>CM076574.1:1253869675-1254061912 GCA_034641835.2 Pinus albicaulis
TGAGTATGATCGTGGTTGAAAATTATCTGAAAACTGCTGGGCACATGCAGAGGGTTTCAGCAGCCTCTAGACAGGACATTCGCCAACCCATCTCTTAAATGATCTTTGCTTTCTGGCGTTTCCAGCTGGACTGTCCAGCTCAGTTGTCAGTATTCTTTTGGGAAATGTGTCGAGGGTGCGGGAATAAGATTTCCGTGGCTGTTTCCTTCCTCATTGTCATTTGTTTCCTTTAGCCTTTTCCTCTTGTGGGTGCTTGTGTCCGCAGTAGAGGTGTCCACCGCCAAGGTTACAAGGTGACAGAACTTTCTCTCATGTGGTATTTATCTCATTTTCTGCTTCTTTTGTTCATGAAAATTCTCTTCTTTCGCCTGAGGATTTTTGCAATGGTGTTTTTACAAATTTTATGGGAATGGCGGTTTGGACGTTTTTGGCTAGAGTTTCTGCAGCAAGATTTTCTCTTTTACAGTTGCCACCTGTTTATTCTTCCTTCGTTGTTCCTCATCCATCCCAGGGTTTCCTTATCTATTGCATGTATTGCATTTCATTGATAGGTTCTCGACTTGGTTTTGCTACTCGTGAAGCCATCCATGTTTTGGTTTTGTTTTGGGGTTTTTTGCATCATAGTCAGCGATATTATCTTACAGGTTTTCAATTGGGGTTTATCCTTTCCCTGATTACTCTTAGTAGCACCCTCTGTTGTTATGTTGGTTATCTACGGCCTTGGATTAGTTGCCTACATGGTTTCACTTCGCTCTGCTCTCCTTCTTTTCATAGTGCACCATTTTCCCTGCGCGTTATATCGGTGCTGGATTTGGCTGATGCTGCTGTTAATCAGTCCGTTTCTTTTTCAATGGTCTCTTCTAGGCTAACTTCACTTCTTTTCTGGGTGGAAGTGTTAACAAATTGTTTAGTTTCTCTTGAAATGGCTAGACGAGGCCATAAGTCAGTTGGGGGATCAGGTACATAGGCCTTTGCTGTGCCACCTTGGAAGCGTGGGCGTAAGACAATTGAAAGGCACCTTGAGACTTTGGTTCATAATTTTCTGCATGAGATACCACCTTTTGTTCGTGATAGAGTTTATAATTGGGAATCTGATATTTTGGATAACCCTATTGCCCAGAATGATATGGTTGCTGAAGAAATGCAGTGAGTTGCCTCAGACCCTGGCCATACCAGGGGTCGCACCTCCCTTTATCAGCAGACTATGCGCACGTATTGGATTATCAAGTGTCTTCTTGCTAAAGAAATTGGGTCAATTGCAGAGCCTAAGTTGGATTCTAAGCTTGAGGCAACCCTTGCTGACATTAACAGGAACATTCAAGAGATTAATTTGAGACCACTACATCAGTATACGCGTCTCTCCAGATTAGAGAAGGAGGTTAAAGCTCTCGCTCAACTCCATGTTAAGCTCCCTGGTGCTACTGCTACAACACTTGCTCCTGTTGATTATGAAGAAGACTGATTCTCTTTATTGTTCTTAGTTTTGTTGGACTTGTTGCTATCGGTTCTATGTAGGTTTATTTTAACTCTTTGTTATGGTTTTGGACATCCTTTGGTTTCTGTATCATCTTCAGTATAGACAGATATGGCTCTTGTTATTAAGACTCTTTATGTTCTGGATGAACTACTTTGAACTCAGATGGCCAAAATACCTAGTTTCCTATGGGCAGGTTGCGGTCTAGTTTTGTATCTTTTGCCCCTTTTGCCTGGCATTTATTAATAGAAAATCAAAGGTACCACCTCAGCTTACAAAAAAAATAAAATGGAGAAATAATGTGTTTTTTTTTGGTAAGTCGAGCTAATCTATTAATTTCGAAAACATAAAGTTACATATGCAACAGGCTGAGTTGGCGAGCCACGCTTAGCCAATCCCAGCCTTTGAAACAATGTTTTAGGGGAGGAAACTAGCCCAGACAAAACTTAAAACCGAGCAATACATTATGTTCAGTAGTGCTGACATATCTAAAAAGCACGAAGAAAATGATTACAAAAAAGCCTTGAGGGTGAACTTAACAAAAAATAGTGAAAAACTGAGTGACTACGTAGACGTTACTTATCATCTTCATCATTACTGTAGGGATTCTCCTCCTCGATAGGAGAAACAGGGGCCTGTGCAACAATAGCTTCCCTATCGACCGCCGTATGCTTAGGATTGCTCTTTGGGGCACAGAGAATGGGGTGGTCCAGGTCAATGCCATCTGGAACCTGTTTCCATATGCCATCGGAGTCGATGACCCAGATGTCTGTGTCCTCAATGATCCTTCTCCGGAGCCTTCAGAGGGATAGCATTGCGATGTAGAGAGTGCGGCTAAGGGGAGGAGGTGGACCTCCTGGTGCGTCAACCACCACTCTGCACAACTTGCTTGGAGGATTCTGCATTCTACTCGAGAGTGGGAAAATGATAGCAAAAGTGCTAGAGGAGGAGCCATCAATCGATTTGAGACAATTGTCCTCTCTGCGGTGATAACAACCTGGGAGGGCCCTTCTTTTCCCACCACAGATAGTACGTTGGCGGGGTCTAGGAGCCATTGCGGATTTGGGAAGGGGTGAGCAGGTCAGGAGGAACAAGGTCGCACAGGGTTGTTCGAAGGATCCAAGAATTAGGAGATAAATGAGGGGCAGATGCACAAGATCGAGACTGCATATCTCCTCGATGGGGCAGTGGCTTCACAACTGTTTGAGGTCGGTGAGGAACCAGAGTGGAGAGAGGGGAGCAAAATGCAAGGGAAACAGGCTGAGTGAGGAAAGGGGCAGAAGATTAAGCATTATAAAGGTGCGAGGATGAGGTTTGTGAAGATGGTCATGAGTGACTTTCACGTGATTATGCGTGCGATAATTGAGTGCATGTACAAGCTTGGGGGGAGAGTTATGGCTGCGAGATTGGCTAATCATGATGGACAAGAGAGGTAGTGGCTACGAAGTCATCTTCAGGGAAGGGTGACATAGGACCTGTATTTTCGTCATTATTTCTGGTCCTCCAAGGTGTGTGCGAGAGTTGAACTTTATTTGTATCCACTACAGGTGAAGCTCTGCAATGGGGATTTCCATTATCCTGGAGGGAAGAGATTTGATTAACACTCGTGTCTGATCTATCACCTGCGTCATGGGGTTGCTGATCCTTCTAAATGAGAGTGAGATAGTTATGTCTGAAGGTAGCATCTTCAACCTGTATGAGAGTGGAGTGATGAAAAGCTCTGTTGCATTCCACCCCTTTATTTTCCAGAAGATCCGCAACAGAGTTGGATTTTTTGCACACATGGTCAAAAGTGATGGCTTTGTGGTTGTGAAGCAGCAATTCCACAATCTTAAGCTTGTGGGCAAGTCTCCAGCTGTTAGAAACTTTTGAGGAGGCTGTGCCTAGAAGGATTTTGGTGGCAACCATCGTAATGATTTGTGAGTCTCCATCTATTTCTAGAGGGAAGTAGTTGAAATCAATGGCAATTTGAATCCCCTGTATCAGTCCTTCCAGCTCAGCCAAATTGTTGCTATCCCATCCTATATTCCCATAGTAGATTTTGAGAGGATCTCCATGAGAGTTCCTGATGATGCCGCCAAAGCCTGCATTACTAGGGTTTCCTTTGGATGCCCCATCAAAGTTGCATTTGAAGAAGCCTTTGGGGGAAGCAGACCAAGTTTCTAGAGCAAGAATTTTGCCAACGCTTCTAGAATTGATGTCCATGGGAATATTTAGACTCATGTGCCAGTTGTTCCAAATGTGACATTCTACTGCCACAGTGGGGAGGTCCTCCTGACTCCAAGTGTCTAAAGCAAGAGTTTTTTTTAGGTTGCTGTGAATTCTATCCCAGAGCTACTCAAGTGGAGGACTTTTCCTTGAATATGTCGTTGTTTTGTTCCTTCCAGATGTTCCATATAAGGATACCTGGAGTGATCTACCATAATCTATTGAGAAGGGTACTGGTGTAAGGATAGTCCTGCCAGTTGCTGATGGTGTTAATGATGTTACCTCTGGCTCGGTTGGAACGACGATATAAGACAAAAATTCTGTCCCATAGGAAGTTGGCAGTAGGACATTGGTCCAACAGGTGGTCGATGGTTTCCGAGTTGACCTGACATAACAGAAATCTGGAGGGCCCTATGAACCCTTTATTCAAAAGATTCTCCCAAGTGAGGACGCGTCGTTTACAGAGCAGCCACAAGGAAGTAGCTATTTTGGGCCACAGGTTGGCTTTCCATATATTTTTCTAGATGATGTTGGTTGGTCCAGGTTCCGGTTGGTGAAGGATGTTGTAGGCTTCCTTGGTTGAGTAGGTTCCGTTGGGCATATGCTCCCAGCGAAGGATGTTAGGTCCTGTTTTGACCTTGAATTTTCTTTTTATACTGAGCTCCTCCCATATTTCTATGTGGCTTTCATTATTCCAATTTTCTTGCCATCTTCTTGTGTGAAGCCATTACTTGTAGCCCTAGGAGATGTCATCCCTCCAGAAGTCTTGAACCTTCTGTTTTTTCTTGCCATGGAGTGCAACACTCCATAGAGGCCTGCTGAGTATGGAGGAGAGGCTTGGCTTCTATTGCTAGGAGTCCTCCCAGAGTCTGGTTTAGTTACCATTTCACAGCTCCTAGAAGCTGTGATTTTGGATTATAATTTTTTGATTGATTGTTGCTTTCCAGAATTAGGAGCCAGCCAGATATAAATTGTATCGAACGAGATCCTCCTTTGGCCAGTATTGTGCATACTTGGAAGCCCATATCTTGGCCCATGGAGTGTTGGGGTTGGAGAACCATTTCCACTAGATGCTGGAATTCCCTGACCTTTAGGGGTGTAGACCTCCTTCCAATTGAATAAAGCCCATTTGTTATTTCCTTTGGTTCCTCCCCATAGAAATGACCGTTGTAGATTACGCATGGCTTTAAGGACCCATTTGGGGGTAGCCAGGACTGAGAAAAGATAGGTGGGGAGAGATTTCAAAATAGACTTAATGAGGACAAGATGGCTGGCAATGTTGAGGTGCGGTGAGTCTAGTTGGAGAGGCGGGTTTCCATTTTGACTAGCAGAGCTCTCCAGGAGGAGTGGTTGATGGCAGAGTTAGTTAACGGAGCTCCCAGGTACTTGGAGGGAAGACAAGAAATAGAGAATCCAAGGATGTGGGCGATAGTACATTGGGTTTGAGGGTGGGTATTGAAAAATAATATCTGCGATTTTTCAGGGTTGACCTCTGTGCTGAAGGCTTTAGAAAAGGAGTCAAGAATATATTTTAGGGTACGGGCTTCCTGGACTAAGGGGTAGCCCATGATCAAGTTATCAACCACAAATTGCTGATGAGAGGAGGGAGGCAAGTTGTGGAGAGGTAAACCCATCAATGCACTAGTCTAGATTGATTTCTTGATGAGGCGACCCAGGCCTTCTGCCATAATGATGAGGATGAAAGGAGATAGAGGGTCCCCTTGTCTAATGCCTCTCGAGGGCCTGAAGGAAGTAGAGGGGATGCCATTAACTAGGATAGAATGAAATGGAGAAGAGATGAGACTCATGATCCATGTAACCCAGGTGTGACTGAAGCCAAAGGCTAAGAGGAAATTTTTGATGTAGTCCCAGTTGAGTTTTTCAAAAGCTTTGGATAGGTCAATTTTGAGAAGCATGCCAGGTTTTTTGTTGTTTTTGAGGAAGTGAATGACTTCATGAGTTAAGATGATGCCATCAAGGATCTGTCTCCCTTCCACATATCCATTTTGCTCTGGGGAGATGATGAGGGGTAGGAGCTTCTTAACCAGTTGGCTATGAATTTGGAGATGATTTTATAAATGATATTGCAAATAGATATAGGTTTGTACTTACTTGGAGAGGCAAATTTGTCTTCTTTTGGTACCAGAGTGATGAAGGTGGCATTTAGTGCAGGTAGAAGCCAATGAGTGGACCGTGATTCCTTCACAACTTCCCAGACTTCATTTTGGATGATGTCCCAGAAGAAGTGGAAGAAGTTGGTGGTAAATCCATCGGGACGTGCAGCTTTCCCTGCTTTCAGTTGGAAGACTGCCTATTCCACCTCAGCCAAAGTGGTAGCAGCGAGCAACATCCTGTTATGATCTTCTATTATCATCTTAGGGATATGTTGGGTGATTTCCCCAATGGCTTCCTGCCTTTGGTTATTGGGTTCCTGAAGGATGATGCAGAGCATCTAAAATAAATCAAATACTTCCACACTCACAGATATGCGTGTTCCCTTTACATAAAATCTTCAAATTGAAATCTCCAGATTAGTCTACTTAGATTCAACTCAAAATACATATGAAGAGAAAGCCAAACAATAAAAAAAATACTTGCTTATAATAATAACAAGAAAATTCATATTCAAATCATTTTTCCTGAATATTACATTTGTGGGCCTCTTAGCTCTCTCCCTTTACATCAACTCTCACACCATTTCTCTCTAAATCTCTCTATTCTCCATCCTCACACAAACCTCATATTTATACATAATTGTGGATTAATTTCAATCCATGATTTCCTCCACCAATAACTGAACCAAATTCTAAAATAGCTTTATTCCTCCTTTGACTCAACTAAATTCCATTTAAGGAATTCTTAATCCCTAAAATATCTATCTAACCCAACTCCACTCATATTCTCAATTAATTAAGAGAATATTTACAATAATCCTCACACTCAGATTTTTCTCTCAATTTATTTTTAAAAATGTACATAATTTATAAAATAATTACAAAGAACATCACCCCCTAAATCACACAAATGAATAATGAAAATTAGGAAGGATGCTCCTGCATCAGACTCCCCATGTAGAGAAGTTTCCATAGACTCCTGTGTATGAGGTCTGTCACTTTTCTATAATAATGTGACAACCACAAGTCTCAATACATTGCTCCTTCCAGGATTCCAAACTTTGTTTTTCCACTGGTCTTTTAAAGTGTCAACTCCATTTTGAAATTTTGCACAGAATTCCCAGAATAGTATTTTCAGAATACTATTGAATGTAACTCTCACTTTTCCATAGCACATCATCTTTATTTCGAAAATTACAGACTTGTGTAGAATCACGGATATCCATTCTTATGGTCTCCAAACTTTGAAAGAATATCGAACTGGTTGTACATCAGCATCACTCATTCTATCAACCGGATTTCATCGACCTCTCCAACAATTTCTTTCACCAATTCCTTGGAGTAATTCCTTTTTGTCTAATGCTTCCATCTCCAATTGTGTTGAACACTCAACTTCCTGAAATGAAGAATAATCAAGAATTTCTCCTTGATCACAACTATAGTCATTGACTACTCCTATAGTAACAAATTTCTCATCCGGTGTTGTACCTGCATTCATTAACAAACTATTAGTTTTAAAAATACAAGACCTTTCCACCTCTTTTGATGCTTCAAGCACCAATCTCCCATCATAGACTTTCTGGATTTTAGTAGATCTTGTTTTGAATTGCTAGTTGCTTTCATCTTTATCCTGTTGGTTCAATACTTTTGTTTCCTTTATGTCTCTAAGGACATGACTTTCTCGCTTCTCCTGATCTTTCATCTCATCTCCAAATAATTTCTGCTCAATTTCTATGATTTCAACATTATATTTATTAATGTTATTTTCTGTACCTACAACCACATTATTATTTGAAGAGTTAAAACATTCACTTAACTCTATAAATGTTAGAAACATTTCATCCTTATCATGCACGGCAACTGAAATCTCTTTTGTACCGGGTTTTGCAAGCTTTATTTCTTCTTCATGTTCCTTAAGCCATCATTCCAAGAACTCTATTTCCATGTGAAATCTTTCCAAAATTTCATCACGACCTTCATTCCTAGTTTCATTCTTCTTCTGAAAATCCTCCTATTTTATCTTGTTTTCCGTATCATCACATTGCAAAATTTTGTCATCAATTTCATTAAAAAAATTCATTTGTTTACCTCCTTGGAATATCACTACGACATTTTCATTATTCTTCTGTTCCATAATAGCTTCAATTGGTTGTCTTACAACAAACAAGAATTCATCTATGAATTATTTCTGCTGCAAAAAATCAGTACCTTCCACCTCTGAAAGGCATTTTCCATCATAATTCACCTTAAGAGCTTTATTCATCTTTGTGACAGTTTCACCAGACTGTTCACCATCTTCTGCAGATCCTACAAACATACACAAACTATGATATTTAAAAATGCAAGGCTTCATAGCCTCATCTGCTTCCCTTGTTAGCATATCTTCAAATTGTTCTGAACTATTCCAATAGTTCATGAGATCTTTCTCATTGATCTCTTCACCCATAATTTCACCCTGTTCTGGGCCATAAATGGAAACTTCCATTTTCAACTTAGCTTCTCTGAGTTATTCACATCTCAATTGCACACTCATCATCTCCTCGAGCTTCCTCATCTCTTTTGTTAACTGTATGTTTACCTGTTGATCCCTCTTTACTTTTAGTCTCTGCCATTTCACTTTCTTTCTCATGGTCCAACCATGTCTCTGGTATTTCTTATTTCTCTACAAAAATTCCATCAATAACTTAAGGTGAACTGCTATCTCAGCTTTCTCCCTCTCATAATCTTCATCAGTCAACTTCTTACATATGCCATTTGCCTTGGCATATTCCTTCTTCTTTCTTTTGCTGTGGTTTTTTTTCAGAGCCTCTGAAATGACTATCACCAGTCATCTTCTCCTCCTTTGTGAAATTCATCTGTTCATGTGTGGATTTCATTCAATCCACTTTTCAGCAAGCCTTTATACTTGCCATCCAACAATACAAGCTCTCTTCCTATGCTCGGTATCTTTTTTTCTATGTCATAGAATCATTTCTGGAAACTCTCTTGCTCCTCTCTGCTGCATACAACAACTACAGTAATTCTTGTGTTACAATGACCAACTCTTTGGGTGTCGGGCTCCACTGATCATGCACCCAATTACATTCAAACCTTTGACTTGATTTAATACTTTTTGACTCCAGACTTGGCATCAACTCTTCATCTTGGATGAAAAATACACCCTCTTGTACACTAACTTAATGGTTTAACTTGACTCAAGCTATCCAAATTTTCATTTGACCTTAACATCTGATTTCACTTCCAGAAGTTCACATGGTCTTCACATAATATCTTCAATTGGTTGTCTTGGGAGAAGACCATGTAGGGCCCTTTCCACAGATTTTCAAACTTACGATGTTTTCCTTTCTCTTCTCTCCTTGAATCCCATTTGAGAACCACATTCCCAACTTGGAAGTCATTTGATTTAGTCCTTTTTTCAAACAACCTTTTGATGGTAAACTTCCTCTCTGGTCTACTGTAAGTGGATGGTTTGATTGATCCTTCTCTGTATACCATGTTCTTCAGCTTGGACTTCCTGAAGGAGTTTCATGACTGGAACTCCCAAGGACGTTGGGAAAACATCATCCATGCCATAGACCAGCTGATAGGGGGACATGTTGATTGAATTTATGGTGGTTAACCTGTCAGCCCACAAGGCATGAACGAGCTTACTATGCCATGCTTTCTAATTCTGCTCCAACAATTTTTTGATGATGTTGATCAGGCTCTTGTTTGAGGATTCATCAAGTCCATTTCCTTGGGGGTAATAGGCAGTGGAGTGGCCCAAGGTGATCTAATATTTATGGCAGAAATCAACCATCCTCTTGGATTTAAAGGCAACAACATTGTTTGTGATTATTTTTCTAGGACAGCCAAATCTGGACAATATAGTGGTCTCAAGGAATTTAATAATGACAGAGTCAGTAGCATTCCTAGTGAGTATGGCCTCTATCCATTTGGTAAAATAATCCGTGGCTGTGAGGATCCATTTGTGTTGGGCTGAAGAGGGTGGGTGGATTTACCCTATGAAGTCCAAACCCCACTATTGAAAGGGTGCTTCAACACTAATAGGTTTCAAGGGTAAGGGCAAGAGCTTTCTTCTACCATCCAAAATTTGGGATTTGTGGCAAGACATTACTAGTTTGTGGGTGTTCAGGAAAAGGGTGGGCCAATAGTAACCAGATCTGAGGATTTTGTTTCCCGTGGTCTTCCAATTTAACTACCCTCCATATTCTCCTTCATGCATTTCATGCATGATTTTTCCTGCATCATTCTCAAGTAAAAATTTTAGTAATATTCCAACATCATTTTTCCAATATAAAACTCCATCTATCATACAATAATTTAAAGCCTTCTGTTTTACAAATCTGGCTTTTTCTTTTGACAAAGAAGGAGGAGCATTTAAATAAAGCAACACATACATGATGTCAGAATACCATGGAGAATTCATGAATGTTTCTTCAGTAAATGGTGTTGGGAACTCTTCTATTTCTTCCAAGGCATCAACCATATTCATATCTAGAGCTTTGAAATTAGACTCAGCCATGAGTTTTTCTAATCCTTGTCCCTTGATGAGTTTAGTAGGCCTGATTTCTAAGTCATATTCTAGAATAGTGGAAAACCATTTTCCCCTTTTACCATCAGGGTCCTGACTTAGAATATCTTTAACTACGGTTTGTGGCACAAAGGCAATGATATGTGAATTTAAAATGTACACCCCAAAATCCTTTAATACTTTTACCAGTGCCAAGGCTTGCTTCTCCATGATATTATATTTGAGTGGGGCATCTCTTAAGGCTTTACTGAAGAAGGATATAGGTTGCTCTTGCCCCATGCTATTCTTCTGCAACAATACTGCAGCTATTGTATGTTTAGATGTAAAGGAAAAAATATAGAAATCTTTGGTGAAATTGGGACTGATAAGGATTGGTGCTTGAGTAAGGGCTTGCTTTACCAGTTCGAATGATTTTTTAGCTTGCATTGTCCATTTAACACCTACTTCTTTCATGAGCATGTTAGTGATGTTTCTCAATAGCTCAACAAGGTTGGGGATGAACCTCCTCAAAAAATTAATCTTTCCAATGAAAGACTGTAATTCTTTGATATTTCTAGGGTGGCTGATATTCAGTATGCCATCAATTTTTTTAGGATCTATTTTGATCCCTTCTTCAGAGATTATGTGACCAATAATCTTTCCTTCTTGGAGGCCAAAGAGTGTCTTTTTTGGATTTAAAGACAAGCCAAATCTTCTGCATTTCTCAAAAACCTTCCTTAAATGTTCCAAATGTTCTTCATCATTTTTGGAGAAAACGGTAATATCATCAAGGTAAATGATTATAAAATAGCCTATGTCTTCTGAGAAGGCTATTTCCATGGCCCTCTGGAAAGTGGCCCCTACATTCATCAAGCCAAATGGCATTTTGATATACATGAACGTCCCCCAAGGTGTAGTAAAGGATGTTTTATGTTGGTCACTAGGGAGAACCAGAACCTGATTGTAACATGAGAACCCATCCAATAATGATATTCTTTTTGACCCAAATACCCTTTGAAGGATGTGGTCCATTTTTGGCAAGGGGTAGTTATCTTTCAGAGAGGCTCTATTAAGGTTCCTGAAGTCAATACACAACCTGATCTCCCCTATCTTCTTCCTGACAGATACTAAATTGGAAACCCAGTCTGAGTATCTAAGAGGAACAATGATCCCTGCCTCATACATCTTCCTAATTTCTTTTTCTACTGCAGGCAGTAAAATAGGGTTTATCCTCCTTAATTTCTGTCTGAAAGGTTTCTGATTTTCATTAAGAGGAATTTTGTGCTGAATGATGCTGGTGTCATATGATTTCAAATCTTTATAGTCCCATGCAACAACATCTATAAACTCTTTGAAGAGTGCTATGTATTGCTGCTTGATGTGGGCAGGAAGGGTGCTAGATAGCTTAATAATTTTAGGCTCAGTTGGGCTTCCTATGTTGTGTTCTTCCACATTATTTTCCATGGGTTCTGCTTTTGTTTCCTTAGCCACATCGTTGAAGTCAAAGAGTTGTTCTAATGGAGCTAGGCCTTTGGGTATGTTATCACCTTTACATTCTAGAACTTTAAGGTCCTTTTGGTTTGGATCATGAGATAATTTTGCTTTGAAAAGGTGATTGAATTGATTTATATCAGTAGGGGAGGAAGACCCTATTTCAGGAATTGGTACCTCATTTAAACATTATTTTTCATGGCTGAAACTTGGTGATGCTACGAAAGACTCATTTTTTCACTGCAGGAAATTCTCTATATGTTTATCATTGTTAAAAACCTGCCAATGATCTTCATTATCAGGCACTGCTAGTCTGTTTTTCACCTTTATAATGAATTGTTCATCGATTTGAGGTATTTGGCAATTACTAGCAGCAAAAGCAAGCTCATTTTCCGGGTGCTTTTGAGCTCTTGGTATGAACATAAGCTCATATTTTTCAAAATTTTTCAGGAGATCTTAGACAACGTTTCTATATTCTCTGAGTCTGGGGTTTTTGGTTGCATATTCCCCTTTGATTTGTCTAATGATTAACTCATAATCTCCTTGCACTGTTATCTTTTTTGCCTTCAAATATTTAAGTATGTGCAGGCCAAGGAGAAAGGCTTCATATTCTACAATGTTGTTAGTGCATGAAAAATCTAATTTTCAGGCATGCCTTTTGCTTGTGTTGTGTATCCATACACCATCCCCTGCACTATTTTTACTGCAAGAGCCATCAAAGCTCATTCTCCAAAGTGTTTCTGTTTCATTCTCATATTTTTGGTGTTGCTCAAGGCTACTGGGAGTTGAGATATCTAGAGGTTGAGGGGAGGACAATTCCGAATGTTCTAGTGCACTAATATCCTGCTTGTTTTCCTTCTCCATTTGGGTGACTTCATCTTCATTGTATAAAATAAAAGAATCTAGATCTGAATGAGTAGAATAAATAGGAGTGTTGAGAGGTTTTTCCTTGCTGCTCACTATGTATTTCATAAGGGTTTCCCTATATAATCTTTTGGTTTGACCAAACACTGGTATGGTGGCATAAGACATATCCATTTGAAGGGTGCTCGGAATCTTAGCTCCCCATGATCTAGACAAGAGCATGCCATATTTTGGGGGAATGTCAGTTACTACCACATCCATTACCAGATTCTTGGCAGGAATTTGAGACAAGTTAACACACAAATATTTAATTAATCCCAAACATTTGACCCTTCTGGAATCAAAGGAGTACAAATCTTTATATGGTCTAGTAATCTCTAAGCCTAAGGTTTCCATTACCACCTTGGGCATAAGGTTGTGTGATGCTCTTGAATCTAGCATGGCATTGTGTAATATTTTGTCATGTACATTTAAACTGACATAGAAGGGAGGCACAACCCCTTCCTGATATTTTCCTTCAATTTTAGGACCAAACAACAGCGCTGGCTTGTCATCTTTCAAGTTCAAAGTATCAGTATCAACATTTATATTTAGAGCTTTTAGGACCTAGTTTTTGTACACTTCCTGGGTTACCAATTCAGTCATAGGTATGTTAATTTTGATCTTCGCAATCTCTCCCTCAAGGCTGAAAGGAACTATTGATTTTGTCATATTTACATCTGTTTTCTCACTTATGTTTCTTTTAGCAATTTTGACTTGCTGAGATTTAATAGAACTATCAATCTGAGCTGTTTTAGTAGGGCCACTAGCAGAGGTGCTATGGGAACTTTCTTCAACATTTGGCTGGTTGCTTTTTTCTTTGTTTGCATCAGCTCTTTTGGCTATTGTGAGAGTTTTGTTTGCTGTCTTTTTAGGCTAATTTTTTATATTTCTCCTAACAGCAGAGCTAGTGTTTTTGTCATTTGGATTATCTATGTTCTGTTTGCTTCTTAGATCATAGTATTTGTGTACCTCCATGATTACATTCTCAAACCCCAATCTATAATATTCGGACTCCTCATATGTATCTTCCTTTGGTTTTGAGGAGAAGAAACCTTATTCTTTTGCAGTGAGGAAAACATCATCTCCACTATCTGATCCAATCAAGTTCACATGGTCTTCTCCCAACCTTTCAATCTCTCCTTCTTCCTCTTGATCTACATAGTTTTGTTGGAAGGGAGGCTTAATTTGTTGGTCATTATCTCTTTGTCTTTCTTTATTTTTTATCTTCTAAAATTCTGATTTCTATTTCTATTTTGGAGGTTTTTTTGGTGTTCTCTTGGTGGCACTCTATCATTCAAGTTTATCTTTTCAAGCATTTTCTCCATTATCTTCACTAGGTTGTCAATTTTGGTATCAGAGGATGAGGTTGAGGGTGCAGTATCATCTTTATAAGTTACCCTCTTCTCTGATCTTTTGCTTCTACACTCACAACTCCCCTCTGCATGTCTTATAGGGTTAAATAATCTCTCTCCCTTAGATGATAGGCCATATCAGCATCGAAACCTTCAGGATATTTTACTAAGGCCATGCCTTGGGGAGGTTTCATGTGAGGTGGAAGAGCATTTTAGACACTGTTAAACCTGGTGGAGTAATCATGAACACTCTCTCCTTGATTTCTTTTAAGACTCTTATACTCTACTAATATTTGGAGAGGGTTGCTTTTGACTTCCCATTTTTTTATGAATGCTCTATGCAATGAGGGAAGGTCATGGATGCTATTAGGAGTTAAGCCTTTAAACCACTTTTTTACTTCTCCTCCTAAACTTTGAGCAAAGATCCTCATCTTTATGGTCTCATCTTCTATTTCCATATAATCAAAAGCATCTTCCATCCTATCTACATGTTTTTGAGCTATGGTAGATTATTTTCTAGTGAAATGGGGAATTTTAGACTGATAGTGATTTGGTAAGGGAAACAGAGGCTGTGGTAATACTAATGGGGCATACCATGCTGCCATGGCTGGAAAGAAAGGTGGATTTACAGTGGGTGGATTTACATGAGGGAAAGTGGGCTAAAATGGAGTGTTTTCAATAGTGGTGGTATGGATTGGAGTGGAAGAAACACTGGGGCTAGCAAACTAGTTTTGAGTAGATTGGTTATAAAAAAGGCTAAAGTGGTGAAGAAGTTGTGAATCAGGAGGAGTAGAAGGTGAAGCTTCTCTACTAAAGCTCTGTTGTAAATTGCAATTTCAAGATCAGTTTGGATTAAATCACTTTAAGATCTGGTTCTAAATATGTTCTTAGTATGATGTAAGTCAAAGTGTAAATCCTCCAAGACAACGAGGTTTTCAGGGAGATATTTTTTTCTTGCGATGCTCCTATCAGCAGCTAATTTTCCAGCTCTAGAATTCTGCCACAGAATTCTCTCTGGATTGTCAACTATTGTAGGGGGATTAGGATCTGGATGGGATCTAGTGTTGATCCTATGTGAAGCCAAACTGCTTTTCAAAAATGAGAGAGGCTGAAGTTTGCAGGAAATGTTTGAAAATTTTGCCTCACAGAATGTCTTATCTAATATAGGACTAGGCTTCTCAACTTCTTCAAGGCTGGTTAACACAGTCCTAAAGAGATTTGGAGACCTAGATGAGTAATAGGCCTACTGGTGTTAATAGAGTTGCCAAGTGGAAGGTTTTTAGCTTTTTGTGAAGGTAAAATGTTTTATGGTTCCACCACCATGCTTATTATAAAGCTAATCTGAGATATTTTTGGGTTTTGTACATTTTATGGTTGTGAGAGTGTCCTATGTCTGGTCTTAACACTTAGCCAAGGTGCTCAAACAAACTGAGTCTACTCTATGGCCCACTAACTAATTTTGTTAGAGATTTGTAGGGCTAAAGAGTTTATAATAGTTTGCTAGGCTATCATAGATTCAATAGGTCCCACCGTGATCGCCATTTATGTTGGTGTGAGCGGTGGGATAAGTCCATAGGGTATTCTTTGTCAAATTAAGGGCCTAAAGAGTTTTAAGAGGTATTTCAAGCAACTACATACTCAATAGGTCCCACCGTGATCGCCATTTATGTTGGTGTGAGCGGTGGGATAAGTCCATAGGGTATTCTTTGTCAAATTAAGAACCTAAAGAGTTTTAAGAGGTATTTCAAGCAACTACATACTCAATAGGTTCGACCATGATCGTCATTATGTTGGGGTCCTGTGTTTTGATGGATTGGCTAATAAAAATACAAAGAAACATTAGAACCAATCTTTAGAGCTCTAGGATCTAGCCCTCCTAGTCTCAGAGAGGGATCTCTCAATTTTTTTTATAAAGATATGTCTTGAAAGCTTTAGTAGTTGATTTTAGGCTAGTTATGATGTGCATGGTTGGTCTTTTTTTTTGGTTGGACAAATTTTTTTCATGTGGTATAGATAGAGCATGAGAATCTACAAGCCATTGGGCAATGGAGTCATGTGAAAATCCAAATAGTTCTGATTGAGAAGGAAGGGAAACTAAAGGGAAATTCTAACTTGGTCACAGATCTGTTGAATAATATAGGTGAAATGGGATGAACATTAAGGACTAAGAGTGAAAAGAAAACTAAACCCTTCCACAATGGCTTAAAAGATTCGGGGAATGCCCTATTTCCTCTAGTAAGCTCACTGATTTGGACTCAATCAATATAAACACTCAAAGATAAGGAGAAATGCAGACTAGAACCTTCTTAATGAACTATAGGATTCAAGGAATGCCCTATTTCCTCCTATCAATTTACTGCTGAAAGCTTAATCAACAAGGACATACAATTGCATTCAAAGAAGAGGGAACGCATTAGACATCTAGGACTACAATTATAGAGACCTTCAACACAATAATTACAATAATGAACAGAGGGTATGACTGAAATAAGCCTCTCTGTGAAACTACAAGCATTAGTAATTAAAGGGAGATTTCAGGTACAATATTCAGTGGCAAAGAAAGAGGGAACGCCTAAACAGTCTTTAACACAACCGAATTTACCATTTCTGAAATAAAACAAACTGAATATTTAAGAGAGATATTGGACTACCCTGTCGTATTCAATAGCAGAAAATATATAAAGAGTGAAGGATAAACAGGTCATAGGTGCTTCTAAGATACATTTCTTTGCCTAAAATTTTTATCCTATTGTAAGCAAAGCATGATGGAAAAAAGTGGAGAACAGGAAATAACATTAACAATAAGAAGTAATTCACCAAAACTAGGCTTAGGGATCCAATGGTCCAGCCTCCTTCATCAACAGAAAAAGAAAATACCTCCACACTCCTTCAGAACACCAATGCTTCTTCAAAGAAGCAATATGTATTAATTTAGAAATCACCAAAATCCAACCTTTTACAATGAGACTTCAAAGAGTCTTTATAGGAGAAAAATGAGGAAGAGTAGGTTAGGAAATCTTAATGAACATCAGAGATAGGAGAAAGCATTCGAATGCCCCATTCTGTGTCTTAAACATTCATTAAATTCTAGACAGGATCAATAACTTTGTAGCTTGTTGAGACCATTTTGATATGATAGAAATCACCCACAATATGTCCTTGAGAGGAAAAACCATCTAGAGTGGTATTGTTTTCTTCTTGGTGTGAGTTAAGTGAAGAATGGGCTAGGAGGACTCCCATACTTATAAATAACTGCTTCTAACAGTTTGTGGTAGCCTTCTTGGTGTAATAACTGCTTGGCAAGCCTTTGAGCATGGAGATGGGCTGTGTTAGTGTTAGTCAACATTCTGCACTAATAATTGCTCTATTCCTTTGTACTTCAACCTGTTTTGGCTCTATTTATGCTTTGATTTTGCTGAATGCTCGAAATGCCTAGGTACTGATGCCTTCAAAAGTTTTATTAATCTTCTATGCCTTGTTTTCTGCCACTGGATATGCGATCATCATATTTTTGAGTGTTCTCTGTACAGGTGGAGGGTTTTGTTGAGCTGGAGGGTCACTGAGGGTTCATGGATCTGATCCATTGATGGAAACGACTTTGCCTTCTGTTTCTAGTCTTCTTTGACATTGTTTCTTGGCCCTAAAATAATTATCGAAGCCTCTGTGTCACCTCTAGTGACTGTGGAGGAAACTTATTCTTCGTCAACCATGAAACCTGCAAACATACAACAAACATGTTATGAAATCCATGCGGGCTCGGTTACACTGCATGTAGAGGCTCTAGGGGGTAGAGGAGAAGTGAGGAAGGATCGTGATTTGCAGCAGAAAATCAGAAAAGACCTTGGCAGAGCAGCTAACTAGGTCAATGGAGGTTTGGGTGGGAGGATGAACGAGAGCCGTTGGATTAGAACTATCAACGGTGAAGATCTTTCGATGGGCTTAGCAGGGGGAAAAGGGAAGCAAATGCGTTTGATATTGTGATATAACATGGTCTATTTGATCTTAAAGATCAACGACCAAGATTAAAAGAGAAATTACGTTGCAGAGGGTAGGCGGTATGGTGGAAAACCGGAAATGGTTTTCGCAAAATAAAATGGGGTGAGGCGGTTTTGCGTGAAAAAATGTGATTCCATACAACATCTGACACGTGTCCCTCCCAATACCGCCCATTTCACAAAATTTTGGAACGTTAACTCTTGGGCATAAAAATTTTGCGATATGGAGTGTTAGTCGTCGGATGATGGGTGGCAAATCTGACAGTGTGGATCACGTACGATGGGAAGCAATGTGTGCAGGTAGAACAAGTTGTGGGCCTGGGAAAAGACATGACCTTCTTTGTCATGGGGTGAACGGCAAGTTTAGTGTGAAGCATCATATCTCTGGAATGAATGGTGCAGATTTAAAGGTGAAGTGGAAGATATATGGAAAGGCAAATGGATGGTTGTATGGGAGGAGGGCCATTGATCATCGTTAGATCTACGGGATCAATGATGGAGGTTGCATTGGGAAATAAACATCGCGCAAAAAATCTGTGAAGGAAAAGGCGCATTCGCGAAGAAAGATGAGGAGAGGAGGGCTCAGGGATAAGCGCCTAGGTGTGGACCCATGGAGGGAAAGAAGCAGGGCTAGCGGGTGACTTAAGCCCTCGGGGGCTTAATCCCTTTATAGAGCGGAAGACTTATTTTTAGGCCAAAAATAGGGATTTTAAGGCCAAATGAGGGTTTCAGTAGGCTAGAAAAAAGATTTCTAAACCAAATAAAAGGATGATAGGGGGTTTAAAAGAGGGTTAAGGGGGTTTAGAGGTGAAAATGAAGTTTTATAGAGGAACTTTGTGGAGGGGATAGGGGTGAGAAAACGAATTCTTTGTGAGTGAAAAGAGAAGTGAAATGGTGGAAAATGGGGCCTCATGAATAGTTTTTCCTTTGGTAAACAACAGGTCCTTGAGGGCTTATAGGGAAACAACAGTGGAGATTAATTCAAGGGATAAAGAATCATCAAAAGACTTCAAAGATGATGAATTTTCAAAGGGAATATATCTCTTGAAGGCTTGACAACAAATTAGCCACCATTAGGTATATCAGAATTTATAGGTGGCTAACAGTCCCTTTTAGTTTAGAAGGAAAAATATTTAACTTCTGGGCATCTTTCGTGTAATAATAGCCCTGACACATTATGTCGAACTCAAATAGAAATGTGTCGGGATCCTCTGAAACAAGCCCATGAAAGTTCGGTAATGCTGCTAATGGGATAGGCTTTGTAGGCGCGCCAGCTCCCAAATTCCCAATGGGAAATTCCATTGTAGAAGTTGTGGGAGCCATAAATATCTTCCAATAATCGCTGGGAATTTTAACAGGCTCTATAGAGGATGGTTGGGGACTCCTCACTATTGGAACGTGAGTTACTTTAGTGGCGCTTCCCCAGTCTATTGGAGGTACCAATACCTCCTCGTTTCTTTTTCATATATCCTGATAGTTCAACCCCTCGACTACAACTTCCTTTCCCTTACTAGAGCAGTCCAACTCCATCTATGTTATACTTGCAATTTCTTCCTCTACTAATACCAGCACAAGATCCTCTCGGTCTGGTCCACTGCTGATTATCTCTTCTACTGTTGGAGGACCCTGTTGTACAAATTCACCCAGGGATACCGTGGTCTGCACAGGTTGATCCACTGACTGTCCCTCGGAATTCACTATCCTAGCCGCTAGCCTTGCAGCTGCACGGGAAGATGCTTCGAACTCTGACTTTTCTATGATCTGCTGAATATAAGTTTTTCTTCCCAAATTTGGTCTTCCCCTTTTTGGGGCTCTCACTCTGCCCCTCTTGTTTGGTTCTCTGTTCATACAAAAATTGATATGATGGAAGGTCTGTGTATGAACCTACAATGCTCCAATATTGGAGTAAGGTGTCAAAGGACCATTCCTTCCCCAAGATAAAAGATTTCACAAAAGGAAAGGAAAGACAACAAAACAAAAAGCTAGGGTTTCAATCCCAGAGCAGGGCGTTAAAGAACTCCTCCCTCCCCGGGGCAAGAACCAAAACAACACAATCCTCAGGAAGACCTAATACTCCCAGATCTAGAGCAGGGCATAAAAAGACTCCTCCCTCCCTAGGGCAAAGCTAAGGGTTCCCCCACAAAATAAAAAACACACGACAACCCAAAGAAAAGAATTAACACCACTCAAGGCCTAGAGCAGGGCGTCAAAAGACTCCTCCCTCCCCAGGACAAGAAAATGGCCCTAAATCCAAAATATAAATAGAAATAAACAAACCAAAATCAAAACCTACGCTCAAGACTTGAAGTAGAGTGAGAAAGCTCGATCTCTCCCGAGGATGAGAGATTGACCCTCTGGTTGATTCGAATCGTCGCTCGCACCTTCTTAGCCTCCCTGGCAACAATGCCAAAATGTTGGTGTCCAAGCAAGAATAATTTATCCACCCTAATCGGACATTAATTTTATCAATCTGGGAGCGTACCCTTTCAAGGCAATGCATAAGGTATATGCAGGAACAAACGCATAATCCATTCAACCAAGGGTTTATAATTAAGATTCAACACATTTCTATAATATGAAATCAAACACTGAACTCAAAGAAATCTTAACAATAACAAATAATAACGATAATCATAACAAGGAAATAACTCACACACACGCAGACGCAACACCTAATCAGAAGAGCGGGCCCAACTCTTTGATCAGGGGCTGCGTTAGTCACGGAACGCTTTAGAACGGAAAACCAAAGGTATTTTATTAATATGAAAAATGTGATTACAATCTTCCTTTTGGAACCCCCAATTATAAGAACAGTATCCATTTTATACACAACGCGAGAGAATAACAGATTTCCCTGGAATGTAGCAATCGCGCATTCAGAAATAAACAGCAGTTGGAATAGCACAAACATTAGCTATCTAGAATAGAACAAGGGCCAATAATAGACCCAGAGAATCATAACTCTAGCTGTGTAATCTCCCTGTATCTCACTGTTACCAGATCTGTTGCACAACCACTGGAGCAAGGGTTCCTGTCCTCCAAACTGCAATCAAGCACATGTCTTAGTGTCGCAAATAGGTAAGACTCTGTGACTTCACTTTATTAATTACAATATTCCAATTGGACAAGCTAGGGGTATTTACCTCATAAGTTTAGCATAGCAAATGTAGGTAATTAAACACAAAAGGGTCAAAAAGAATGATAAAAATAGAAATAAAGGTAGCTAGATTTGGTGCCCAACACCACGTATTAAAGATAATTAAATATGTCTTAAAAATCCATTGAATTGCTATCTTGGTCATTGGTTTCGAGCGCATGGACATGTGGGAGGGGCTTTCCCCCTCTGGACCCCCAAACTTGTCGCCGATAAACTAGTAGTAGTGGTGAGAACCCATATGGTTAAGGATCATGGCGGAAGGTGAGGTGGTAAGGCATTGGACTATGGTGCGGGTGGTCATGGGTTCGACCCCGAGCCCGACGATATAATTTTGTTAAACAAAATTCGACTTCAACCATAGTATTAAAACATTGGTTTAAATACATGTTGCGAAATATATGTATTGCGCCATGGTATGGTTCAACATTGGAATAAAAACATATATGCGCCATTGATATTCGACCTTGCATAATTAACATGCCAACCACCTTGCCATGGGGGGCCACGTGGCAGCCTCCAGCTGCGCCATGTTCCCCATTAGCCTAAAAATTCCACCATAATAATAATAATAATCCACCATAGTAGAAATTTCCAACTTAGGATTAGGAGGAAAAATTCAACTTCCCCAATCAACATTGGCGAATATGATTCTGACACTTGTCATAGTGTCACTAGTTTAAATTTAGATAGTATTCCTTGAAGATTCTTGAAGTGCTGACTGGATGCCAAGTCATCAGTCTGTCACTGTTCTGCACAATTTTTACTTGTTTGGGAAAACGAACAACAGACCATAACTTACTCATACGAACTCGGATTTTGATGCAACGAGTTGTGTTGGAATCCTGGTGATGAGTTTTATCCAGTCCCTCTAGTTTGAAGCATTTCTGAGCACTTTCATTTTTTTCGCTAAATACCGAGCTTCTGAGAGAGAGAATAGAATGATAGCCGCAGAACTGAACTGACAAAAGCTGTAAACTGATCCTCATAAGCATTTTTATCATTGAGGCCTCTATTTTCTTCTTTTTTCTCTATTCTCCTTCAAATTCCTCGTCACATGCAACGTGTGACCTTTCACCTTCCTTTTCTCTTATTTTCCATTATATTCATACATAAAACTCCAATTGATGCCACTTCAGCTTTTTCATTTCCTTTTCCAATTTCCATAGCCATTTATTAATCACAATTGATCCCCATCACTATGATTTTTCCAAAGATTCAGTTTGGAATAAGTGTCCCATGACCTCGATATTATTTTCCCTTTATTAACTTTATTACATAGTTTTTTAACTAGGGTTGTTACAAACAATTAACTGCTTTGGCCTAGAAATAAGGTGTCAAGTTCTTAAACCAAATTATGCAATTTTCCATCTCTTTGAGTGTTTGATTCTTCCTTTTAGCAAAATAATTTTTCTTAGGAGTATAGGGAACATAGTTTTAATGAAGAAAGTCGAGTTCTCTACATAAATCTTGAAATTCCTTATTGACATATTCCCCCCATTATCAGTGTCTAGCTTCTTGATGGAGCATGTTGATTGTTTCTAAAAAAAGCCTTAAATGTTTCGAAGTTGCAAAGACTTCTCTCGTGTACTTGAGGAAGTGTAGCCAAGTGTTCTATATGAAATCATCTATAGTCGTCCCTAAAAAAGGATTTGTAAAAGTCATTAAATCACTATGCACCAACTCAAGAGGCTTTTTTTCCCTTAAAGATTTCCCTTTAGGAAAGGGACGTTGGTCTTGTTTTCCAAGAGCGCAACCTACACACACTCCATTAGTACAAGAAACTTTTGGAAGGCCTAAAACTATATTTTAAGGAACATATGCTATAAATATCTATATTTTAGATGGCCAAATCTTTCATGCCAAACCCCACTCGAGGAATCAACATGAGCTATAAAAGGAGAAGTTGAGGAAGGTTACAAGCTCACAAAATTATCTAATCTAGAGAGATGATCAACCTTTATAATAGCAACAACAACTGCTAGATCATGTAGTTATCTAATAAATACCCAATTTGGAGAAAAATACATCGTTTTAATATCAACAAAATGACATATTTGATAGATAGATAATAAATTTCTAAAGATCTCAGGGACTAGGAGCAAATTTTTAATGCACCCATTGGTCAACTGAATAGTTGTTGACTCCAAAACCTCATGTTGAGTAGATTCGTCGACTACAATTTGTGAAATATTGTTATGTCGAAGGAATCAAATCTTGACAAGGAGTCATATGATATGATGCCACTTTATTAGGTATCCAATTATCTATAGAGATACATGGGCATGAGCCAATCAAGCATATCATTTTCATGTTGATATATTGTGCTTCTTGATTGCACCATCTGAGACTCACGTCTTTTCCCAACATTTTTGTTCAATATGCCCATATTTTCCACAAAAGGTACACGTTTCATATGTTTTTGTCTTCTTTTTCTATTTCTTCTTTTTCTTGGAGGAGGATCCAATGTTCTTGGAAGCTAGACTTGGAGAATTATATTGTACTGAGGCTTGGAGGGAGACTCGCATGCTTGAGTAGAGTTTTTCTTTTACTGAGACTAGCTTTATGATGACCTTTGGATTTATGAGCCGAAGCATAATTTAAACAACTAGAGAGAACATCTAGTTGCTTCAGCTTAGATTGTCCTCACATGAGATGATGAAATTCATTGACATTTTCAAATACAGAGGCCAACTTATCCTATATTTGTTAGAGTGGTACATTTTTCAAAATTAAATAGTAGATTATCTTAAACATGCAACCCAATCAACCTCATGGATTCATCTTACTTATTCCACAAGCCTTTCAACTTCTTTTATAAAAGCGAGTTCGATTTCACTTAAAAAATTTCATAGTTCCTTAGATTGTGACAACTACACATTTTCCTTTTCTAAATATGATAATTAAATCATATGAAATAAATAACTTTATGGTCCTGGACTCTACCATAATATCAAAACCACTCTCTTTTACAACTCCAATTTAATACTTTGCCCATAAAAAAAACTTATTAAAAAATATTTTCAAAAACTTTTAAAATTGCCTTTCTCCTTTTTGTAAAAATTAGCTTGGGAAAATTAAATAAATGACAAAACCCTGTAAAATTTTACCCTTTCTCCTTTGCAATAAGAAAATCTACAACGAGCCTTCAATCCATGACCCCATGCCAATATGTGAGGATGAATATGGATGGGAATAGGAGTCAAAGGACGAATAAAATGAAATCGATTTATTAAATTCTAAAAAACTATAAGCCTGCGACCTCAAATTTGACGCTAAAAAATACATTCAAAAGCTTCCCACACACAGAAAACTAAGATCTGTGGTGATTCTAGAAGCTTCGAGACTATTATTAGGTCAATTTAATGCTAAAAAATCATCAATTGACCCTTGGAAAAACAACGCTCCAAAAAAAATCTCACTGCACATGTCAATTTTGAAAACCAATAAAACTTGCTAATCAGTCGCTTTGATGCGAAATTCAATCTTGCCTACCGCATAAAGGTCCTTCGGCCACTTCAACCCATGGCAGAGAAAATCCATTGATCTCAAAAAAAGTGGCAAACGGGTTCAGTATCCCTCGCAGAATGCTCATGCTCTCAGCTCAAACTCCTTGTCGTCCAATGGAAGTCCAAATTTTGCGATTTCCCTGCTAAATTTACACACATTATTATGTAATGTTTGGGTGGAGGTTGAAATCAAATTTCTTGCAATTGTAAAGAGAAAAATTCTCAGCTGGAAGAGGAGGAAAGGATCCCCACCATCGCAACTGGGGTTGAAATTTGACGGCGAGGGATAAAACTTGTGGAGCTACTGAGCAGTAAATTGCAGTGGAAGAAAAGAGGGCATAGAGATCATTTCATGCTGATTGGAGGGATTGCTTGGGATTTTGTTAGAGTGAATGTTAACCGGAGTTCATAGTGGCGAGCCTTCTATCTCAGTTTATTGGCCCATAAACGCACCGAGAGACGAAATGGCCACCGTCAAATTAAAATAATAAATAATCTTACGGTGGCCATTTTCGTGTGCATTTATGGATTGATAAACTGAGATATAAAGCTGGCCGTTCATAACAACAAATAAGTGGTTTGTTAATTGGTATTAAATGAGGAAGTAGCTTGCCAAAATCCAAAAGTGAGTCTATACAGCCCGCTCATTTAATTCCCATTAACAAACTACTTATTTTAAACGGAGCGGAGTGGATATGAGGCAGTAAAATTTTGCCATGATAAAAAAAAAATCAAGTGGGCATGGCTGTTGCATCCCACTGGTACAGGTGACCAGTCCATCACTGTGAATTAGCGAACGCCAAACAGATCCATTAATAGCTTTGAGAACTGCCCTCAGTCTGGGAGGTCTAGTTCAAACTTCGATCTAGATTGACAACTCAAATCCGGATCCAAAGAACTTTGAATGAAATGATAATTCCATACCTATTAGGACTGATCCAATTAGGTTACAGTAGATATCGAAAAAAAAAGGAGTTTGTATCGGGCTTTCATACCATGTAAAAATGCAAAAATACCCATGGATCAAATTGCAATATCCAAAAACCTTTTGGGACAATGGTAAAAAAATTCAAAGAAAAAAGAAAAGCCTTTCATATAATGTTAAGAGTGCAAAAATACGCATGGGTCAAATTGTAATATTCAAAGAAGCAATGAAATTTTTCGACAATAATCAGAAGATAAGATTTACAAAGTGCTAGATCAGTAGGTTTATGAGTTTTAAGGTTTTTTATTGAAATTTTAACAAATATTAGCTCATAGTATTGTAATAAAAGTTATTTACATATATGATTAAGAATCTTGTTACATATTCTTTTAAATATATATGTTTTTTTATATTAATTTATATTGTAATAAATAAATAACAATAATAATTTAAAATAAAATTATAATTTAGTAAGTTTTCATGCCTTTTATTTATTTATTGAGATGTACCATGAAGTTAGTATTTTGATGTTTATTTTGAATTGATACTTGATAAAGTTAATTTTATGTGTTTGGGATATTTTCTTGAGTGTCTATTTTTAATCAATTTTATTTAAAATTAAAAAAAAAAAACAAAAAATTTACAATTATAAATTTGACTTATTTATTAGCCCAACCACATAAATTAAATGAGTAGTAAATGTCCATATGCATTAATCCCTAATAAGAATCAAAACACTTAACCCACAATATATCTCAATTGTACATATTAAAAAGATCATAAAAATTAATTAAAATATAAGTTTATTTTAAATTATTATTACTAATAATTATAAAAAGAATTAATGCATCCATTAAACAACATTTTTAACAATAACATTCAATCTCTACCATCTACCTAATAATTACTAATAGTTAAATTAAAATTATAAAAACATATTATATAATAGATAGTCTATGAACATAAGTATACAAATTCAAATATATTTCAAAATACCAAATCTATTTATACATACTTAAGAACTGATATTTAAAAAATTATTTTAATTAATAATAAAATACCAGCTTACATAAAATTATATCACGTAGTTGTTGGAATTATATTGCCAACCACTGCCATGAATAACAGTGGCAACAAGCCACACTTCCATCAGTTTTGATAGCAGAGAAGAACAAGCAGCAGATCCAAGCTCCGGAGGCATTTTTCACGCAACACAGCAAATCGAGTACTGGGCCATTCTCTGCGTTTAATTCTTTGAACTAGCACAATTCACTTACCTTTGCCGCAAAGCGCACTTCGCAGATTACACCACTTACCTTTTCACCGCTGCAAGCTATGTTATTTACTATGCGATGCAATTGTGCCATCACACATCACATTCACAACAGTTTAAATTTTCCATAAAGCGCCCGCACCAAATGTTATATGTTTAGCAGTGCGATCGTGCCATCAAACATCATGCCCGCAAGGTTTTATGTTTACCATTAAAAGTTCTGCAAAGTAACGTATTTTCATTGCGATGTGATATCCATCGCACATCGCAATCATACAGAATTATGTTTATCATTGAAACTGCCCGCAGGCTATGATAATTGATTTGCAATGTGAAGGTGCCATATCACCTCGCATTCGGAAAAACTTAACGTTATCCGTGTTCACGGAAGTTAAAGTTTAAGATCGCTAATCTGCGATCTGCAATAAGGAGTCGGATGTGATGAGGACTCAGAGCCAAAACATATGAAATTTGAAGTCCTCCCTTTTATGTTTTGAATGTTTTCTTACGTGTTTTCATGTATAAACCACAATACAGCTTGCATGCCCATTTAATGAAGATATGGATCTTTTGACAGCCCAAGGATGAGAAGTTTTTAAACGTCTATTCAACAATGAATCACATTGAATAGATTAGATTTTACAGGCATCAACCATTTGTATAACTAATGTAACTTAATTTTTTTTGAAATGTGATGGAATAGAATGTAATGTTCCTTTTTCAGGATTGCTCATAAATCATGCATTGACTAATGCATTTTTAGGAAAATATGCAATGGAACAGAAAAATGACTCTTGGATCCTTTAGATCAGTCAATAAACAAACTAAATCCAATATTTCAGCAGAAACAAATAAGACTAGGTGGGTTAAACAGATCTTCCACACCTAGTTATCTTTAAGAGAAGGCCCAATGAGGGCTGCAGCAAAGTAAAACACTCTAATGGAAGTGCAGAGATCTATCAATGCATAAAAGGTACTGATAGACACTAAAAAAATGATTCCAAGTAAAACAGAAACTTAGATCTGAATTTAGGATCCAAAAAATGAGGAAAAATAGTGATTTCGACCCTAAAATAGATGTATTCATAAATCTGTGTAAAATTAAGGGAAATTACGGGAGATTATTTCATATTAGGTCATGAGGGACCTATGCTCCAAATTTCAGCTCAAAAAAATCATTCTAGCTATGTTAAACAGTTCCTCCATCCCCGGATATGCTTAAAAATGTTGATTTCCCATGACTTTGAGTATGCAGAAAATGGCTGAAGCATGCAGAGCATAATTTCTGAAGAAATTAGACAAAATATGTCTAAAACATCATATCTGAAGTTTATTATCATTGAGCATGAAGAAAAATGGAGATTCAACTCCTTTTATACATCAAAAGATCACCCGACAAGGGGATTTCATGAAAGAACAAAATACAAGTATCAGATCTATAGAATATGGATATAGAAAATGAAAAATCACTAAAAATCTGAGTACATGAGCTGAAATTTACAAAATTACAGAATAATACTGAAATACAAACTTTCTAGAAGAAGGGATGGCCCTTCCTTAAGGAAAAGAGCACCAAACTAGGGTAGAAACCCTGCTGCAGCAATGCACTAGAAAAATAATGTAGTTTTTGATGTATACTGCGCAGATGATGATGGAAGGTCCTTTGGCCTGATGCCAAGATTTGAAACTGAAGCTCAATGCTTCCTCAGTAATCTTCCAGAGAAAGGAATGCTCCCTTTTCTGCAAAAACAGATCTGGAAGTGGTGTTGAAAACCCCTCACTGCAACAGCCAGCAACAAAGTATTATTCTGCTACAAAAATAATGTTGTCTTGGTGGACGAAGCTTGGCCTCAAGCCTAGATGTGAGGCATTTCAGAACATACTCCTTCAAGAGCTCCTCAATGAAGGAGGAGGAATTCCTAAACAAAAAATTCCTCTCTCTAGCTAAACGGCCAAGAGAGTTTGAGTTGCCCAAGCAATCTTAAAATTGAATTATCTTCAACTCCATTTCCAAATGGCCTTCCTCTTCATTTTATAACATTAGGGCTTAGAAAACCCTAAACCACCTCCAATGAGTTAACCCTTTTCACATGAAGGGTCTCCATCTAAAACTGTGTTGATCAATAAGGAGGTTCAATGCATCTGGACACTGCTATGATTTGGTCCTATTGACCTAGTCAACCATCTTCATTCTTTTTCACACCTAAGTGTATTTTATTGAAATGGCCCAGATTGTCCATGTTCACACTCGGCATTGATTTATTTTGCTGATTAGGAGTTTTAAAGTTCCTCCTTTACACTTTTATTCATGAGTTAAGAAAATTGAAATTAAAATGCAATATTCCCATTAGCTGGAAAAATTGGGAATATTACAGTCTTCCTTGAAAAAATGTTGCTTTCCCTCAAGCAACTCTTATTGCAGATGCAAACCATCTATTCCACTCCAAATGGCATCCACATAAGGAAGGCTTCCTCCATTTGCTGCAATAGGTTATGTATGCTTGGTTCCAAAGTTGTCTTCCACAAATGCAAGAGATGACTTCCAACTGTAAGGTTGATGTCCTCTTCTTATCATGAAGCACAAAATGACAATTACATGATGTCCAACACCATCATAAGCACATGAGAGACATAAAATAAAGTAGCTCCTTCCATAAAGGAAAAGCTTCATCCTGCAAGAACATTCCTCCATCCATGTTTTATGAACTTGATTAAGCATTGTTATGCTTTCATTCTTAGCCATGTTGGCCTTTTTGGATCCAAAATCCATCATTCCAGCGTTATGCAAAAGAAGAAGTGAAGGAGCAACATGGGTGGACAAATATGTCAAACCATATTCCCTTAATAATAACCACCAAAGCAAGGCCCTTTGCTGCCGTCCTCCATCTCCTCCATGTAAGATGGGCAAGCCAAGATTTCCAAAAGATGATGTACATTCCTCCCTTTGCTGCAATTTATCTTTGACACATAAGGAATGAAGCAGAAAATTATGAGCTATGGGGTGGTCACCATAATCATTTAAAAGCAACCAAAGCAACAAGAGGTCTTTCTGCCTTCTCTCCTCCTCATGTGCATCATGAAACCAAACCATACTAATGGACATATGATATGTCACATCAGCCCAATACAAAGTACCATCATCAATGCACATCATGAGTTCAATGTGCCAAATTTTACACAATGCAAAACACATAGACATAGAAGATGTCATGTGGTGGCCATACTCTCTCAAGTGAATCAAAATTGTACATGCCTCCTCTTGCTGCAACAAAACATTGAAATCCAAGGAATTATTTAGAAAACAATGTGTTGTTGGGTAGTAACCATACTCACCCAAGGGTAGCCATAGCAACAAGGACTTTTGCAGCCCTCATGCCTTATCAACATGTGGATCATGGAGCAATAACACAATGATGGACATGTGAATTGTCTTATCAACAGAGTACAAGCAAGCTCCCTCATACCACATCATGTGGGAGTCATTCCTCCTCCCAAGCCAAAGTTCATGCATGAAACATCCCTCCAATAGAAATACATGTGGATAAATGATATATATTTCAAACATGGGTGAATACATGGACATGAGATTTAACATGTGATGTCCAAACTCTCCATTTAACAACCACATCAACGATGCTTCCTTTTCATATATTCTATTAATGATGCATAAAGCATGAGATGAGAGAATGAGAATATTTGGTTAGTGATCATGCTTACCCCAAAGCGACCATCATTGCCATGCCTCCTTATTCATTTCATGACCATTCTTCAAGGCATAGATTAGAAAAATAGGTGCCTTTAGAGAGTGAAAGGAGTCTCCCAAGGGAAACCAACGTAACCAAGCTTGTTGGTCCATGTATGTTTGCAAATGATCATGTGATCTCTTGCTCATCATCCTCATCCACTCACTCCAATATGGAAGATGAGTGATGTGTTGCATAATCATGGCATCCTCCCTTTGTAGAATACCATCTCCTTTGAACCAATGAAGAACCTTGCATCTCTGTTGAGATCTCTTAGAGAGACCATTCTTCCATCTATGGCCTTCCAAAACTTGTGAGACTTTGAATCTGCAGTAAGTAGAAGTCTCTCTTTGAGCTGTAGCATGCTCATTGATAGAGTGTCATCTACAGGGGAGAAAATGCTTCTCATCTCAAGATGTATACTCTTCATCTTCTTCTTCTCCACTGCTTCAAGGTTGAAGCTGCCTCTAGAATGCTCCAAGAGAGCTGAAGCCTCTTTGTCACAGTCACTAAGTGACAGTGTTGTAGATCTGCTAAGTGATGCATGTACTGTCTTAAAGCAAGTTTCATTGATGATCTCACAATCAACCATTGAACATAGGATAGTAATAATCCCCTTTCTTGAGACCCTACATATCAACCCAAGAGATTAAATGCAGCTCAAAAATGATGCATAGGGATAGTTTCCAGTCTCATCCTTGATTAGATCAAGGGTCCTCTACGCTTTATCATGTCTTTGCTTCAAATCAGCATTTTGATTTAATCCTTGGCTATGCATTAATCTTGAAAAAATATGTGCTGAAATTTCATGCATACCTTTGATCAACTGGTATGTGGGAACCTCTTGACAGAACATAAGAGTTCCTCCACCCAGATCAATGATGCCTCCAACTGCTGGCAAGAATTATGACCTCCTTTCTTCAAGCATACTAGCACTGGTATCTTCCTTCTCCTCCTCATGCATCTCCTGATTCATGCATGGGTCTCCATATGTTAAAAGCTCAAGACTACCTTGCAAAGATGCAAGTGCCACTTCTCTAGATACAAGCATATTAGCAGCAGATGGTGAAAATGGAGATCTCTTGCCCAAAGTGACAAGATTGGCATTCTCCTTTGCTTTGTGATGATAGGAAGTGTATAGTTCTTCCTCTCCATCTTGAAACCCTTTAGGATTTTCTTTGCATCTCTTTTCTTCATTGCTATACCTCTCACCTTATTCAAAGAAAGTGGGCATAGTGGATCTACGAGGAGATCTAGGATTCTCCAGTCTTCTGCATTGCTGATAGGAAGTGCTAGGGTTTCATTCTTCTTCTTGAAACCTTATGTAGGTCTCACTACAGCTTGCTTCTTCTCGAAACCCTCTAGGAGTCTCGGTGCTTCTTCTTTCTCTCTTCTGATCTACCTATTTGGAGAGGCTATTCTTAAATCTAAACACTGATGAGAGTAAAATCATCCTCTCCATCATTCTGATCTCTATTTCTTCTCTTCTCTGATACTGCTGTAAATTTCCCTCTTCAGCAGTATCAATATTCTATTCCAGAGATTGAATACAGGGGCATTTGCTCGATATGTCCCCTTTGAGAAAAGGATGAGATCCAGAGGCTACCTGGCCATATGCAGACTTTTTCTATAGATATTGAAAGATTCCTGCTTCAGGGATTCAACACTTTGGCTTGAAGCCACAGGCTGAGCCAAAGATCATGCTCTTATACCACTATAATGTTCCTTTTTCAAGATTGCTCATAAATAAGGCATTGACAAATGAATTTTCAGGAACATGTGAAATGGAACAGAAAAATTACTCTTAGATCCTTTATATCAATCAATAAACAAACTAAATCCAATATTTCAGTAGAAAAGAATAAGACTAGGTGGGTTAAATAGATCTCCCACACCTACTTATCCTTAAGAGAAGGCCCAATGAGCGGCTGCAGCAAAGTAAAACTCTCTAATGGAAGTGAAAAGATCTATCAGTGCACAAAAGGTTCCGATATACACTCAAAAATTGATTCCAAGTACATTAAAAACTTAGATCTGAATTTAGGATCCAAAAATTGAGCAAAAACAATGATTTCGACCCTAAAATAGATGTATTCAGAAATATGCGAAAAATTAAGGGAAATTCTAGGATTTTATTTCATATTAGGTCATGAGGGACCTATTCTCTGAATTTCAGCTCAAACAAATCATTCTAGCTATGTTAAACAATTCCTCCATCCTCGGATATGCTTAAAAATGCTGATTTCCCATGACTTTGAGTATGCAGAAAATGGCTGAAGCATGCAGAGCGTAATTTCTGAATACATTAGACAAAATATGTCTAAAACATCATATCTTAAGTTAATTATCACTGAGTAGGAAGAAAAATGGAGATTCAGCTCATTTTATACATCAAAAGATCACTCGGTAAGGGGATTTCATGAAAGAACAAAATACAAGTATCAGATCTGCAGAATTTGGATCTGGAAAATGCATAATCACTGAAAATCTGAGTACACGAGCTGAAATGATGGCCCTTCCTCAAGAAAATGAGCACCAAACTAGGGTAGAAACCCTGCTACAACAATGCATTAGAAAAATAACGCAATTTCTGAAGTATAATGCGCAGATGATGATGGAAGGTCCTTTGGCCTGATGCCAAGATCTAAAACTGAAGCTCAATGCTTCCTCAGTAATATTCCAGAGAAAGGAATGCTCCCTTTTCTGCAAAACTAGATTTGGAATTGGTGTTGAAAATCCCTCACTGCAACACCCAGCAACACAATATTATTCTGCTGCAGAAATAACGTTGTCTTGATGGACGAAGCTTGGCCTCAAACCTAGATGTGAGGCATTTTAGAACATACTCCTTCAAGAGCTCCTCAATGAAGGAGGAGGAATTCCTAAACAAGAAATTCCTCCCTCTAGCAAAACAGCCAAGAGAGTTTGAGTTGCCCAAGAAATCTCAAAATCAAATTATATTCAACTCCCTTTCCAAATGGCCTTCCTCTTCATTTTATAACATTAGGGCTTAGAAAACCCTAAACCACCTCCAATGATTTAAACCTTTTCACATGAAGGGTCTCCATCTAAAACTGCGCTGATCAATAAGGAGGTCCAATGCATCTAGACACTGCTATGATTTGGTCCTGTTGAACTAGTCAACCTTCTTCATTCCTTTTCACACCTAAGTGTATTTTATTGAAATGGCCCAGATTTGTCCATGTTTACATTGGGCGTTGATTTATTTTGCTGATTAGGAGTTTTAGAGTTCCTCCTCTACACTTTTATTCATGAGTTAAGAAAACTGAAATTAAAATGTAATATTCCCATTAGCTGAAAAAATTGGGAATATTACATAGAAACAGAAGTTTGTTCCTCTCTTGTGTATTATGATGTCTGTGTATTGACTGCTATTTTCCGAAATTTGTTGTAGTCTCTGTGTTGTGGGGGAAACTCATTTCCTCTGTATTATTATTTCATCCAATATTTTCAGCATGGTATCATAGTAGGTCTAGGCTCTTGTTGAAAGATGCATGAGCTTGCTCTTCACTACAGAAGCTGTAAAATTTGTTTGAAGAAGCAGATTTCTCCAGCAATGAGAAAACTTCTATTTTACATAGTCAAGAAGATTTTTTGTTTAACACAGTCACGATGGCAGCAGCAGACACAAGCATGAAAAATCCCCAGCTACCACAGTTTAATGGGAAGAACTATGACTATTGGGCCATTACAGTGAAGGCCCTATTTTCTTCACAAGATATATGGGAGTTGGTGGAACAAGGTTTCCAAGAACCAACAGATGCAAAAATGTTTGCTACTCTTACAGCAGCAAAAAGAGACTTGTTGAGAGACAATAGGAAGAAGGACTCCAAATCCCTCTTCTATCTCTACCAAGCAGTAAATTAGAGTATTTTCCCAAGGATTCCAACAAAAAAAAAGTCCAAGGAGGCATGGGATATTCTCAAGACAGCCTATCAAGGCATGGAGAAAGTGAAGACAACAAAGCTCCAAAGGCGGAGGAGAGATTTTGAAACTCTTTGTATGAAAGAGTCTGATAACATAGATTCTTTTGGTGTCACGTGTTTTGATAGTTTAGAAAATCAAAAGAAAAGGCAACATCAGAACCAATCTTTAGAGTTACAGGATCTAGTCCTCCTGTTCTCAGAGAGGGATCTCTCAAATGTTTGTTTGCAAAGGTTTGTCTTGTGTGCTTGGAGTATGGATTTTAGACTAGTTATTAAGTGCAGGTGTTTGTTTTTTTGTTTGGTTGGATTGATACAACAGAATATGAAAGATCTAGGAAAGGTAGGTAGAAAGAGGAAGTAGCAGCTTCATTGGGCAATGGAGTCAAAAAGAGGTCATGAAAAACTTATCAATGGATATGGGATATCAGAGGGAAAATCTAACTTGGCCACATGATCCTTTGGTTTTTGGAATGAGATGGACATCAATGATTTGGAAAGAGAAGTTTAATTCTCAACAAAGGGAATTTGAAAACACAATTTGAACAATAAAGAGATTTTTGATAGACAGGGCTAACCATGAATTCCACAAATCACATCTTTAAGCAAACAATGATTTCAAAACAACTTTTAAAATGAAATCTAAGATTTTGGGAACACCCTATTTCCTCAAAGATTTTATTTCAAGTGATTTAGAAAACATAAAAGATTCACTGATAATTGCAGTCATAGAAGAGGGAACACCTAAATACATCTATGATCACAATTATAACGACCTTTAATCCAACTGTTTAAGCAAGGACAAAGGGAAAGATCAGAACAGACCTCCTTGACTCACTGTAAACAAAAAACTTCAAAGGGAGACTTCAATAACAGTTTTTAAGTGGTAGCAAACAAGCAGGGAAAACCATAAATCATGTTGAAACCAACTATTCGAACTATTAAGGAAATAAACAAGCATGAAGACTACAGAGAGATTAAAGACTCTAAAATACTTCCGCGGATGAAAACATGAAACAGTGAAGGATGAATAGGTCTAAGGTGCTTCCAGGAGTCATTTCTTAGCCTAAAAATTTCAACCTACTGTAGTAAGAAATTATGGAACAGATTGAAAACAGGAGAAAACATTAAACATTTTAGAATACTTCACCAACAACCAAGCTCATGGATCCAATGATAGAGCCTTCTCAGTAACAAGCATGCAACAACATCATCAGGGCTTCTAGGACTTCATTTTCTTCTCCAACTTCAACAGACTATGTATTATTTCAGAGAGTTTCAATATTGCAACTAGTGACCAACCAACCAACAACTTCTCTTCTTCTGCAGTAGTATTTATAGAAGAAAGAGGAGGTGAGATCTGATAAAATATCTCTAAAGATAATTAATACAGACTTAAATGGCTTCTCGGCCTTTGGGGGCTCAATGAAGAAGCTTACATAGGTGTCCTCTGTATTAAATCCTTTATATTAACTATTAGGCTTGCTGGAAAGAATTTGTTGACTTTAAGGCTCCTCGTTATCCTTGTAATAACTTCTGTTGACAGTTTGCAATAAGTTCCTTTGGTTGAAATAATTGTTTAGCTATATTGATGCAAAATATGTCCTGGTCTGGTAATAACTTCGACCTTCTTTTGATTGCTTTGAGCCTATAGGTGGCTCTGCGGTGGCTGGGGGATTTAATTAGCCCCTGATGTGGCAGCGTATGCTTTTTGTCTGATGAACCTTTATGATTTTCTTTAAACTATGTTTTGGTCGGGAGGATTAGGCTTTGATAATCCATCTTAGCCGTAATCCTACAAATCTATCTTTGACACTGATACTCTTTCATTTGTGCTTGATTCACTATGTTTGGCTGGTGTGCAGGGCTGCGCAGGGGTGATATGGCATCAATGCCTCATGAAACGTTGATGAAACGTGAATTTTAAACACTGCAAAGGATTTTCTTTGATGAATCAAAGGCGGGAGGATCATCACCCTCTGCCTTTAAATTTTCTTCAGATATAGCGGAAAAAACCATTAGAACCCTGCAAAATACAAATAATGTTATATAATCCTGCATGTATAGTTTTACTGCTTCAAAAGGCACGTGGAGAGAGCATGGCCATTGGATGGCATCATCCAACGGTCGAGATTGGTCAGAGGGAGTCAAAAGGAAACGTGGGAGGAATTAAATCGGGGCCGTCGAACATGCAGGGATCGGCGGTTAGGTGCGGAGGTGAATAAATAATGTGAAGGGGTCAAATTATTTGGAAAAATAAAATAAAAAAGGAAAAAAGGTTTAAAACCTTTGTTTGGCGAAAAATGGTTGAAAATCATGTTCGAGGTTTGGGACAAATGTGGGCCGTCAGATGAGATTGGCCCACACGATCAACGACGGAGAATAGGTGCCAATAAACCTTATAAAATGCGCCCAGACATCAAATTTTTAATAAAACCATGCTGAGTAAAGTTCCTGGGTCCGGATTTGCTGACTGGGCAGAGAAACCATGGAGACCCACCCCAATTAAAATGTGCCACGTGGACGCTGAAGTGGCGAAGGGATCATCAGCTGTCACTGTGGACGAGGGGACTGGGGTGATGGAGTGTGGGTCGTCGATCTGCAAATCAGATCGACGGCGGAGATCCTTTTAACACTGTGTTGTACCCTGGTTATTGCACGAGCATCTTCGGAGAGCGATCATCGTCTGATGAGTAGCCTCAGATCGGACGGTGGACGTCAATATCGTGTCGGGTTCATGTCCAATCTTTACTACGCGATGAGGGTAGTATTTGAAAATGGACCCAAGACACGTGTCGGCCGGTGTATGGAATTGCTGTGAAATAGAAAAAGCCACCCCTCTCTCAAAAGCAGTGCGATGAATTCCGCCCGGTTTTGCAATGGTAAGTGGCTAGCGGGGACCACCAGGGTGATAGATTGCGCACTGTCGATCTGTAGATCAGATCGATGGTGGAGAGCAACTAGAAATTTGCACCGGTGGAAAACTTTAAAATATAATAAAAACTGACAATTTTTTTATGAACGAAGGTTTATACTTTGGGGGCGGAAAGTTTATTTACAATACGAATCGGTGCCTGTCTGCAGGGCCGTAGGTTATATGGACAAGCATATGACCGGGGGTTAATGAATGCAGGGGTAATCGGCATCGAGCGATGTGATAAGCGCTTGGATGGCCAGCACCTAGTTCTAGCACCAGGGCATATGGAAGGGAAGGGTTAAAGACTTAGCCCAAGGGGGCTTAAGTCTATAATATATAAAAAATGTGTTTTTTATAGATTTTCAAAGGATTTTGGGGGTTTCTATAAGGCTAAGAAAGGGTCTTAAACCTTATCAAAAGGGTTTTGATGAAGGGGAAAAGGGGACAAACATGAAAGATGAAATATTTTATTGGGGATAAAGGGGTTAAAATGAGGTTATTTTTGGAAGGGGATGGAGGGGGAAAAATGGTGTTTGTAGCAGTAATATCCTCAATGAAATTAGTAGAATTTCAGATTTTTTCAGATAGGAACAACAGTGAAGATTTGGATAGAGGCATGAGGCCTTCAAGAGTCTTCAAGAGCCAACACTTTTTAGCAATAAAATTTGTTCCTTCAAGGCTCCAAAAAATTTTAGCCACCTTTTGCCAGAACATATTTTATAGGTGGCTAACAGTGGATCCACTTGGGGATGGTGCCTTCTTGAAGGCATCATGAACTTCAGACTTGCATTCTCTGGGAGGCTGACCTGTGCCCCATCCATTGGGCTGCCATTATTTTTGTGGATGATCTTATTTTTCTCTGAAACATATTAGCATTTATAAAATAACAATGGAATTTCATCAATACAATCTTTCTACCTACCCAATCCTACTGATCTAACATTTTTTCTTCATTAGAGTGCACTTGGATTGGAAAAATCTTTCACAACATTTTATTCTTTTTGAAAGCAGGAAATCTAATCTATTTCTACTCCTTATTTATCCATGGACTCAGATTAAACAGTTGAGCCCATATGATTCTCTACCTAATCTATTATCTGTTGGGATTAAACTGTCCAACAGACTTTATTCTCTAAATTCTATAACATAAATTAAAAATAGTCAAGTCAAGATTAAGTTGTTTGACTTGCTGTGATCTATGGCATAAAAACAAGCTGCACATAGACATTTATTTTGCAGAAAATTTAAAACAAAAATGGAAGGTTTGAGATCTGAGATTTTAAAAAATTTCCTTCCTCTTTTCTACAGCTCTGTTTTGACTCTTACTTGAGTTGTCTTTCCTTTGCTAACTGGTTCAGATTTTGAGCTGATTAGAACCATATTTTTACATCTTTTGACTCAGAACTTGAAACAGATTTGAGTCATTTTCTCTTTGGAAACTCAGGTTCATATTTTGAGCATGTTTGAACCTTTAATTTCTATCCTAAACTATCTACTGATAACCCAAGATTAAAAAATTTGGCAAATCGAATTCACTGTCCTATCAACAGAAAATTTAAAGCTAATTAGTCAAGATTAGGTTGTTTGACTAACTAGAAGTGTGTTCTTTAGGAGTGGCATTTGAGCTTGCACACTTTCAGATTTGTTTCTTTTTTTGGTATGGGGCTATACCTTTCTTGTTTTTGCAATCTGCCCTCTTTTATTTTTCTTTCTTTGTTTTTTATATTTTTTGATTTTTATAACCTTGAATACAATGTTCAGACTATGATTTTTACAATGAAAAAATACAATGCTTTGAAACTCATGATTCTTGGCAGAAGTAATGCTTTAGCATTTTTCCATTGACAGGACCTCCATATAGATCTTCTCCATTCAATTCTTTTAGGAAAAATGCATTGTGACCCCTCTCAGCATGAATAATATAGGGACCTTTCCATAAGTTCTCAAACTTGACATGTTTTCCCTTCTCTTCTCTCCTTGAATCCCACTTAAGAACATCATTTCCAGCTTGGAAATTGTCTGCATTAGTTCTCTTATTAAATAACTTCTTCATATTTTCTTGGACCAACTGTGTTGTCTCATAAACTTCTTCTCTAGTCTGTTGTAAATGGATGGTCTGATTGATTCTCCTATGCATATCATTCTATTCAACCTACAATTATTGAAGGAGCTTCATGACTGGAAATCCCAATGAGGTGGGAAAAACTGCGTCCATGCCATAAACTGGCTGATAGGGGGACATATTTATTGATTTATTTGTAGTTAACCTATCATCCCATAAGGCATGAACCAACTTATTGTGCCAAGATTTCTGATTTTGTTCCAACGGTTTTTTAATGATATTGATGAGGCTATTGTAGGAAGATTCAGCTAATCCATTTCCTTGGGGATAGTAAGCAGTGGAATGGCCCAAGGTTATGTGGTATTTGTAACAGAAATCAACCATCTTTTTAGATTTAAAAGTAGCAGCATTGTCTGTTATGATTTTTCTGGGACAACCAAATTTGGATAGGATATTTGTTTCAAGAAACTTTATAATGACAGAGTTATTAGAATTTATGGAGGGTATAGCTTCTATTCACTTGGTAAATAAGTCAGTGGCCATGAGGATCCACTTATGTTGAGTTGAGGAGGATGGGTGGATTTCCCCAATGAAGTCCAACCCCCATTGTTGAAAAGGTGCCTCAACTCTGATAGGATGTAAGGGTAAGGGAAGAAGTTTTCTTTTGCCATCAAATATTTGACACTTATGGCAAGACATGACCAACTTCTGAGTGTCTGGGAAAAGGGTAGGCCAATAGTAACCTGATCTAAGAATTTTTTTTGCTGTGGCCTTCTAGTAGAGGTTTCCTTCACATTCTCCGTCATGCAACTCATGCATGATTTTCCTTGCATCATATTCAAGTAAAAATTTAAGCAAAATTACAACAACATTTTTCCAATATAACACCCCATCTAAGATGCAAAAACTAAAAGCATTTTGTTTCAAAAATCTAGCTTTATTTTTAGACAAAGAAGGAATGGCATTTAAATATAAAAGCACATAAATAATGTCAGCATACCAAGGAGAATTTAGAAATGTTTCTTCAATAAAAGGAGTAGTAGATTCTTCCATTTCTTCCAACACATCTACCATATTCATGTCCAGTGCTTGGAAGTTATACTCAGCCATAAGTTTTGCTAATCCTTGCCCTTTAACTAGTTTGGTGGGCCTGATCTCTAAGTCATACTCAAGAATAGTTGCAATCCATTTTCCCCTTTTACCATCAGGGTCTTGACTTATAATGTCCTTGAAAACGGTATGTGGAACAAAAGAAATTATGTGAGAGTGTAAAATATAGACCTTGAAGTCCTTTAATGCTTTCACTAATGCTAAGGCTTGCTTCTCCATGATATTATATTTGAGAGGAGCATCTCTTAAGGCCATACTAAAGAAGGATATTGGTTGTTCTTGCCCCAAGTCATTCTTTTGAAGTAAAACTACAGCTATTTTAAGCTCAGATGCAAGAGAAAAGATGTAAAATTCTTTGTTAAAATTTGGACTAATCAGAACTGGTGTTCGAGTAAGAGCTTGTTTGACTAGTTCGAATGATTGTTTAGCTGGTAAAGTCCATTTTACACTGAAATATTTCTTAAGCATGTTGTAATGTTTTTTAATTGCTCAAAAAGATTAGGGATAAACCTCCTCAGAAAATTAATCTTTCCGATGAAAGATTACAACTCTTTGAGGCTTCTTGGATGACTAATTTGTAATATGCCATCTATCCTTGTAGGGTATATTTTGATTCCTTCTTCTGAAATTATATGGCCAAGAAGTTTACCCTCTTGGAGACCAAAGAGTGTCTTCTTTGGATTTAATGACAAGCCAAATTTCCTACACTGCTCAAAAATTCTTCTTAGGTGAATCAAATGTTCTTCATCAGTTTTTGAGAAAACGGTTATGTCATCAAGGTAAATGATTATGATGTAGCCAATTTCTTCAAAAAAGGCTATGTCCATGGCCCTTTGGAAGGTGGCGCCTGCATTCATTAATCCGAAAGGCATTTTGACATACATAAAGGTGCCCCAAGGTGTAGTAAAAGCAGTGTTGATTTGATCACTTGGGAGCACTAACACCTGGTTGTAACCCGAGAACCCATCTAAGAGGGATATCATTTTTGACCCAACTACCCTTTGAAGTATATGGTCCATCTTGGGTAAGGGTTATTTTTCTTTTAAAGAGGCTCTATTTAAATTTTTGAAGTCAATACAGAGCCTGATTTCCCCTGTTTTATTTCTAACAGAAACTAAGTTTGATACTCACTCTGAAAATCTAATGGGTATTATGATCCCAGCATCATGCATTTTTTCAATTTTTGCCTTAACTAAAGGTAGTAAGAGAGGGTTTATTCTTCTCAACTTTTGCTTGAAAGGCTTTTTATTTTCCTTCAAAGGGATTTTGTGCTGAATGATGTTGGTATCATATGATTTCAAGTATTTGTATCCCCAACCGAAAAAATATTTAAATTTTTTGAACAGATCTATGTATTATGATTTTATGTGATCTAGGAGAGTGCTGGATAGTTTGATCATCTTGGGTTCTGCTAGACTGCCTATGTTATGCTCTTCTACATTTTTTTCCACAAGCTCCGTTCTCGGTTCTTTGGCTACATCATTAAAATAAAAAAGGTGTTCTAAAGGTGTGAGACCTCTTGGGATTTTATCATTTTTGCATTGTAAAACTTCCAAGTCTTCTTGGTCTGAATTGTTAGTTATCTCTGCTTCAAAAGGATTCTCATAATGATTTATATCAGCAGAATATGTCATTTCAACTTTTGGGATTTGTTCAATATACAAACAGTTTTCTTTTTGGATGGTTTCTGATATTGGTATGCTAAAATCATTTTTTGATTTCAAGAAATCATCTATGTGTTTGTCAGATTGAAACACTTGCCAGTGATCTTCATTACCAGGCACAGCAGGCCTGTGTTTTACCTTCACACTGAGTTGTTGATTTATCTCAGGTATTTGGCAGTTGCTGGAATTGAAGGCGAGTTCATTTGCTAGATGATTCAGTGCTCTAGGGATGAAAATGAGTTCGTATTTTTCGAAGGTTTTCAATAAATCAAGGGAAATGTTCTAATATTCCCTGAGCTTTGGATTCCTAGCTGAGTATTCTCCTTTGATTTGCCTTATGATAAGTTTGGAATCTCCTAAGATTGATATCCTTTCGGCTTCTAATTTTTTAAGCAATTGTAAGCCTAGGAGAAGTGCTTCATACTCAGCAATATTGTTAGTGCATGGAAAATCTAACTTATATGAAAAACTTTGATTTGTATTTTGAATCCAAACACCTGCTTCTACACTTGTTTTAATACAAGATCCATCAAAGTTTATTGTCCAAAGTATATTTGACTCATTTTCATTTTCTTGTTGCTGTTGATTGTCAATGTTTTGAATTTGATTCGAGGGAAGATTTGATTGTTTTGGTGAACTGATTTGGTCTATGTTTTCCTTATCTTGTTGAGTAATTTCATCTTCGTTACATAAGATAAGGGAATCTAAACTTGATTGAATAGAATAGATTGGAGAGTTGTTTGGTTTGTCTATGTTGCTCACCATGTACTTAATGTGAGATTCCCTGTATAGTCTTTTGTTTTGGTTGAAAACAAGGATGGTGGCATAAGACATGTCCATTTGAAGGCTTCCCTAAAGTTTGGCTCCCCAAGATCTTGATAAGAGCATGCCATACTTAGGGGGAATGTCAGCTACAACTATGTCCATGACTAAACTCTTAGCAGGGATTCGGGATAAGTTAACACACAAATCTTTGACTAAACCCAAACATTTGACTCTGCTTGAGTCAAAGGAATACAAATATTTTTATGGTTTAGTAATTTCTAAGCCTAAGCTTTCCATCACTACCTTGGGCATTAGATTGTGTGAAGCTCCAGAATCTAACATGGAATTATGTAAGATTTTCTCATGTATGTTCAAACTAACATAGAAGGGAGGGACAACCCCTTCTTGGTATTTTACTTCAACTTCTGGACCAAGCAACAACTCAGGTTTGTCATCTGTCAAGTTCAAGGTGTCATTATCGCTTCCTAAGTTTAAAGCTTTTAAAACTTGGTTTTTGTACACTTATTGGGTTATTAGTTCAGCTAGGGGAATGGTAATTTTTATCTTAGCAATCTCTCCCTCAATACTGAAAGGAACAATTGACTTGTTCATATTTACATCTGTCTTTTCAATTGAATTCTTTTCAGCAATTTTGATTTGCTGAACCTTGTTTGGATTGATAATTGGGACATTTTTATTAGGACCACTAGTTGAAGTGCTAGGTGTACTCTGCCCAACATTTGGCTGGACACTTTTGTCTTTGTTTATGTCTAGTTTCTTGGTCAAAATGTTGGTTTTTTTTGCTGCCCTTTTGGGCTGAATTTCTGCGTTTTTCTTGACAGCAGTGCTAGTGTTCTTATCCTTTGAATTGTCTATGTTCCCCTTGCTCCTAAGATCATATTTTTTATGCACCTCCATGATTTCATTTTCAAAACCCAATCTATAGTCCTCATAATCTTCATAGGTGTTTGTATTTTTATCATAAGAGAAAAAACGTTGTTCTTCCTCAGTGAGGAAAACAACATCCCCACTGTCTGATCCAATCAATTTTACATGAGATTCTTCCAACCTTTCCAACTCCCTATCGTCCTCAAATTGATCTACATAGTTATGTTGGAAGGGGGTCTAATCTGTTGGTTGCTTTCCTTTTTCTTATCTTGATTGTTTTCTCTTCTATAATTCTGATTTCTATTTTTGTTTTGGTTATTTTGAGGTTCTCTTGGTGGTAGTCTCTCATTCAAATTGATCTTTTCAAGCATCCTTTCCATCACCTTCACTAGGTTGTCAATTTTTGTGTCAGAAGCTGAGGTTGAGGGTAGTAGGTCATCATTATAAGTTACCCTCTTCTCTAATATCAACCTATTTTTTTTCTCTATTATGTTTGCTTCTACACTCAAAGCTACTTTCTGCATGTCTTATAAGGTTAAGTAATCTCTCCCCCTTAACTCATAAGTCATTTTAGCATCAAGGCCTTCGGGATACCTTACCAAGGCCATGCCTTGAGGAGTTTTCATGTGAGGTGGGAGAGCAATGTAAATGCTATTGAACCTAGTGGAGTAATCATGGACACTCTCCCCTTTATTTCTATTGAGGTTGCTATATTATGCTAGTATTTGGAGAGGGTTATTTTTGAGTTCCCATTTGTTGATAAATGTTTGATGAAAGGCAGGGAGATTATTTATGCTGTTAGGAGGTAAGTTTTTAGAAAATTTATTTACATATCCTCCTAAAATTTGGGCGAAGATCCTCATATTCGCAATTGCTTCTTCTATCTCCATGTAATCAAATGCATCTTCCATCCTATCTACATGATGTTGAGCGACATCATAGACTCTTTTCCAGTGAAGTGAGGGATTTTGGATTGGTAATCATTTGGTAAGGGAAGTAGAGGTTGTGGTAATACTAATGGGGCATACCATGTTGCCATGGCTGGAAATAAGGGTGGATTTACAAGAGGTGGATTTACAAGAGTAAAAGTGTGATGAACAGGAGTGTTTTGCACAGTGGTAGTATAGATTGGAGTGGAAGAAACACTTGGGCCAACAAACTAATTTTGAGCAGATTTGTTATGGAAAAGGCTAAAGTGATGAAGAAGCTGGGAATTAGGAGGACTGGAAGGTGAGGCTTCTCTACTAAAGCTCTATTGCAAGTCTGCAAAGTTAAGATCGGTCTTGTTTAAATCACCTTGAGATCTGGTTCTAAAAATGTTTTTTGTATGATATAAATCAAAGTGTGAATCCTCTAAGTAAAAAAAGTTTTTGGGGACAGATTTTGTTCTTAAGAGGCTCTTATTAGTAGCTGATTTTCCAGATTTAGAAGTCTGCCACAGAATTCTTTCAGGATTGTCAATGATTAAAGGAGGATTTGGGTCTGGATGGGATCTAGTGTTGATCCTATGTGAAGCCAGACTATTTTTCAAAAATGAGAGAGGTTGAGGTCTTAGGGACTGTTTATGTGAATTTTACCTCTCACGATGTCTTATCTAGTATGGGACTAGGCTTATAAACTTCTTCTAGGATGGTTAACACAGTCCTAAAGAGATCTGGGAACCTAGATGAGTAATAGGCCTACTAGGGCTAGTGGAGTCGCCAGGTGGAAATTTTTTAGCTTTTATGAAGATAAAATATTGGATGGTTCCACCACCATGCTTATTGTGAAGCCAAACTGAAATGTTTTTGGGTTTTTCTGAGTTATTCTGGTCTTATAGGTTATGAGAGTGTCCTAAATCTTATTTAACACTTAGCTAATGTGTTTAAATGTACAGAGTTCACTCTTATGGCTTGGTAACTGATTCCTTCAAGGTTTGATAAGGTTTTATGAGAATCCTAAGGGTTACTTAGTTTGTCACTGATTCAAAAAGTCATATCATGATTACCATTATGCTTGGTAGTGCTTGAAGAATGTTACTTATGTTATACCAAAAAATGAGTGTTTTGTTTTGAATATTTTACTCAAATTTCCACCGTGATCGCCATTATGTTGGTGTCTCATGTTTTGATAGTTTTGAAAATCAAAAGACAAGGCAACATCAGAACTAATCTTTAGAGTTACATGATCTAGTCCTCCTGTTCTCAGAGAGGGATCTCTCAAATGTTTGTTTGCAAAGGTTTATCTTGTGTGCTTGGAGTATGAATTTTAGACTAGTTATTAAGTGCAGGTGTTTGTTTGTTTGTTCGGTTGGATTGATATAGCAGAGTATGAAAGATCTAGGAAAGGTAGGTAGAAAGAGGAAGTAGCAGCGTCATTGGGCAACGGAGTCAAAAAGAAGTCATGACAAACTTGTCAATGGATATGGGATATCAGAGGGAAAATCTAACTTGGCCACAGGATCCTTTGGTTTTTGGAATAAGATGGACATCAATGATTTGGAAAGAGAAGTTTAATTCTCAACAAATGGAATTTGAAAAAACAATTTGAACAATAAAGAGCTTTTTGATAGACATGGCTAACCATGAATTCCACAAATCACATCTTTAAGAAAACAATGATTTCAAAACAACTTTTAAAATGAAATCTAAGATTCGGGGAACACCCTATTTCCTCAAAGATTTTATTTCAAGTGATTTAGAAAACATAAAAGATTCACTAATAATTGCAGTCATAGAAGAGGGAACACCTAAATACATCTATGATCACAATTATAACGACCTTTAAGCCAACTGTTTAAGCAAGGACAAAGGGAAATATCAGAACAGACCTCCTTGACTCACTGTAAACAAAAAAATTCAAAGGGAGACTTCAATAACAGTTTTTAAGTGGCAGCAAACAAGCAGGGAAAACCATAAATCATGTTGAAACCAACTGTTTGAACTATTAAGGAAATAAACAAGCATGTAGACTAAAGAGAGAGATTAAAGACTCTAAAATACTTCAGCAGATGAAAACATGAAATAGTGAAGGATGAACAGGTCTAAGGTGCTTCCAGGAGTCATTTCTTAGCCTAAATCTTTCAACCTACTGTAGTAAGAAATTATGGAATAGAATGAAAATAGGAGAAAACATTAAACAATTTAGAATAATTCACCAACAACCAAGCTCATGTATCCAATGATAGAGCCTTTTCAGTAACAAGCATGCAAAAACATCATCAGGGCTTCCAATACTTCAGTTTCTTCTCCAACTTCAACAGACTATGTATTATTTCAGAGAGTTTTAGTATTACAACTAGTGACCAACCAACCAACAACTTCTCTTCTTCTGCAGTAGTATTTATAGAAGAAAGAGGAGGTGATATCTGATAAAATATCTCTAAAGATAATTAATACAGACTTAAATGGTTTCTCGGCCTTTGGGGGCTCAATGAAGAAGCTTACATAGGTGTCCTCTGTATTAAATCATTTATATTAACTATTTGGCTTGCTGGAAATAATTTGTTGACTTCAAGGCTCCTCGTTATCCTTGTAATAACTTCTGCTGACAATTTACAATAATTTCCTTTGGTTGAAATAACTGTTCAGTTGTATTGATGCCAAATACCTCCTGGTCTAGTAATAACTTCAACCTTATTTTGATTGCTTTGAGGCTGTAGGTGGCTTTGCGGTGGCTGGGGGATTTAATTAGCCCCTGATGTGGTAGCATATGCTTTCTGTCTGATGAACCTTTATGATTTTATTTAAACTATGTTTTGGTCGGTAGGATTAGGCTTCTGATAATCCATCTTAGCTGTAATCCTACAGATCTGTCTTTGACACTAATACTCTTTCATTTGTGCCTGATTCACTATGTTTGGCCGGTGTGCAGGGCTGCCCAGGGGTAATATGGCATCAATTCCTCATAAAACACCGATGAAACGTGAATTTTAAACCCTGCAAAGGATTTTCTTTGATGAATCGAAGGTGGGAGGATCGTCACTCTCTGCCTTTAAATTTTCTTTAGATATAGCAAAAAAAACTATTGGAACCCTGCATAATACAAATAATGTTATATAATCCTACATGTATATTTTATTGCTTCAGAAGGCACGTGGAGAGAGCATGGCCATTGGATGGCATCATCCAACAGTCGAGGTTGGTCAGAGGGAGTCAAAAGGAAATGTGCGAGGAATTAAATCAGGGCCATCTGTTAGCCCCCCTATGAAACTCTTGTCAAGCAAGCTGGGGGATAGATTGTCTTGGAGCCTTCAAGGAAGGCCTTTCCCCTGAAAACCCATCTTCCTTGAAGTCTCTTTGTGTTGTGCCTAATATGAATCCCATTTGCTGATCCATCCCTAAAAGGCCTACTGCTCCCCCTTGCATCCCTGCAATTATCCCTTTATCCCCTTTTCCCTCCTTCTGTCAAAATACCTTTGTGCCCCAATTTCCCTTGTTTATCCCTGAAATTCCCTCAAAATCCCCTTGAAATCCTATTTTTACCCCTTCTTTGGCTTATTCATCCTTCATCCTCCTACCATTGCCTTGGGCTAACCTTAAAACGCTTTAAAAATGGGCCTCAATCATAATTTCATTGAAAAGGTCTTAAAAACCCATTCCGAGCCATACAACAAGCCTCAACCCTTTTCTCCGCTAGCCCTGCTCCTATACTTCCACAAAACCCGGCGCTATGACCGAAACCCAGTACTAAAGCGCTTATCTCAAACCTTTCGGTAGCAGCCTCAGCCGTTGATCTCAGCCGATCGAGCGGTGGTAATTAAATCTCCAGAACCCGCGCTTTCATCGATTGTTTCACATGCCGCCATCGTCGTCCATTTACATAGTGATCCGACGGTCCACGTTTCCTCCACCAGTGGACCCCGCAACGCACTATCCCTGAGACCGCTTGGTTTATTCCGCACCACCATCTGCAATTTGGCGGTTTTCTTCCATCACCTAGCGATTCCACTAGCCGACCGCCGCATGTCCACTGTATGAATCCAAAACTTCTTTCTCCCCCCGCATTATCTCTCGACCAAAGTCGCCCAGCGAAATTATCGTGCGCTGTTGGATCTCGCGCACCCCATCTGACGGTCCTCGGTCATCCAAGCTGCGCATCACTTAACCCAGTCCATCGCATCCATCGTTGACCATTCAGCCGTCGCCCAAGCCTCCACGTCATCCGTTCACCTGGCTACCCATACGCCATGTCACCCCTCGTGCACTCATCGTACCTTTCGACCATTCCATTGCATATAATCATTTGTTTTCGGGCTTTTTAATGTTCTTCCCGTTCAAACTCTGCTTTGCAAAGAATGCCACCTTCGACAGAACGATTTATCACCATTTCTTCCCCAGTTCATCATCTGCACGACCATTTTCCATTCTCTGCACCGCATCCATCACCCCCGCCCATTGATCTCTTGACGAGTTTGTTGTTTTGCAGGGTTCGAGCGCAAAAAACTGCCACAGTTCATGGTTTTTGTCACAGTGGTAGATACGTAAGGAAAGCCCATGTACCATAGATACATTTAATGAAGAAAGGGCCCAGGGAGTTTTTCGACGTGTTTGGAAGTAATGGACAGGGTTAAGACTCTGTCAACCATCTGCAGGAGCGGCAAAGAGCACTCAGCAAGGTGGTCAATGAGTTAAAGCATCAAATTGGAGATTCCAAAGGCTTAATCTCGTTTTCAGATGCCAAGCACCAATTTGAATGCCCCCGAGGTCAATCAGAGGTTTAATGCATAGGAGATCGTACCATCAGGACCGTATTCGTCAGCAGAATGTTTTTCTTCATCAAGTATAGGGTGTCCATACAACTTTTATTAGGTGCCACACCCCTGAAGGAATTTCCACCCTGACAGTAGTTTGAAATCACCAAAGCATTTATATGACAGACCTCTCGGTAGTTTATTTTAATTTTTTTAAACCATAAGTACAGCGCCGCAGCCAAAATGTCCAAATCATAAGATCACTCCAACACAAAGAGGTGACAGAAAATCAAATACTCAACAATCAAACAGAACGGGTTTTGGCCTTGCATTCATTTCTGTGTTTAATATTACATTTAGTGGCCACCTACCCCCTCGGTCAATCTTCTATTCATCTCCAGCTATAAATCTCAGAAGAAAACATTGTAATGGGGTTGGTTGTTGATGATATATCAGTAAAAATGCAAGCATTTCTCCTCTTGAGACAAGTTCTCTGTGTAAAATTGTAAGTAGGACGAGATTCGATGTATTCAGACTGAATGTTCAAGCTATGGGCTATGATGTACCTGATTGGTGTTGTTTTTAATATGACAAGCATATTTCTTTGGATCCTGATCTTAAGCAGCTGGTGATGTTATCCTTTCTCTGTATTTGTGATTGACTTGCTTTCATTTCATTATGTTTCCTCAGGCTTGCATCAGAAGTTTGGCATAAGATTTACCCTTGATGGGTACCTTATGTTGCTGCTCTCCCAGCCCTTTATGTTTTCTGCTTATATGTATCTGAATATTGATTTCAATTGATTTAACCAGTGTAGTGGATTTTATTGCCTGCTGTCTGATGTATGAATTAATGAAGTCTATGTTTAGATGTTCTTGTTAGGATTTAGTTGGATGTTTTGAGAACACTGGGAGGTCTAGAACCCTGTCTCTGCCTTACTGGAATTCCCACATCCCGATTGAGTCTTACTAAGATCCCTTGTCTTACCTCCGATGTTGTCCAAGAAGGTCTAGAGTTAAATGATCTCTGATTTGATCTATAGACAAGATTGGATGGTTCCCCTCTTTCATTTTCAGTCCTTAATGTTCCATTCCCAATATAATATTTAAGATCCAAATGCTCTAGATGACTAGCCCAATTGAAAGCTTGCACATCGAACACAAGTAAATCCTTTCTTGACTCCATTGCCCAATGGCCTTGATATTCCCTGAGTTGTCTGTCTTAGCCTAATCCCTTATATGCTCATCTTTGTCTTATACTGGACCCTTCCATTCCTGGTTCCCAGAAACCAAACACAAACAATCAAACAAACAACCCTGAGCCATATAACTAGCCTAAACCTTAACATTCGAGCCTCAAAGACATACACTTTGATTCATATAGAGAGATCCCTCTCTGGACCTAGGAGGGCTAGATCTTAAGGTATGAAAGTGGTTCTATGTTGTCTCAGATTTTGGTCTTGCCAACCTGGCTGAAACATGGGAACCCCAACATAATGGCGACTCCACTGGGGACTCTGAGTACATTTCCCCTTAAAAATTCTTAAAAACTTCAGAAACTTAGAGCTCTGGTTAGGTTGGCAGCAAGTCACTCCTTCTTGAATCGACCTCCATTATTGAGTGTCCATCATACTCTTAGACAGAGCCTGGAAAGGGCCAGGTAGCCTCCATATCTCACCCTCTTCGGAGGTGACATATCTGGTAAATGCCCTCCCAGTCAATCTCTGGTTGGAGTTTGCCATTTTTGAGGAGATTCCTGAAAGGTGATAGTGTCTGAGCACTATGGTGGACAGTGTAACCCTTTGAGATACCCTAAAACCCTCCACCTGGCGACTCCATTGTCCCTAAACGTTCAAAGGCTCCACTGGTGATCAGTAGGCCTGCTGATTAACTTGGTTTCACATAAGACTCCACTGGGAGACCAGCCTTTGAGACAACATCAACCACAATAGAAATAGCAAGTAGGGTTAAGCTGCTTGTCTAGGAAAACAACATTCTGGCTTTCGAAACCATTCACACAAGAGCTTATCCCAACCCTGACCCACCTGGAATAGTTGACAATCCAGAGAGTATCCTCAAAAGGGGTCCTGCACTGAAAATACCAGTTATTTCCTGTCACATTCATAGAGCTAATTCTGCACCAGAAAACCTAACAGCTCTAGCACCTTTTCTCCCTGACCTAGACCTACCTAACAGTTTATCAAGAACTAGGTCATTCAATCAACTAGACCAGCAAGACCTTGAGCTTCACATTACACCATCTCATAGTGGTCAACACACTAGGGACAGAGGAAACCCTCCATCTACACCACCTGATATCCATTTCATTCAAAACTTGGGGCTCTCCCACCCTATATCTACTCAACAAACTTCTACTGGTCCAAATATCCCTATCATCCAAATACCAGTTGCTCAAGCCAACCCTATACCTCATCGGAATATTATCATGCCAGCTTGGTATGCACCTTTAGTTTTACCACAGCCCTTGTTACCCTTGCCAAATGATTATCAGTCAAAAATCCCACACTTCAATGCTAAAGAATCCATCACAACCCAGCAACATGTAGATAAGATGGAGGATTCTTTTGACTATATGGAAATTGATGATGAAACAGTCAAAATGAGAATATTTCCCAGAGCCTGGGAGGTGATGTAAAGAAGTGGTTTAAAAGCTTACCCCTGGCAGTATCCAAGATCTCCCTAAATTATATCGAACCTTCATAGACAAATGGGAGGTTAGAGAAAACCCTCGCCAGCTCCTAGCAGAATACATGAGCCTTAAAAGGAATGGGGGAGAGAGCGTCCATGATTACACCACTAGATTCAACAGCGTTTACAATGCTCCCCCCCCACACATGAAACCTCCACAAGGTATGGCCCTGGCCAAATATCTAGATGGATTTGATGCTGACATGGCCTACGAGCTTAGGGATAAAGAGTACACCACGTTGGAAGACATGCAGAAAGGAGCCATAACCATAGAAGCAAACTTGATGGAAAAAAGGGCAAGATTAAAAGTTGAGAAAAGGGTAACATATAGGGATGACACCGTAGCTTCCACTTCAGACCCAAACTATGACAGACTATCTAAAAACGTGGATAAGCTGCAACAAATGATGGAAAAAATGGTTGTCACAATCAACAATCATAATAGAAACCAGAACCAAAATCAGAACCAAAACTTTAGAAGGAACAAGAATGCTCCCAACAGACAGAAAGAATCAGATCAACAAGTTATTCCCCCATTCCAAAAATTCTTAGATGAAGATGAGGGAATCATAGAAGAGTCTGAAGGGAACACAATAAACATGTTTGAAACAGAAGACTCGGTCCTTAACTGTGATTCAGGGGAAGACCAACCCTCACCTTCATACTGGGATGAGGAATGGTTAGAAACCAAAGATTACAGATTAGGATTTGAAAATGCCATGTTACAGGTCAGGGAACAATATGAACTTAGGAGCAAAAAGAACCAAGAAAATTCCAAAACAAAGACTCCTGAGGTAACCATCAAGAAAAGACCTGATAAAAATTCTAAAGCGTCTGCTGCAAATGACAAATCAGTAGCTGAAAGTTCTGGTAAACACAAGGAAACGGACAACCAAGACACTGAAAGACAAAGCCAACCAACTAGCAGCACTACCACTACAGTTAGTGCTCCTGATAAAACGATTCCTGATCTTCTACATAGTGAGAAACCGCAAACTGATTTAGCTGCTAAGGTAGTAGCAAATAAAACAGAGCTAAGCACTCCAAAGACCCAGTCTGCTTTCAATTTGGAGAGTGAGATTGCAAAAATCAAAATCTCTGTCCCACTCTCTGAGCTGGCCACTCAAAATGTATATAAAGGCCAAATTTTGAAAGCATTGAATTTAGGGGAAAACAATGACTCTGTAAATTTGAATGATGACCAACCTAGCCTTTTGTTTGGTCCAAAGATTGAGGGAAAGTTTCAAGAAGGGGTAGTCCCTCCTTTCTATATCAGTCTCAACATTCATGACAAAATACTCCACAATGCCATGCATGATTCTGGAGCATCACACAATTTAATGCCTAAGGTAGTGATGGAGAGACTAGGCCTAGAGATAACACAACCTTACAAAGATCTATATTCATTTGACTCCAGCAGAGTAAAGCTCCTAGGCCTAATCAAAGACTTATGTGTGAGCTTGACCCAGATCCCAGCTAAATGTATGGTCATGGATGTAGTGGTGGAAGATGTGCCACCAAAGTATGGCATGCTGCTATCTAGATCATGGGGGGCTAAACTGCAGGGAACAATGCAGATGGATGGCTCATATGCCACTATCCCTATATTTGGCCAGCTCAGAAGACTGTATAGAGAGTCTCAGATGAAATTCCTAGTCAGTAGCCCCAAGAAACCTGAAAACTCACCATTATACTCTGTACACACAGACCTGGATTCTTTCATCCTTTATAATGACCAATCCTTAGAAGAGCCATAATCTGAATGCAGAAATACAAGAAAAGATATAGAGTCCATGGAATTTAGCATAATGGCTACCCTAGAAGAATACAATGAAGAAAACCATGGGCAGGGTACTGAAAACGAAACTCAGAGTGAACTGGGAATGCAATGCAGTCAGCCTATTAGTCACACCCTGCAAACTGGCGCACCACATGAAGAACAAAACAGCCCACAACCTAGCACAAACCCAACAACCCAACATAATGGCGAACCCCTGTGGGAAATGAACTTCTATGGGTCCTGTGCTAAACAAAATGCTGGAGCAGGGGTGTGGCTACGTAACACAGGAAATGATCATGCAGAGAGCCACACTGTGAATCTGCATTTCAAATGCACAAATAATATTGTAGAATATGAGGCTCTCATCTTGGGTCTGAACCTATTGAAAGGATTAGGAGCCCATAGGATAGCTGTGAGATGAGACTCTGAGTTAGTGATCAAACAGGCGAATGGTGAATATACAGCGAAACACCCCAGGTTAAGAGCATACAGGAATGATGCAGTAGACCTATTGAAAACCTTCGTTGAATATGAATTGGTATTTGTGCCTATGAGTCAAAATTCCATCGCAAATGGATTGGCCTGTCTAGCTAGTTCATATCCCAAGACTCTAGCTGACCAAAAAATCATCATTCAGACCAAATTCAAACCTGCAGTGCCAGACAATGAAAAATATTGGCAGGTCTTTGAAAGAGACAAACAGATTGAAGATTTCCTGGTGGGCAGGAATGAGTTTGAGTTTTCTAATTCTTACTCAAAATCTGATGACGGCTGCCTAAGTGAGAATTCCCTGGATGAACAAGAAACACCCTGTAACATAGAAATAAACACCTTTTTTGAAGAAACTGGAAATACAACCGAAAAATGTGAAAACGCAGAAAATGAAGAAATGGAGGTCTTGCAGGCCAAAGATAGGAACATACCCAGAGGCCTGGCACCCCTAGAGGACCTTTTTGACTTTGATGATATAGCAAAAAAGCCCACCATAGAACACGCAGACTCAGATGTTGAAGAATGCAACATTGGCACTGAAGATAAGCCCAAAATGATCAAACTGGCTAAGTCTTTACCTGTAGACATGAGGAAAAAATACATTGACCTATTTATGGAATTCATTGATGTGTTTTCATGGAGCTATGAAGACTTAAAGGCCTATGACACCAACATCATACAACACAAGATACCACTAAAGGAAAATCAGAAGCCTTTCAGACAAAAACTTCGTAGAACCAATCCAAAACAATTGCCTGCAGTAGAGAAAGAGATCAAAAAGATATATGATGCAGACATAATAGTCCCTGTAAGTTTTTCTGATTGGGTATCAAACTTAGTGGCTGTGAGAAAGAAAACAGGGGAAATCAGACTATGCATAGACTTCAGAAACCTCAACAGAGCCTCCCTGAAGGACAACTACCCTTTTCCTAGAATGGAACATATCCTTTAGAAGGTAGTGGGCTCTAATAGAATCTCCCTTCTTGATGGTTTTTCAGGATACAACCAAGTTCTGGTACTCCCAGAAGATCAACTCAAAACAACTTTTACCACTCCATGGGGCACCTTCATGTATGTGAAAATTCCTTTTGGATTGATGAATGCTGGAGCTACCTTCCAGAGAGCGATGGATATAGCTTTCTTAGAGGAGATAGCACACTTCATAGTTATCTACTTGGATGACTTGACTGTCTTTTCTAAAACTGAAGAAGAACACCTGAAGCATTTGAGGAAATTTTTTGAAAAATGTAGAAGGTATGGCCTGTCCTTAAATACTAAGAAAACCGTTTTTGCACTACAAGAAGGTAAGCTTCTTGGTCACATTATATCTGAGAAAGGGATTAGGATAGACCCACAGAGGGTTGAGGGAATACTTCAAATCACACATCCGAGAAACATCAAGGAGTTACAGTCCTTCATAGGAAAGATCAATTTCCTTAGGAGATTCATTCCTAATCTTGCTGAGCACCTTAGAAAAATGACCAACATGCTGAAGAAAGATACAGGAATTAAGTGGACTGTAGAAGCCAGGAAATATTTTGAGTCTGTAAAACTTGCACTCACTTAGGCACCTGTCCTTATTAGCCCAGACTTCTCAAAACATTTTCTGATTTTTTCCTTTGCCTCAAAGCACACCATAGTTGCAGTTTTGCTGCAGAAAAATGCAGAAGGTAACGAACAGCCAATTGCCTTCTTCAGCAAAGCCTTAAGGGATGCATCCTTAAAATACAACATTATGGAAAAGTAGGCCTATGCTTTGATTAAGGCCTTGAAAGATTTTAGGGTGTACATTCTGCATTCTCATGCCATAGCCTATGTTCCAAATACAGTGGTTAAATATATCTTGTCCCAAGACCCTGATGGGAAAAGGGGCAAGTGGATTGCTACAATATTTGAATATGACCTTGAAATAAAACCCACCAAGCTGATCAAAGGTCAAGGCCTGGCCCAGTTAATGGTTGAATCAAATCTGCAGGCCCTAGACATTAACATGATAAACACCTTAGATGAGTGGGAAGGATTGCCCCATCCAACTGTTGAGGAGCAGTTTCAAAACTCTCCTTGGTATACTGATATCCTTTACGTGTTCACCCACCTAAATGCCCCTCCAGAACTGTCCAAAACCAAGGCCAGATTCATAAAACTCAAAGCTAGAAATTACTGCATTTTGAATGAGAATCTATACTGGAAAAATCCAAATGGCCTTTTACTGAAATGTTTGTCTGAAATTGAAGCTGAAAAAACCAAACAAGAGTTCCATGTTGGGGAGTGTGGAGGCCACTTTAATTGGAAGGCCACTGCAAATAAGATACTCAGGGCTAGTTACTATTGGCCCACACTCTTCAATGATGTCCATAAAATGACACTTGCCTACCATAAATGTCAGATCTTTGAAGGCAAACGAAAACTCCTCCCCCTTCCCCTACAACCCATTACAGTTTGTTGTGTAACCAGCTCCAAAGAGAGAAGAAAAGAGATATTCACGCCTTAGAAATGAGCCACTTCGAGGGGGCAACCTCCAATACATTACATGAATGAACAATTCTTGGATGATACAATTTACAAAACCTCCTTTCTATATATAGGAGTTCATGGGGCCATAATGTAATCCTAGTGGGCCACAATGTAATCCTAGCCGACCTAACAATAATAATTTAAGGGCACAATAATAACAAAATGGGGGTTACAAGGGTACAATAATAACAATAAGGGGGTTACACTAACAACAATAAGGGACTATACTAGTAATATAGGGACCTAACATGCCCCTCCTTCAAAAAAGTGTTGTCCTCAATGCTTGAGTAGCTCTGGGTGCTTCTGTATAAAATTCTCATCCTCCCATGTAGAATCTTCAGTGGGTAAGTTCTTCCACTTGATGAGATACTCTGAAATTGATCGATTCCGTAATTTTCGAGTTCTTGTTTCCGTGACCGCTTCAGGTTCCAATATCATTTTTCCTTCCTCATCAAGTTCTGGAAATATTGTTTGAACTGGAATATTTTCACCTATAACCTTCTTTAAGCATGAAACATGGAAAACTGGATGTACTCGCGAAGAAGCATGAAGCTCCAATTTGTATGCCATAGTACCAATCTTTTGCAACACCTTGTAAGGACCATAGTACTTTAGCGATAATTTATTATCCTTCTTAGCTTGCTTGAGGGACATTTGTTTATATGGTTGTAGCCGTAAAAATACCCAATCTCCTACATCAAAACTTCTCTCGCTGCGATGTTGATCTGCTGTTGTTTCATTCGATTTTGTGCCAAATTCAGGTTATCCTTTAAGAGTTGGAGAACTTCTTGCTGATGCTCGATGTGATCTTCCACTGCTTGAACCTTCGAATTTTCCCTTAAAGATAATGTGATCGATGGTGGATGATATCCATAAAGTGCCATAAATGGGGTCATTTTTGCTGCAGTATGGAAGGAAGTGTTATACCACCATTCAGCGAGAGGTAACCACTTGACCCATTGTGTTTGTTTATCGGATACAAAACAACGAAGATATCCTTCCAAAAATTTATTTACTATCTCAGTTTGACCATCAGATTGAGGATGATAAGATGAGCTATGAGCTAATTGAGTACCCAAACAAGAAAATAACTCCGTCCAAAAAATTTCAGTAAAAATGGGATCTCTGTCGCTCACAATAACCCTTGGGCTTCCATGTAGCTTTTGAATTCTGTCCATAAATGTAGTAGCAACTGTACTTGCTTTAAATGGATGAGATAATGCACAAAGTGTGCATACTTGGTAAGTCTATCAACTACCACCATGATGACATTCTTTCCTTCGGACTTAGGTAAACCTGTGATAAAATCCATTGAAATCTCCTCCCAACGTTGACTTGGAATGGATAAAGGTTGTAGAAGTCTCAGGGTCTTAATTGTCTCCACTTTATTCTGCTGGCAAACCAAACATTCCGCCACAAACTTTTGAATATCAGATTTAAGGCCATCCCAAAAAAATTCTTTCTTCACCTTGTGGTAAGTTTTTAAAAATCCTGAGTGTCCTCCTAAAGGAGAAGTGTGCAATTCCGGAAGAATCTTTTGTTTTAGTTGGGAATTCTTACAAAGATATAAGCGATCTTTGTACCATAAGGAATCATTTTTCCAACTAAATGTATCGGATGTACTAGGATCTTGCTGCAACTTTTGAATGAGTGTCCATACATCTTTGTCCTTCTTCCATTCATCTCTTGCTTCGGTTATCCAATCTGGTTGGATAATAGAAATGGCACAAAGCAATGCTTCCACCTCTTCATTCTTTCTTGAGTGCATCTGCAACAACATTTAGCTTCCCTTTTTTGTAGATTATTTCAAAGTCATAACCCAACATCTTTGTGACCCATTTTTGCTGCTCTTCTGAAGATAGTCTTTGTTCAAAAAAGTGTTTAAGACTATCATGATCAGTTTTTACCTTGAAGTGTCTTCCCATTAGGTAAGTTCTCCATTTCTTTAGTGCATGCAGTATTGCTAACATTTCCTTCTCTTAAATAGGTTTCTGTAAATACTTTCCTTTGATTGGACGACTTTCAAAAGCAATGAGTCTTCCTTCCTGCATTAAAACTGCACCAATTCCATTTCCTGAGGCATCACATTCCACAATAAAGGTTTTTGTGAAGTCTGGCGTAGCTAAGACCGGTGCTAGGCACATTGCCTCTTTAAGATGTTCAAAGGCCTTAGTTGCTTAAGGAGTCCATGAAAATGCATCTTTCTTCAATAATGTTGTTAGAGGTGCTGCTATTCTTCCATAATTCTTAACAAACTTACGATAATAGCCTGTTAACCCGAGAAATCCTCGCAACTGCTTTATTGTCTTAGGGACTTTCCATTCCTTAATGGCTTTAATTTTGTTAGGGTCTACTTTAACACCCTCGTGGAATATAATATGACCCAGATATTCCACCTCTTGTACTCCAAAGAAACATTTGGATGCTTTTGCATATAATTGTTTCTCCTGCAATAGTTTGAGCACCCTGTCAGCATGTTCAACATGATCCTTCCAAGACTTGCTATAGATTAGTATATCATCAAAAAATACTAGCACAAATTTTCTAAGGAAGGGTTTGAAAATGGGATTCATCAACCCTTGAAATGTAGAAGGTGCATTGGTAAGGCCAAAAGGCATGACCAAAAATTCATAATGACCCTCATGAGTTCGAAATGTTGTTTTTGGAATATCTTCGATCTTCATTCTAATTTGATGATATCCTGAACGAAGATCCAACTTGGTAAAATAAATTGCTCCATGTAATTCATCCAATAATTCATCAATCACAGGAATGGGAAATTTGTCTTTAATGGTGAGCTTATTGAGCTTCCTATAATCCGGACACATTCGCCATGATCCATCCTTCTTGTGTACCAATACTACAGGAGCAGAGAAAGAACTTTGACTAGGTTGAATTATACCTGCCTCTAACATTTCTGCAATCATGCGTTCAATTTCGCTCTTTTGGAAGTAAGGATATCTATAAGGACGGATGTTTGGAGGAACACTTCCTGGAATCAAATGAATAGCATGATCATGATCACGAATAGGTGGGAGTCCTTTGGGAGTTTCAAACACCTTGGAATGATTGTCCAAGACTTGTTGGAGATCTGCAGAAATAGATGATTTTGATGTCGGAACTTCTGGTGAGCATAATTGTGCAATTACGCCTCGTTGTTCTTTCTTTAGAAGCTTTGTCATGCCATTAGAGCTTATTATCCTTCCTGGCTTCCCTTCAATACCCAGTAGTTCGACTTCCTTTCCTTCTGAAAAGAATTTCAAGAAAAGTTCTTGAAAATTAAAAGCTACCGTCCCCAAAGATTGTAACCATTGTACTCCTAGTACAACATCAGCACCTCCCATAGGAATGGAAAGCATTGGACTAGTCAACCCATATTCCCCCATGGTTAGCTTGATATTATGGCATTTTCCAGAGCAATTTATAGTTCCTCCATTTGCAACCATCACTTGACATTCTGGTGCTGGGTATAGGAAACAATTTAATTCCTTGGCTACCTTACAATGAATAAATTATGGGTGCTACCTGAATCAATCAACACTATTACCTTTTTCTTCTTGATTTGTCCTTTTATCTTGAGAGTTTGAGGAGTGGTAATTCCTGCCAGTGCATTACACGATATGGTCGGATTCATTTCTTCCTCTTATGGGGCTGGTTCCTGGTGTATATCCTCTTCTTGTTCATTTTCTTCTTCCTCTTCACAATCTATGTAAAATAATTTCTTCTCAGCACACTTATGACCTTTAGTGTATTTGCTATCACAACTATAGCAAAGCCCTTTTGCTCTTTTTCTTCCAATTGTTGTGGTGTCAACCTTGTAGGTTGTGGAAATCTAGGCGTAGCAACACTTCCTTCTTTATAGAATTGAGTGGTAGGCTTCCTTGTTGCCATAATTTTACATTCAACTTTTCTTGCCAACCTGAATGCCTTCTCCAATGAGTCAGGTTCCAGAACGCGAACTTCATGTTGGATGTTATCCTTTAAAGCGCCTATGAAGAGATCAATCCTGTGTTCCTCTGGAATATCAGTTACCCTTATATTCAATTTTTGGAAGTCCTCAATGTGCTGCCCCACTAAACCCTTTTGTTTGAGATTTATCAGTTGGCTAAAGAAGGTGTTGCTCTTTGTATCCTCATAATGTGCTATCATTTCCTCCGTAAAAATTGACCAAGTGACAATTTTTTTACGGGAGCAAAGCCATCGATACCATACAAATGTATTTTGTTCTAATTGTAAAGTTGCAATGCATACCTTTTGTGTGTTTTGCACATTATGGAGATCAAAATATTGCTCCATCTGTAGTATCCATGTTACAGGATCCTTTCCATCAAACTTCCTCATATCCATTTTGGAATATGGTGGTTCTTCCCGCCAACATTAGAGTTTATGAAATCACGATTAACATTTATTTTGTTCTCATCATGAGGTTCTTCTACTATATTTCCGCCATTAGGAATCATTTATGGTTTTAAGCTTGTCATCAAGCCTTCCATGTATGCTTTTAGATCATTCTTCATGTTTTCCATGTTGTCTTTCATGTCATCCATCTTAGCTTCCATGCCCACTTCCTTGCCATCCATCTTAGCTTCCATCTTAGCTTGCACACCATCCATCTTAGCTTCCATGCCTTTCTTCAGCTTCCATTTCATTTCTTTGCTCTTTGCAAGAGCGAAATTTATTGCACTTGTTCTTGTAATTTTGATAGATCTGTTGCAATTCTTCATCTTCATGAGTCATGGTAGAGCCTTCTGAAGGCTTGATGGGTGTTGAATTCTTTTTAGGGGCCATTTTAGAATCCAATATTGATATCTATTCTACAAGATGCCCTTGGAATCAATTCAACTTGATTCTTCAAACAAGACTTATGCAATTCGGAAAAAAATACACACCTTTTGCTAGCTTTGAGGAGCTCGATATTGAAATTGTATTATCTCTGTTATTTCAGATTTTCAATATCTGAAATTCAGCACTGAAGTAGCCCTCTGAATTATCTTTTTAATTCCACAGGTCTGACCTGATTTGGATTCTCCAAGACAAATTTGTGTCCAATCTCCCACAATGACCTAATTCTGGACTGGTTCAGTAGAGCGAACTTGTACGACTTGCCACGTGTCACTGTTTTGTCCTTTGTCTCTAAAATTGATAGCCCAGAAACTTCAATCTGTGTACTTGCGACCACTTTTTACGGCAATTCAATCTGAGGCCCAGAGAGAGATTTATTGAAGTTTTCCCACGATCACCTCTTTGAGATGCAATTCAGGAGCCTGAAAAAGCACTACCTTCCACAGATCATATCTCTAAAAATATTGCGAACCAAGTTCTGAAATTTTTTGACGAATTTCCTCAGGATTTCAGCTTCGCACCATATGAATTTTAGACTCTGAACCTTCGTAAAAAAAACTTTATAGCGCAAATGCCACGATGACCTGTTTATGAGCCTGAAAAAATACCTAACTTCCACAGATTATATCTCCTCAAATATTGCGAACCAAGATCTGAAATTTTTAGAAAACCTTCCTCAAGATTTCCGCTTCGCACCCTAAAAATTTCAGCTTCTGAAGCTTCGTAGAAAAAAAGTTATAGCGAAAATGCCACGATGACCTGTTTGGAGCAGCGAAACCCTAGAATCCAAAGCTCTGATACCAAATGTTGTGTAACCAGCTCCAAAAAGAGAAGAAAAGAGATATCAACGCCTTAGAAATGAGCCACTTCGAGGGGGCAGCCTCCAATACATTACATAAATGAACAATTCTTGGATGATACAATTTACAAAACCTCCTTTCTATATATAGGAGTCCATGGGGCCATAATGTAATCCTAGTGGGCCACAATGTAATCCTAGCCGACCTAACAATAATAATTTAAGGGCACAATAATAACAAAATGGGGGTTACAAGGGTACAATAATAACAATAAGGGGGTTACACTAACAAAAATAAGGGACTATACTAGTAATATAGGGACCTAACACAGTTGAAGGACCCTTTATGCAATGGGGCCTAGACTTCATAGGGGAGATTCATCCTGCCTCCTCTGGACAACATAAATGGATCCTAACTGCTACAGATTACTTCACTAAATGGATAGAAACCATACCCACTAGGAACGCCACTGATTCTGTCATCATTAGGTTCCTAGAGGACTTCAGCTTATCTCTGTTTGGTTGTCCAAGGAAAATAATCACTGACAATGTTGCTGCTTTCAGATCCAAGAAAATGGTTGATTTCTGTCACAGGTACGGAATAGCACTTGGTCATTCGACTGCCTACTACCCCCAAGGTAATGGCCTAGCTGAATCATCGAATAAAATCCTGGTTACAATCATCAAGAAGCTGCTAGAAGAAAAAAAAAGTTCATGGCATAAAAAGTAGGTACATTCCTTGTGGGCTGAAAGGCTCACCACGAAGAAATCCATTGGCATGTCACCTTTCCAGTTGGTTTATGGAACAGAAGCAGTTTTTCCTACAAGCCTTGGAGTTCCAGTAATCAAACTTTTCCAGGAAATCCAATCAGAGGAAGACAACATGATGAGAAGGATCAATGAAACTATCCATCTGCAGCAAACAAGGGAGCAGGTTTATAACAGAGCTGTCAAAGTTCAGGAAAGCATAAAAAGGAAGTTTGACAAAAGAACCAAAGCTTCCGATTTCAAGGTTGGAGATAAAGTTCTGAAATGGGATTCAAGAAGAGAGGACAAAGGTAAACATGGAAAATTTAACAGTTTGTGGCAAGGTCCATATATCATTCAAGCCACTGTGGGTCCTAATGCATTTTTCTTACAAGAACTTGATGGTACAGATCTGTTTGGGGGTCCTGTCAATGGCAGGATGCTCAAGCACTACTTCTGCTGAATTTCATTTCCAGTTCCATTTCCATTGTGCATACCATTGCAGTTTTACTTTGAAAAAAAAAAAAAAAAAAAAAACGGAGAGAAAGAGGAGGTCTAGACATACCTAAAACATGAACCTCAGATGTGCAAAAGATTGGCTCTAATAAACTCAAAATCTGAGCCATAAGAAACAGAGAGGCCGGTCCTAACATGTTCAAAATCTGGACCAACAAAGTAAAATGAAAAATCAGCTCTAATATGCCCAAAACCAGAGTTGAAATCAAAGAATGAAAGTGGCTCAAATTTTCTCAAAACCTGAGTCACAAAGAAAGAAGGACATTACAAATTGCAGATTTCAAGCCTTCAAAGTTTTATTTCACTCCACAGCAAGTCAGACAGTTTAATCCTGGCTTGGCTGTCTTTCAATTTCCTGTTTTAGAATGTAGGAGAAGAAACCTGTTAGACAGTTTAATCCCAGCAGGTAGTAGATTAGGTAGAGAAACATATGAGGCCAATTGTTTAATCTGGTCTCATGGAGCAATAAGGGTAGTTTTAGAATAGGTTGCTTTTGTTTCAAAAAATAAAGTGCAAAGGGTCTACTAGCTCAAGTGCAACCTAAAGAAGAAAAAATGCTAGGATTGTAGTTTGGGTAGGTATTTTGGTTGGGAAAGTCTTTCTGCTGATGTTTCTATCATATTGTGGCAGCTGAGATCAAAGAAAGAAGAAATATGGCTTATAGCAGCAGGCAACTGGCCTACTCCAAAGCTCATATCTTGCTACTTGACTCCTCCAAGGAGAACTCATCCCCATGTCGAGCCACTGTTAGCCCCCCTATGAAACTCTTGTCAAGCAAGCTGGGGGCTAGATTGTCTTTAAGCCTTCAAGGAATACCTTTCCCCTAAAAACCCATCCTCCTTGAATTCTCTTTGTGCTGTGCCTAATATGAATCCCATTAGTTGATCCATCCCTAAAAGGCCTACTGCTCCCCCTTGCATCCCTGCAATTATCCCTTTATCCCCTTTTCCCTCCTTTTGTCAAAATACCTTTGTGCCCCAATTTCCCTTGTTCATCCCTGAAATTCCCTCAAAATCCCCTTGAAATCCTATTTTTACCCCTTCTTTGGCTTATTCATCCTTCATCCTCCTACCGTTGCCTTGGGCTAACCTTAAAATGCTTTAAAAATGGGCCTCAATCATAATTTCATTGAAAAGGTCTTAAAAACCCATTCCGAGCCATACAACAAGCCTCAGCCCTTTTCTCTGCTAACCCCGCTCCTATACTTCCACGGAACCCGGCGCTATGACTGAAACCCAGTACTAAAGCGCTTATCTCAAACCTTTCGGTCGCAGCCTCAGCCGTTGATCTCAGCCGATTGAGCGGTGGTAATTAAATCTCCAGTGCCCGCGCTTTCACCGATTGTTTCACATGCCGCCATCACCGTCCATTTACATATTGATCCGAAGGTCCACGTTTCCTCCACCAGTGGACCCCGCAACGCACTATCCCTGAAACTGCTTGGTTTATTCCGCACCAGCATCTGCGAGTTGGAGGTTTTCTTCCATCGCCCACTGATTCCACTAGCCAACTGCCGCGTGTCCACTGTACGAATCCAAAACCGCTTTCTCCCCGCGCGTTATCTCTTGACCAAAGTCGCCCAGCAAAATCATCGTGCGCCGTTGGATCTCGCGCGCCACATCCGACGGTTTTCGGTCATCCAAGATGCTCATCTCTTAACCCGGTCCATCGCATCCGCCGTTGACCATTCCGCCGTCGCCCAAGCCTCCACGTCATCCATTCACCTGGCTACCCGTACGCCATGTCACCCCTCATGCACTCATCGTAACTTTCGACCATTCCATTGAATATAATCGTTCGTTTTCAGGCTTTTTAATGTTCTTCCCGTTCAAACTCCGCTCTGCAAAGACCGCCACCTCCGACAGAATGATTTATCGCCATTTCTTCCCCAGTTCATCATCTGCACGGCCATTTTCCATTCTCTGCACCGCATCCATCACCCCCACCCATTGATCTCTTGATGAGTTTGTTGTTTTGCAGGGTTCGAGCGCAGAAAACCGCCACAGTTCATGGTTTCTGTCACAGTGGTAGATACGCAAGGAAAGGCCGTGTACCATACATACATTTAATGAAGAAAGGGCCTAGGGAGTTTTTCGACATGTTTGGAAGTGAAGGACAGGGTTAAGACTCTGTCAACCATCTGCAGGAGCGGCAAAGAGCACTCAGCAAGGTGGTCAATGAGTTAAAGCATCAAATTGGAGATTCCAAAGGCTTAATCCCGTTTTCAGAGGCCAAGCACCAATTTGAATGCCCCCGAGGTCAATCAGAGGTTTAAGGCACATGAGATTGTACCATCAGGAACATCTTCGTCATCAGAATGTTTTTCTTACTCAAGTACAGGGCGTCCATATAGCTTTTATTAGGCGCCACACCCCTGAAGGAATTTCCACCCTGACAACAGTTCGAAATCACCAGAGCATTTATATGACAGACCTCTCGGTAGTTTATTTTACTTTGTTTAAACCATAAGTACAGCGCCGCAGCCAAAATTTCCAAATAATATCCAGAGAAGATCACTCCAGCACAAAGAGGTGACAGAAAATCAAATACTCAGCAATCAAACAGAACGGGTTTCGGCCCTGCATTCATTTCTGTGTTTAATATTACATTTAGTGGCCACCTACCCCCTCAGTCGATCTTCTGTTCATCTCCAGCTATAAATATCAGAAGAAAACATTGTAATGGGGTTGGTTGTTGATGAGATATCAGTAAAAATGCAAGCATTGCTCCTCTTGAGACAAGTTCTATGTGTAAAATTGTAAGATAGGCTGAGATTCGATGTATTCAGACTGAATGTTCAAGCTATGGTCTATGATGTACCTGATTGGTGTTGTTTTTAATATGACAAGCATATTTATTTGGATCCTGATCTTAAGCAGCTGGTGATGTTATCCTTTCTCTGTATTTGTGATTGACTTGCTTTCATTTCATCATGTTTCCTCAGGCTTGCACCAGAAGTTTGGCATAAGATTTACCCTTGATGAGTACCTTATGTTGCTGCTCTCCCAGCTCTTTATGTTTTCTGCTTATGTGTATCTGAATATTGATTTTAATTGATTTAACCAATGTAGTGGATGTTATTGCCTGCTCTCTGATGTATGAATTAATGAAGTCTATGTTTAGATGTTCTTGTTAGGATTTAGTTGGATGTGTTGAGAACATTGGGAAATTGAACATCTCATGCCTTCTTTAAGTCCCCATCCCGAACAGGTCTTTCTAAGATCCCTTTTCTTACCCTCTGATGTTGTCTTAATCTGGGCTTCAATGATCTCCCAATCCCCGGTCTAACAACAATTGGATGGTTCACTCTGTTTTAAGTCCTTAATGTTCCATTCCCAATATAATATTTAAGATCCAAATGCTCTCTATGATTGTGCTTTGAAAGCTTTACATAGACACAAGTAAATAATTTCTTGACTCCATTTCTAATAGCTTGATATTCCTTGAGTTGTTTTTCTAAGCCCCTGTCCATTATATGCTCATCTTTGTCTTGCTGCTGGACCCTTCCATTCTTTGGTTCCGTTCCCGACAACCAAACACAAGCTATGCATACTTCTTCACAGGCAACACAACTAGCCTAAACCTTAACATTCGAGCCTCAAAGACATACACTTTGATTCATATAGAGAGATCCCTCTCTGGACCTAGGAGGGCTAGATCCTAAGGTCTGAAAGTGGTTCTATGTTGTCTCATCTTTTGGTCTTGCCAACCTGGACGAAACATGGGAACCCCAACACCATCAATGACACAGAGATCGACGGTTAGGAGCGAAGATGAATAAATAATGTAAAGGGGTCACATTATTCGTAAAAATAAAATAAAAATGAAAAAAAGTTTTAAAACCTTTGTTTGGCGAAAATGGTTGAAAATCATGTTCGGGGTTCGGGACAAATGTGGGCTGTCAGATGAGATCGGCCCATGCGATCAATGGTGGAGAACAGGTGCCAATAAACCTTATAAAATGCACCTGGACATCAAATTTTAATAAAACCATGCTGAATAAAGTTCCCGGGTCCGGATTTGCTGACTAGGTGGAGAAACCATGGAGACCCGCCCCAATTAAAATGTGCCGCGTGGACGCTGAAGTGGTGAAGGGATCATCGGCTGCCACTATGGACGAGGGGACTGGGGCGATGGAGTGTGGGCCGTCGATCTGCAAATCAGATCAACGGCGGATATCCTTTTAACACTGCGTCATACCCTGGTTATTTCATGAGCATCTTCGGAGAGCGATCACCGTTTGATGAGTGGCCTCATATCAGACGATGGACGTCAATATCGCGTTGGGTCCATGTCCGATATTTACCACGCAATGAGGGAGGTATTTGAAAATGGGCCCAAGACTCCTATCGGCTAGTGTATGGAATCGCTGCAAAATAGAAAAAACCACCCCACTCTCAAAAGCAGTGCGATGAATTCTGCCCAGTTTTGTAATGGTAAGTGGCTGGCAGGGACCACCGGGGTGATAGATTGCGTACCATCTATCTGCAAATCAGATCAATGGTGGAGAGTGATTAGAAATTTGCACCAGCGGAAAACTTTAAAATATAATAAAAACCAACAATTTTTTTATGAACAAAGGTTTATACTTTGGGGGCGGAAAATTTATTTACAATATGACTCAGTTCCCGTCCGCGGGGCCGTAGGTTATATGGAAAATCATATGACCAGGGGTTAATGAATATAGGGCTAATCGGCATCGGGCGATGCAATAAGTGCTTGGATGGTCAGCGCCTGGTTCCAGCACCAGGGCGTATGGAAGGGAAGGGTTAAAGACTTAGCCCAAGGGGGCTTAAGTCTATAATATATAAAAAATGTGACTTTTATAGATTTTCAATGATTTTCAAAGGAGTTTGGGGGTTTCGATAAGGCTAAGAAAGGGTCTTAAGCCTTATCAAAGGGGTTTTGATGAAGGGGAAAAGGGGACAAACATGAAAGATGAAAGATTTTATGGGATGAAGGGGTTAAAATGGGGTTAGTTTTGGAAGGGGATGGAGGGGGAAAAATGGTGTTTGCAGCAGTAATCTCCTGAATGAAATTATCAGAATTTCATAGTTTTTGAGACAGGAACAACAATGAAGATTTGGATAGAGGCATGAGGCCTTCAAGAGTCTTCAAGAGCCAACACTTTTTAGCAATAAAATTTGTTCCTTGAAGGCTCCAAAAAGTTTTAGCCACCTTTTTCCATAACAAATTTTATAGGTGGCTAATAGATTCATTCTTCACACATGTGCTTGGGTTGGTTACCTAGATAAGGTCTCATGGAGAGACACTTGAGGAAAAAATAATAGTGGAGAAAATATTGAGAAGTCTACCATCAAGATTTGATGCCATAGTAGTGGCAATAGAATACACAAAGGATCTCTCATAATTTTCATTGGATGAGCTCTGTGCATCCCTGATGTCTCATGAACATAGACTGAACAGAACATCGAAATCCTCATTGGAGCATGCATTCAAGACACATATGTTTTTTTGGCCAAGGTAGAGGACAGGGAAGATAAATATACCAAGGAAAAGGAAGAAGCCCATAGAAAAGTGGAAGAAATAACCCTGCAAGCACAAGTGGAAGGGGAAACAATCAGAATCAAAATGAAGGCTCGAGCGAAAATCAAGAACAAGGGAAAAAGTATGATAAATCCCATGTCCAATGTCATTATTTTAAAAAGTATGGGCATTAATCCTATGAATGTAGAAAGAAACAAAATGACATGATATATAGGCAAAATGCTAATTTTGCAAAATAAAATCAGAACCAGATTAATGTGCTTCTAACTTGTAATGTCGCACAAGAAAAACATGAAGATGTATGGTTCTTAGACTCAGGTTGTAGTATCCACATGACTGGAAACATAGCAATGTTTTCTAATATGGATGAAAATGTGAAGTCTGAAGTGACAACTGGGACTGAAAGCAAACTCTTTGTTATGGGAAAAGGAAGATTCAGTATATTGATAAGGAAGGGAGAAAAGAAGTTTGTGCCAGATGTATATTATGTACTTGGCCTGAAATGTAACCTTCTAAGCATTGGACAACTCGTGAACAAGGGATACAATGTATTTTTTAAGAATAATGTGTGTACTATCAAGGACATACCTCCAAGTAAAAGGGTCATTGCAGAAGTACATATGACAATGAATATGATTTTTCCCATCAAGCTCAGAACAAGCTTGAAGGAAGGAGGAAATGTAGTAGCAGTCACATAAGAGGTCTTTCAAGAAGAAGTGAAAGACAAAAATTGGTTATGGCATTTGAGATTTAGAAATCTCAATTTTGGAGGTTTGAACCTCTTACATAGAAAATTAATGGTAAGAGGATTACCACTCATTGAGAAACTAGACAACCTATGTGAATGCTACATCTTGGGAAAACAACACAGAGAAGAATTCCCAGTAGGAAAGAGTATAAGGGAAAATGCACCCTTAGAGATTGTCCACTTAGATTTGTGGGGACCAATGCAAACACCATCATTGGCTGGTAGTCACTATGTTTTGACATTCATAGATGATTACACTAGAAATACATGGGTGTATTTCTTGAAACATAAAAGTGAAGTGTTTGAACAGTTCTACCACTTCAAAGCTCTTGTTGAGAAGCATAGTGGGCACTACATCAAAGTGCTAAGAACTGACAAAGGTGGAGAATACATCTCCAAATATTTCCTACATTCTATAGGGAGAATGGCATACACAAGCAGTTTACAACAAGGTACACATCACAACACAACAGTGTAGCAGAAAGAAAGAATAGGACCATCATGGACATGGTCAGAAGTATGTTGAAGGTAAAGCACTTTCCAAATGAGTATTGGGCAGAAGCTGTAAATTGTGCAGCTTATATTTTAAATAGATGTCCAACCAAAGATATTATGAACAAAGTTCTGGAAGAAGCATGGAGTGGAACAAAGAAATTTGTCACTCACATGAGATTATTTGGATGTGTGGCATATGCACATGTCCCAGATCATCTAAGGAGGAAGTTGGACATCAAGGGGGAGAAGTGTATATTTTTTGGATACAATGATGAATCCAAGGCCTAAAAACTCTATAATCCATCCCGCAAGAAAGTAATAATCAACAGATATGTTCATTTCATTGAAGAAGAAGCTTGGGATGGAAGCTTAGAGAAAATAGTGAATGTGAAGACATGTATGTCTCACGAAGAGAAAGAGGAATGCACAACAACAAATAAGTCCTCCACGGTGGCTCCTCCTCCACCTACACAAGCACAACAAACCACACCACAAGCTGGAAATAGAACAACCTTGAGAAATCAAGGAAGTGTTTCTCCAAGCACACCACAGGGATTTTAAACTCCCTCAAGTTCAAGTGAAACTCCAAGCACACCAAGAAGACCAAGATTTAGAAATTTGAGTGAAATTTATGACCAAGAATTTGATAATAATAAAGGTCTAAATTATTCATTTTCTTTATTTTGTCATGTTGATGACCCAATCCATTTTGAAGATGCAATAAAAGAAGAAAAATGGATTGAAGCAATGAACGAAGAGATTGATGCAATATAAAAAAATGATACATGGGAGTTAGTGGACCTCCCAAAAGGTAAAGAAGTTATTGGAGTAAATTGGGTCTATAAGACTAGGAGCAATGCTGAAGGCAAAATAGAAAGGCATAAAGCAAGACTTGTTGTGAAATGATAGAAGTAGGAATAAAGAAGAGATTATGAAAAAAACTTTGCACCTATTGCAAGGATGGAGACAATGCAGACAGTGTTGTCCATTGTAGCACAACAAAATCAGAAACTATACCAAACGGATGTAAAATCAAAATTTATAAATGGAGTGCTGAAAGAGAAGGTGTATGTTGAACAACCTCCTAGCTATGAAATAGAAGGCCAAGAGCACAAAGTATGTAAGTTGAAGAAAGCTTTTTATGGGATGAAGAAAACACCAAGAGCGTGGTATAGTAGGATCAATGCTTACCTAATGGATAATGGGTTCAAAAAGTGTGATGGTGAACCGACACTCTACATAAAATAAAATTACGGTAAAATCCTTATCGTTTTTTTGTATGTAGATGATTTAATCTTTACTCGCAATGATGTTTCTCTCATTGCTAATTTTAAAGCAGTCATGAAGAGTGAATTTGAAATGACTGACTTAGGTTTATTGAGATACTTCTTGGGCATATAATTAAATAAAAATGAAAATGGAATTTTTATTTCCCAAGAAAAATATGTTTCAAAAGTTCTAAAGAGATTTAACATGTAGAACATCAAAGTCGCAGTAACTCCAAATGTCATGGGGTTGAAGTTAAGCAAAGAATATTTCAACAAGAATTTCGATCTAACATTGTACAAGAGCATAGTTGGCAGTATAATGTATTTGAATGCAACTAGGCCTGATATAATGTATGTTGTAAGCTTGATTTCCAGATTCATGGATACACCAAAGGAGACACATTGGAAAGAAGCCAAAATAATTTTAAGGTATGTGAATGGAACAAAGGAGTATCATGTTCTATACTCCTCAACTGATAAATTTAAATTGTTTGGTTACATTGACAGTGACTGGGGTGGAAGTGTAGATGATAGAAAGAGCACATCTGGGTATGTGCTTCATTTGAGATGGGGAGCCATTTCATGGCCTTCCAAGAAGCAGCCAATAGTTTCTTTATCAACAACAGAAGCAGAATATGTGGCAGCAACACCAGCAACATTCCAAGCTATTTGGATAAGAAGGATGTTGAGAGTTTTGTGTCATGAGCAAGACAAAGGAACCACAATTTATTGTGATAATAGCTCAGCAATAACATTTTCAAAGAATTTTGTTTTCCACAAGAGAGCAAAGCACATAGATGCAAAATATCATTTTATAAGAGAACTGGTTAACAATGTTGAGATTGTTTTGCAGCATTGCAGGATAGAGGAATAGTTTGTTGATATCCTCACAAAGCCATTAGCATAGAAGAGTTTTGAGTGTCTTAGAAAATTTCTGGGAATGACTGATGGTGGAAGTTTTGATTAAGGGGGAGTGTTGGAATTATACTCCAAACCACCGCCATGAATAATAGTGGCAGCAACCCACAATTCCATCAATTTTGACAACATAGAAGGACAAGCAGCAGATCCGAGATCTGGAGGCATTTTTCACGCAACATAGCAAACTGAGTACCAGGTCATCCTTTGCGTTTATTGCTTTGAACTACCATAGTTGACTTACCTTTGCCGTAGAGCACACTTCGCAAGTTACACCAGTTACCTTTCTATAGCCGCAAGCTATGTTATTTACTATGCGATGTGATTGTGACATCTTACATCGCATTCACAACAGTTTAAATTTTCTACAAAGCACCCACACATAATGTTATATGTTTAGTGGTGTGATCATGCCATCGCACATTGCGCCCGCAAGGTTTTATGTTTACCATTAAAATTTCCGCAAATTAACGTATTTTCATTGTGATGTGATATCCATCGCACACCAAAATCACACAGAATTATGTTTATCATTGAAACCGCCTGCATGCTATGATAATTGATTTGCAATGCGATGGTGCCACGTCACCTCACATTCACACAAACTTAAGGTTATCTGTGTTCATGGCAGTTAAAGTTTAAGATCATCGATCTGCGATAAGGAGATGGATGTGATGAGGACTAAGAGCCAAAACATATGAGATTTGAAGTCCGCCCTTTTATGTTTTGAATGCATTTTTATGTGTTTTTATGTATAAACCAAAATATGGCCTGTATGCCAATTTAATGAAGATATGGGTCTTTTGACAACCCATGGACAAGAAGTTGTTGAACGTATGCTCAACAGTGAATCACATTGAATAGATTAGGTTTTACAAGCTTCGACCATTTTTATAAATAATGTAACTTCCTTTTTTTTTAAAATGTGATGGAATAGAAATAGAATTTTGTTCCTCTCCTATGTATTATGTTGTCTGTGTATTGAATGTTATTTTCCGCAATTTTTTATAGTCTTTGTGTTGTGGGGGAAACACATTTCCTCTGTATTATTTTTCATCCAATATTTTCAACAATAGTTTCCTTGTCTAAATTCCCTCTTAGTTAAAATATGCCCTTCGTCACCTATTAAAAAAACATTCAGATAAATTCATCGCCATATACACATAAATTCAACTGTCAGTAAGTATGGTCGAAAAAGAGGGTCGTATACGATTACATTGGTCAGATTAAAATTCATACGGGATATGCTGTATGAGCCTGCAGATAACGACAGGCTAAGAAAAATACTTAATTGATATCTATAGATAAATGTTTACAGCTATGAAATGAACACATCTGATTTCAGTCTCTAGCGTCCCGGTGGGCTGATATAGGGTTTACAGCTATGAAATAGCCCATTTCTTTCTTGGATGCCATTCATTCAACCCTTGGGAAGAAGATTCCTAGTGCTAAAGATTTTAGCGACCTTTCCAAACAAGAGGTTAAATCACTAATAGAGTAGTGAATATAATATGTTTGTTGGGGTTTTTGTAACGACTTGTGTGGATCGATCATATTTCCACACATGCTTGAAATAAGTTGTAGATATTCCAGAGCTCCCGTGTGGTACCTTCTCATGTTGAACGAAGGAAAATATCTGCTAAGACAGTTGTAATTCACCACACTACATGCCCCCCATGTAAATACCATGATTAATCCTAATGCACTTCTTTTAAACAAACATTGAATTTGGTTGATCAAATTGTATAAAAAAATGATGATGAACTAGTTAATTTTGTTTAATATTCTTCAAGATTTGGACTGCAATTTTTTTATTAATAATATTATTTAGGCCTTTAATCTTCTCTTCTTTTTTTATATCATTTTTATTTTGTATTTTTTTAATATAAAATCTATATTCCCAAGGTAGGTGGGTATGTATATGGAGGGCAGCTTTCACAAGTTGATTTGATGTGCAAGTTATTTAGAGCAGAGGTGTAAAGGACACCAATTGACATTTTGTATTTACAAAGGTGCACTTGTGACTACAAGTTGATTCGGTTTCTTTTGGACGAGGTTAGAGGTGATGTATATATGTGTATACGTGCGTAGGATCCTAGAGAAGGACAACAAAAATTTCACAAAGCTATTAGGAGTCATCAAGAGAAAATGATGGTATAAATTCGATGGATGATGGCATATTATGACATTGGGTGTTCCAAGGATGTGAGGAAACGATGTTTTGAAGCTTATAAAGGGTGTTTTGAAGCTTATATAGTAGGTCATGGCACTCAACATAGATGGTTCTCGTGTAATTTTTTTTACTTTTGCAAACATATTATTCTTGGAGATAGCATGTATTAATCTAGTAGACCAATACCAATCGAGGGACAGAGATTGCATTGCATGCAAGAGTAGCAATAGGTTTTAGTTGGAAAATAAGCAACTTGGAACAGAGGAATTTTGGTTCACTACAAACATAAAGGAGAAGTATTGGGTTAACATTTTTCATCTTTGTCCTAAACTTTTCCTTGTTGGTGGATGTTATGATATCAATGTTTTTCATAAATTATGGTTTCATTATATTATGGTTTTATGTTCCTTCACTAGGCTTGTAATCTTAGGAAGACTTTAATGTATGGTGCTCTAAATTAAACTTTAGGTCTTTGTGCAACTGTCATTCCCTCTTGGCCTCTCTCTAGGTTCTCGACTCCCTGGTTTTATTTCTGTCTATATTCTAGGGAATTTCTTCCCCCATCGTAGTCACCCCCTGTAGTTGTATTATCATTCTACCCTTAATGTCCTCCCTCACTATTTTGGTCTGTATTTTTCCACCTTCCCCTATGATTCCCTTCTCAAGCTAAGTTACTCTTCATCACTTAGCCACATGACTAGAAGTTTCCTTTCTTCCTCGTAATGTGGAGTGAGAAGAGGATGCCTCAGTCCCATCCCTACCTATAAATATCCTCCTCCATTTACTAGCCAAACTAGGGCCCAATCAATTTCTCAAACCATCATGGATAAGTATAGAAACATTATTCCTAAATTGGTTCAAAGAGAAATATCTGAAGTGGAAGATGAGGTACTATTGTCTCGAGGGGTCTTGAACTAGGTTCAGAGGTTAAGGTTTGCCAAAAACCCCTATACTACTGGCCCTTTCTGCAGTGACCTTCTTACGCAGGCCAAAGTCTCACCCGAAGCAGTATGGGAGGGTGCCTGAACCAGATTTCCGCACCCTGAGAGAGAGTAGGTAAGTCAAGCAGATCCACGTTTGAAGACTATCGAGTTCACATACAACCGGTCCAATTGCAAGTGTATTAATAGTACAAATCACATTATAACGGAGCTACTACCATGCACATATCTAGTCAATACCATCGCATCCATGTGCGTATCAGAAATTATCAGTACACAATATCATAATGCATCATTAAATGATTACAAATATAACATAACACAGATATATTCACAACATAAAGAAATAACACAACTGTATTCGTAGCTATAACAGATTCCAAAGGTTCGCATAAACAATAACGCATTAAATCATATAACAAATAGATACTAGATCCACATATATTAGCATCCAAAACCCAGTACAATCCAAAAATAGCCTATGCACATAGCCAGCAGGGTCCGCACACAGCAGCACTGAGGATCTTTGCACACACAGTCAATAGGATTCCTTACCCAAATGACCCATCAACACAGCTAACAATTCTCACTTAGCATCAAACCTAATTCTTTCCTATCATAAGACTCAAAATGTTCATCTATTTATATTGACTTAGCCTACGCTTCTAGTGGTCCGCAAACCATGGTTTGCGAACACTTGGTCTACCCTTGACCTGTTACGATGCATTTGGGGCTTTGAACCACCCCAAAACCCCTGCGTTAGACTAAATAATACCAAAAATATACAAAATTGTAAAAAATTCGTAACTTTTAGGGGACCCTGTTCCAACAGTCCCCCAACACAATCTTGTGACTCATCCCAAGTCATTGTGGCTGTGGGGTCTCCACCTATGCTTGCAGCAGCCTGATCGCTTCAGCTAGAGGGGGTAGCACTCCTTTGCTCTGAGCAGCAGCGTTCTGAGCAATATCTACCAATTTTTGCAAGGTTGGTCCCTTTGTCGGGGCTGTGACGCTCTCTAGATTCTGGTTCAATTTTTTAACAACGACATCAATATCCTGAGAGAGCTTGAGGGCTTCATCAACCCATGGCTTAAGGCAGTCACTGAGAGTATTCTTCTTCTGGAAAAGTTCATCAACATCATCTTAAAGGGCATGGATAGTTCATATTTGTGCCAATCGTTGAGCAAGAATCAGAGTAGGCATTGTAGCTTCCACATGCTCGAATGCTTCTTGCTTCTGTCGCAGGTCCTGGTTGATTTCATGCAAGATTGAGTCACACTGCACCTTTTTCCATAACTGCATGGCTGTGTCTAGAAATTTTGCACCCTGAGTAATCTGTCCTGTAATCAAATTTGTGACCACCATAACCAGCATAGCTCACTGGTCCCACACTGTCTCTGGCTGCAACTTGGCTTACAAGTCTGCAATTTATTACTCCATATTTATTTTGACTTCCTCGATCTCCGTCCTTGAGGCCTGTTATGTTGCGACCAACCCCTGAATCTTGGCCTAGGGGGTGGCAGAGGCTGGAATATCTTCGGAAACGTCTGTGCAAAGCCTACTCATGTGGTGTTCTAGCTCCCTCTATTACGCAGTGGCTAGGGTACACGCAGCTTGTATTTGGGAAACTTCAACATTATTTTCCTCAATTGTTTGCTTAGCTACATTGAGCTGTTGGTGCACTTGATGGTTCCAGTGTTGAATTTATTCAAACAAGGAGTTGTGTAGTACATGTAATGATTCATGTGGCAATCTAGCTAGATCCAGCTGGACCTTTGTGTTAGGCCTCTGTAATTTATTAGCAAGATTGGGAGAGTCCAATCACAGAGTTAACATCATTTCAACAAAACTTTGGGATTCTAGGATCTAGCCCTCCTGAATCCGGAGAGGGATCTCTCCAATATGTACAAAGATGGATATTGTCTTTGAAAAGCTTAAGGTAATGATATTAGGCTAGTTATGAAGGCCAAGGGTTTTGTTTTGTTTTGGATGGTTGAACATGAAATGTTACTTGAGGGGAAAGTCCTAAGTGCAAAAAGTTTCAAAAGTGAGAAGTTGCAAGCAAATAGAACAGTTTTGGCAGATAGATAGATATAATGCTGGTTTTTAGTCCATTGGGCTATGGAGTCATATCTAGGCTTTAATTGAACAACAACATCAAGTGTGATCCAAGGGGCAAGTCATCTATACCACAAGATTATTGAGATTAAAATGATGAAATGGAAACATTAAAATGTTGGAGGGGTGGAAACTGATAGTAATTTCTCAGAGGATTTATAGTCAGTCCAAACAAGAAAATCCTCTTAAGTAACTGTTTTAAAACCAACCAAGGACAGGGCTAACCATAGAATTCTTGGGCAAGTTCTTATTAAAGCAGCTTAATTGACAAACAATCCAGTAATCCACATAATTGCCTTCAGAAAGTATGAAAACACATAAGAAAAACAGAGTGTAACTTAAGATCAGATAAAGTACTCTTAAACCTAGTCTGCTTTCAGTCAACACCAAGGGAAAATTTCAGAATCTGCCTTTGCAGAAAAGAATCTAGGAATCAGGGCAACCATATCTTCTCTAGTCTAACTTTAATAGCAAATAATGGAAATAACATTCGAGAACAATGTTTGAGCAAGCAGAAGGACGAGGGAACGCCAACATTCCTAACTGTTTAAACTGTATTGAATCGTTCTTAAATAAACAAATCTGAAGAAAACATTAAGATAAATATTTCTCAGCCAGAGAAGGTTACTGCTATACAGAAAATCCTAACCCTGTTAAAACTATTCTTTACAGAGGGAAAATGAACAATATGGCATACATAGAAGGAAAACGATTAACAAAGAAAGAAGCACTTCACCAGTGATAAAGACCAGGATCCCAAGAAATAGCTTTTATATTGATGTCAAACCAGTTACAATCTTCAAGTCCAATGTTTCAGTTCAACAATCATCTTCACTATTCAACCTAACTACTCTAGCACAAACAGAGCTTCAAGGGCCAGTGAACACTATGTACAAATAGAAGTCTCGAGCTCAAGTGTATTTCAAAGTTCTGCAACCAACAATTTCTCATCTTCTTCTGAGGTATTTATAGAAGGATGAGGAGGTGATCTGAGAAAAGATCTCTCAGGATAATTAATATAGTTTCAAGACTTCGTGGCCTTTTGAGGGGCTCGATGAAGAAATTCACAGGTGGAACACTGTATTAACTGTTTACAATAAATATCAAAACTCGGTGGGAGCTTTATTTGACTTTGATGCTCTGTACGCTATGTGGAGTAATTTCTTGGCTGTGCTGGAGGCAAATATCAGATTTTCTTCAATAAATTCGGCCTCTATTTGAATGCTTTGAGGCAACAGGTGGCTCGGTGGTAGCTGAGGAATCAATTTGCCTCAGATGTGGCAGTGAAGGCTTTCTGTCTGATAAAACACTTTAGGTTTTCTTTTAAACTTTGGTTTAGATTGGGGATTAGGCTTTTAATAACTGTCTTAGCTATAATCCCCATAAAAACTATCTTCAATATTCATCTGCTGTGCTCTGTCTTCAAAACCGATACTCTTTAACTGTGTTTGAATTAAAACAGTGTCTTGTCGATGTGCAGGCCCGCACTGGGCTTTATGGAATCAATACTCATAGAGTACTGACGAAACATGGAATAGAGCCCCGTGAATGGCTTCTCTGTAATGAAACGAGGGCATGAGAATCGTCATTCCCAACCCTTGGCATTTCTTCGTTATCCAATGGAAAACCATTTAGAACACCTGCATCAAACACAAAACAATTAAGAAATCCTGCGGAAAATAGGTTTAAACTGCTTCAGATGGCGGGGGAGGAGTGTAACCGTCGGATAAAAAAATCTAACGGTGGAGATCGGTGCAAAACAGAAAAATGAGAGCGGGGAGAAGAAATAAGGTGGGGTGGTTTTGGACTGTCCGATCTGGACACGTGGACGGTCCAGATCTAATCGGAGGATCTCAATCGGGGGTGGCAGGTAGGTGCGTGCGATTGAAACACAGCGATGTGATTAAGCGCTGGCCGTTGATCTGCAGATCAGATCAACGGCGGAAAGTGAATCGGAGGGTTTTGAAATGGCGGTAAGACTCGTGATCGGAGGGAATAAGGACAGTTGGATAGGCGGGAAATGGACAGCCCAGATCAAATCGGGGATCGGCAATTGGGGGCGTAACAAAAACGCATGCGATTGAAAGTTTGCGATGCGATTGAGCGCAGGCCGTTGGATCAAAGGACTAGATCAACGGTCAGGATTGAATTGGAGGGATCGCAAGGGTGTGCGATGGCCGTCGGATCGCGAAACAGATGGACGGTCGGGATCGAATCGGGGATCGACAATCGGGGGCGCAACAAAAACGCATGCGATTGAAAGTTTGCGATGCGATTGAGCGCAGGCCATTGGATCAAAGGACTAGATCAACGGTGTAGAATGGAATCGGGGAGAAACCCTTGTATTTTATATAAAACCCGAACTTTTGAAATAAACAAAGGTTTTTATGGATCGGGGTGGAAAAACATATATATAAAGCGGATAGGCGCCCGACTGCGGGGCCTTTGGATGTATGAAAATTGATAGGCTCGGGGCTTTATATATAATAAGGGCCTAATTGCAATCGGAACTGCGGGCCTGGTCTTTCCGATCAACCCATTGAAATTTCCCCGATTGCGATTGCGCGATCGGTCTTTTTGATCTAACCATTTTATATTTAACATGTGACTTTGGCTCATTAAATAAAAACTTTGGAAAAGAGGGTTTTTGTAATTTACAAAGGAAAAATGGGTCGGAAATGAAATATTCACAAGGTTTAAGCGCCGAGGGCGGGCTCAGGGTTATATGAAAATAATATGATCGGGGGTCTTAAGCAGCAAGGCTAATCGCAATCGGAACTTTTGGAGTGTGGCAAAGACTTGCGTCTTTGATTCTTTCCAATGCGATTAGCACCTTAACGTATTAGCAAGTGGTTCCAGACCCAAAGCGTACTGTGGGGAAGTGGTTTAGGGCTTAGCCCAAGGGGCTTAGGTCCATAGCAATGAAACTTTGTTTTTTATGAAAAATTTCAAGGTTTTAAATGGATTTGGGGGTTTCGGCACAGCTCAAAAAGAAGTTTTAAACCATGTCAGGAGGATTTTCATGAATGGAAGGAGAAACTTATGAAAAGTAGGGAAATAATATGGAGAAAAGGGGAGTAAATGAAGGTTAGTTATGAGTGGGAGAAAGGGGAAAAATGATGGTTTCTTCAGCAGTTTCTTACAAGAAATCAACAGAATTAATAGGGAAAGTGATGAAGATTTTGGACAGAGGCATGAGGCCTACAAGGAGTCTTCGAGAGCCAACAAATTTTAGTAATGAAATTTGTTCCTTGGAGACTCAAAAAAGATCTTAGCCACCTTTTGGTATAAAAAAATATTATAGGTGGCTAACAGTGGCTCCACTTGGGGATGGTGCCTTCCTGAAGGCATCAAGAATTCAGACTTGATTTCTGGGAGGCTGATTAGTTGCCTCATCCATTGGGCTGTCCTTCTGTGATTGAATGATCCTCTCTAAAAAAATATTTGGCAGCCATGAAAATAATGGACCTTTATCAACAAGCTTGCTACCTACCCAATCCTACAGATCTAGCATTTTTTCTTCATCAGAGTGCACTTGGATTGGCAAACTCTATTCACAACATTTTATTCTTTTGAAAGCAGGAAATCTAATCTACTTCTACTCCTTATTTCTCCTTGAACTCAGATTAAACAGTTGAGCTCAGATATTTTTCTACCTAGTCTACTGTCTGTTGGGATTAAACAGTCCAACAAACTTTCATTCTCTAAATTCTACGACAGAAAATTAAAAATAGTCAAGTCAAGATTGAGCTGTTTGACTTGCTATGATGTATGGCATAAGAACAAGCTGCACATAGATTATTATTTGTAGAAATTTGAACATCAAATATTGAAGTCTTAAGATCTGAAAGCTTCTTAGTATGACCTTCTCTCTTCTTTTCATAGCTATGATTTTTCTTTTTTCTTGTATTCTCTCTCTTCCTTCGATATACGATTAGGATTTTTGAGCAAATTAAGACAGTTCTCTTTTATGACTCAGAAAAATAAAACAGTTTTGATTCATCTCTCTTTGGAAACTTTGGTTCAGATTTTGAACATGTTTGAACCTTTAATTTCTATCCTAATCTATCTACTGATAAGCCAAGATTAAAAAGTTTGGAAAATCAAATTCACTACCCTATCAGCAGAAAATTGAAAGCTAATTAGTCAAGATTAAACAGTTTGACTAAATAGAAGTGTGTTTTGTAGGAGTAGCATTTAATCTTGCACACTTTCAGATTTATTTCTCTTTTTGGCATGGGGCTTTGCCTTTCTTGTTTACATTTTTGGCCTCTTTTCTTTCTTTCTTTGTTTTTGTATTTTTCTATTTTTTTCATAACTTTGAATGCAATGATGGATGAAATGTTTACAATGGAAAAGGAAAAAAGGCTTCAAAACATAGAATGGTTTTAAGAAAGATAATGCTTAAGCATCCTGCCATTGACAGGACCCCCAAACAATTCTGTTCCATTCAACTCTTGTAAGAAGAATGCATTGTTTCCAGCAACTGAATGAATGGAGTAAGGGCAAAGCCATAGATTGTCAAATTTACCATGCTTTCCCTTATCTTCTATCTTTGAGTCCCACTTTAAAACTTTGTCCCCAATCTTGAAATTGCTGGCCTTTGTTCTTCTGTCAAATAGCTTCTTAATGTTGTTCTGTTTCTGCAATGTTTTGTTGTACAATTCCTCTCTGTTTTGCTGAAGATGAATGGTCTAATTTATTCTTCTGATCATGTCATTATCTTCAGTCTGCAATTCTTGGATAAACTTCATAAATGGTACACCAAGGCTATTAGGAAAGATTGCATATGTACCATACACAAGCTGAAAAGGTGACATACCAATAGATTTCTTCAAAGTTAATCTGTCAGCCCAAAGTGCATGGACTAGCTTTGTGTGCCAAGACTTTTTATTTTCCTCCAACAGTTTCTTCATTATGTTCACTAAGCTTTTATTGGAAGATTCTGCAAGTCCATTACCTTGAGGGTAATAGGCTATGGAATGCCCTAGTGTTATCTGGTATTTATGACAGAAGTCAACCATTTTCTTTGATCCAAACGCTGCTGCATTATCTGTGATGATCTTGGTAGGACAGCCAAATCTGGAGAGGATATTGGTTTCTATGAACTTTATAATAACTGAATCATTGGCTTGCCTACAAGGAATGGCTTCTATCCACTTAGTGAAATAGTTTGTGGCAGTAAGGATCCATTTATGCTGGGCAGAAGATGAGGGATGGATTTCACCTATGAAGTCAAGTCCCCACTGTTGAAAAGGAGCTTCAACGGTGATTGGATGCAGAGGAAGGGGTAATAATTTTCTCTTGCCCTCAAACAATTGGCACTTATGGCAAGTAGTGGTCATCTTGTGTACATCAGGAAAAAGAGTAGGCCAATAGAAACCAGCCCTCAAAATTTTGTTGGTTGTTGACTTCCAATACAAATGACCCCCACACTCTCCTTCATGAAATTCCTGCTTAACCTTCTCTGCATCAAAATCAGGCAAACATTTAAGCAATATACCACTAGCATTTTTCCAATAAAGACACCTATCTACAATGCAATAGTTTACTGCTTTCAGTTTTAAGAACCTTGCCTTTTTTTTCGACAAACCAGGAGGTGTATTTAAATTAAGCAAAACATAAACGATATCAGCATACCAAGGAGAATTCATAAAATGGTTTTCAATAATGGGAGTTGAGAATTCTTCTTGGCTATCCAAAGCATTAATCATATTAATATCAAGAACTTCAAAATTGGATTCAGCCATTAATCTAGCTAGGCCTTGGCCTTTGATGAGTTTAGTTGGTTTTATCTCTAAATCATACTCGAGAATAACAGCAATCCACTTACCTCTCTTACCATCTGGGTCCTGTGTTAGAATGTCTTTAACAACCGAATTAGGGACAAAGGCAATGATGTGTGAGTGAAGGATGTATACCCTGAAGTCTTTCAATGCTTTAACCAAAGAAAAATCTTGCTTCTCCATAATGTTATACTTCAGGGGGGCATCCCTCAATGCCTTACTAAAAAATGCAATAGGCTGCTCTTGTCCTTTTGGATTTTTCTGTAGAAGGACAACAACAATGGTATGTTCTGATGCAAACGAAAAGATATAAAAATCCTTTGAGAAAGCAAGACTAATCAGAACTGGTGCTTTGGTCAATGCTTGTTTCACCATTTGAAAGGATGTCTTTGCTTCCAAGGTCCATTTCACCCCTTGCTCCTTCTTTAACATGTTTGTGATATTGTTCAAGGAGCTCTACCAAGTTAGGGATGAACCTTCTCAAAAAGTTAATATTTCCAATGAAAGACTGCAACTCCTCGATATTTCGAGGATGAGAGATTTGCAATATAGCCTCAATCCTCTTTGGATCTATCTTTATACCCTCTTCTGAAATAATGTGTCCAAGAAGCTTACCTTCTTGGAGACCAAATACTGTCTTCTTAGGGTTTAAAGATATTCCAAACCTTTTGCACTTCTCGAAAACTTTTCTCAAATGTTCTAAATGTTCTTCATCTGTTTTTGAAAACACAGTGAAATCATCTAGATAGATAATGATGAAGAAGCCCAATTCATCTGAGAATGCTATGTCTATGGCTCTTTGAAAGGTTGCTCCAGCATTCATTAGACCAAAAGGCATCTTCACATACATGAAAGTGCCCCATGGAGTAGTGAAAGCTGTCTTTAATTGATCAGCAGGGTGAAATAAAATTTGATTATACCCTGAATAGCCATCAAGCATCGAAATCCTTTTAGACCCCACCACCCTTTGTAAAATGTGATCCATTTTTGGTAAAGGGTAGTTATCCTTTAACGAAGCTTTGTTTAAGTCTCTAAAGTCTATACAAAGCCTGATTTCTCCAGTCTTCTTCCTAACGGACACCAGATTAGATACCCACTCAGAATATCTAATAGGGACAATAATGCCAGCATCGTGCATCTTCATGATTTCCTTCTTAACCAATGGCAACTGGACAGGGTTTATTCTGCGCAGTTTATGTTTAAAAGGTTTTTGGTTTTCTTTAAGAGGGATTTTGTGCTGTATTATTTCAGTGTCATAGGATTTAATATCTTCGTAACTCCATGCAAAAACATCAGAAAATTCTTTGAACAGCTCTATGTATTTGAGTTTAATGTGAGTTGGCAAAGTTTTGGACAGTTTGATCATTTTCGGTTTTTCCTCACTGCCTATATTGCACTCCTCTACTTCAGTGTCTACAGGTTCCATTTTTGGTTTATTGGCCACATCGTTAAAATCGAACAACTCCTCTAAAGGCATTAGACCACTCGGAAAATTTTCATCTTTAGAATGCAGAGTTTGTAATTCTTCCATTTCTAACTCTGCACTGAATTCTGTTTTGTTCGTAAGTTTGCTAGACAATAGGTTAAAATTGCCAGGTTGAGGAGACGATTCTTCTTCACCAAGAAAGTTTCCTTCACTGCAGTCTGTATCATAATCTGAATCTGAACTGTGCAGTTCGAACTCATTTCTGAATTGCATGAAGTCTTCTATTTTTTTGTCATTGTCAAACACTTGCCAATATTTTTCGTTATCAGGCACTGCCGGTCTAAATTTTATCGGAATTGTGTTGTCTCCAGTCTCATATGGCGTTAGACATGTTCTGGCCACAAAAGCTAAATTGTGGGCCATAATGTTCTTTTTCCTTGGGATGAAACTCAGGTTTGACTCCTCAAATGTTGTCAACAGATCCATGACATCATTCCGATAGGCTCTAAGTCTGGGATGATTCGCATTATACTCCCCATTGACTTGCCTAATGATTAACTCAGAATCCCAGTACACATTAATTCTTCTGGCTCCTAATTTCTTCAAGAGATGCAAGCCTAAGAGAAGGGATTCATATTCTGCTATGTTGTTGGAACACTGAAAGTTTAATTTGCATGAGATGCATTCTGTGTGGTTGTTTTCAGTGTTAGTGATCCAAACCTCTGCACCAACATTATTTCTAGTGCATGACCCATCAAAATACATACTCCATAAAGGACTGTCTTCGGTTTCGTCTGTTTGGCGATTGTCCTTTTTAACTATGGTGCCTTCTGACTGTTCATGATTAGCAGCACCCAATTGAATCTGTTTTGACTCCTCAAATTCTTCAATAGATTGAGGGATGATGTCAGAAATGTTAGGGGTATTTTCTGGGTTGTTAAGTCCTAAAAACAATGGACTCATAACCGGTAAATCAAGACCTATGCTTTGTTTACTAATGTTTTCACATGTGGCAAACTGTTTGGACACTTCTGCATTATTATACTCTTCTTCCCTGTCGGCCTTTAATTATGTTAAAGTGACTTGGTCACTAGGAGTTTCATTGTTAAACATGATAAAAGAATCAAGGCCTGTATTGACAGAATATATAGGAGAGTTTCGTGGTCTGTCTTGACTTGTAACCGTGTATTGCATATGAGACTCCCTGTAAAGTCTTCTGGTCTGATTGAAAACCGGGATGGTCGCATATGTCATGTCCATCTGCATAGTCCCTTGCAACTTAGCTCCCCAGGATCTTGATAATAGTATTCCATACTTTGGGGGGACATCAGCCACAACAATTTCCATGAGTAAACATTTGGCTGGAATCTGGGCTAGGTTAACATAGAGGTCTTTGATCAATCCTAGACATTTTACTCTATTTGAGTCAAAGGAGTATAGGTCTTTGTAGGGTCTGGTAATCTCTAAACCAAGGCTCTCCATCACAGCTTTAGGCATTAAATTATGAGAAGCCCCGGAATCATGTATAGCGTTGTGTAGAATTTTGTCATGAATGTTCAAACTCACATAAAAGGGAGGAACTGGTCCTTCTTGAAACTTCCCTTCAATCTTAGGGCCAAAAATCAACTCTGGTAGGTCGTCACTAAGATTAACTGTATCTCCATTTTCCTCTATATTTAAAGCCTTCAAAATTTGGTTCCTGAATACATGTTGGGCAGCTAACTCAGTTAATGGAACAGAGATTTTTATCTTTAAGATTTCCTGTTCAAGGCTGAAAGGGGTTTGATTCTTTGAAGCACTTGTTTCAACCTTATTCGTTGTCACTCTATCAACAATTACAGCTTGCTGATTTGTTTTACTTGACACAACTGTTGTAGAAGGAGTACTAGCTGAAGTGTTAGTACTGTTGATGTCTTCACTCTGTTTTTCAGAATTTTGAGTGTTTTTCTCCTTATCCTTATAAGAATGAACAACCAATGTTTTGTCTTTTTGTTTGGATATTTTGGGTTTGGCTGCGGTGCTGCTTTGAGAGGATTTGTCAGAGGTTTTGGTGTTGGGGGCTTGTTGACTGGTCTTGCTTCTAAGGTCATATTCTCTTTGAGGTTCTATGACGACATTTTCCATGTCTTGATAATCATTTTCATTACCATTTCTTTTGTCATCATAAGAAGTGTAAAGACCTTGTTTTCTATCATAATGAACTTCCAAGTCATCATCTTCTTCCCCAAACATGTTGATATCCTCTTCCTCTGTTATGTCTTCTGTTTCTTCAACCTCACTTACATATTTTTGATGAAAGGGAGGGGTGATCTGTTGATCATCTTCCCTAGGTCTGTTTGGGGGTTGGTTCCTTCTAACATTATGATTCTGGTTTCTATTTTGAGGAGCAGTTTGATTTTTATTTTCTTGTGCTCTCTTAATTATGCTCATCTCTTTCATCATTTCTTCCATCATTCTCTCCATTTTTGAGTTGGAAGTAGAAGGTGTGGATTCCTCTCTAAAAGATGCTCTCTTCTCGCTCTTCATTCTTGCTCTTTTCTTCATCAAGTTCACTTCCACAGAAAGAGCACCCCTTTGCATGTCTTCAAGAGTTGCAAAATCTCTCTCTCTTAGTGAATAGGTCATGTCTGGATCAAACCCTTCAGGAAATTTGTTTAAAACTGAGCCCTGAGGAGGTTTTAGTTCAGGGGAAAGTGCATTATAGACGCTGTTAAATCTGGTACAATAAGATTGCACACTTTCCCCTGGGTTCCTATGGAGATTGTTATAGTCAGCAAGGACTTGGAGAGGATTCTTTCTCACTTCCCATTTGTTTAAGAATGTTTGATGGAAGCCTTGGAGATCGTTAATACTATGGGGGGTTAAACCTTTAAACCATTTTCTTGCTTCTCCCCCCAAAATTTGAGCAAATAGTCTCAACTTGACAGAATCATCATCAATTTCGTTTCTGTCAAAGTAGTCATTCATCTTGTCCACATGTTGAGATGTTGTTATAGTATTACTAGCATCATATAATGGAATTTTGGACTGATAGTCCTGTGGAAGATTGACTAATTGTACAGGAAGGACTAAGGGAGCATACCATGTTGCTATGGCAGGAGGTGGAGGTGGATTTACAGAAGGGAAAGTGGGCTGAGGTGAAGTGGTTTGAACATTGGATGTAGGGTGAGTAGAAGTGGATGGACCAGGAGTAGACTGTTGAGATGATCTTGGGTGAGAGACACCTAAATTGTGAAGGAAATGTAAATCAAGAGGTGTTGTTTCCCTGCTACCAGGATGTTCACTTGTTTCAGGAGATGAAAGTGAAGATTCAGAGTCTAACTGGATTATATCATCAAATGACCTAGTCCTAAATGGGTTCACTAAGTCAGCTTGTGGTTGTTGCAGAGCTGAAAGATTTTCAGGGACTGAATTAGCTCTCAAGGGTGATCTAAAAACAGTTAATAATTGTATCTTAGGAGACTTCCTAAGGATACTTTCTAGATTATCAACTATCTCAGGTGGGTTAGGGTCTGGATGGGCTCTAGTGTGAATCTTTTTAGAAGCCACTATGCTATGTTTTTTAGACCCAAAACAAGAAAAGTTCAACCAGATATGACAATCTTGGAGAGGTTAACCAATCTTCTTTTACAATTTTAAATCCCACAGTCCTCTAACTGAGTTTGAATGATTTTATAATGATAAGGGTTCTTCCCAGTGGATTCTTAAGGTCTGCTAGGATTGTGGAGTCTCCAAGTGGAAATTTTTAGCTCCTTTCAGAGGTAAAAGGTCTTATGGTCCACCACCATGTTTATTTAATTCCAATCTGAAATATTTTTTTGGTAGTTTTTGAATTGTTTTATTTATGGTTTAGAAGAATGTCCTAACTTTGCCTCAAAACTTAGCTACGGTTATGAAACAAAGAAATTCTATCCTTATGGCTAATCTAGCTGATTTTCCAAGGTTAGATAAAAACTTAAAAGAATCCTAGGGTTGACCTAGTTTGTCACTGATTCAAACAAGCTCCATCATGATTACCATTTCTTGGTAGTGCTTGAAAAGGCTGCTTTTTACTCTCAAAATGTTCTCGAATAAAAAGTATTCTGAGGCCTCTAAAAGGTATTAAAAACACTCAAGTTCCCCAGTGGAGTCGCCAGAAATGTTAGGCCTCTGTAATTTATTAGCAAGATTGGGAGAGTCCAATCACAGAGTTAACATAATTTCAACCAAACTTTGGGATTCTAGGATCTAGCCCTCCTGAATCCGGAGAGGGATCTCTCCAATATGTACAAAGATGGATATTGTCTTTGAAAAGCTTAAGGTAATGATATTAGGCTAGTTATGAAGGCCAAGGGTTTTGTTTTGTTTTGTTTTGGATGGTTGAGCATGAAATGTTACTTGAGGAGAAAGTCCTAAGTGCAAAAAGTTTCAAAAGTGAGAAGTTGCAAGCAAATAGAACGGTTTTGGCAGATAGATAGATATAACGCTGGTTTTTAGTCCATTGGGCTATGGAGTCATATCTGGGCTTTAATTGAACAACAACATCAAGTGTGATCCAAGGGGAAAGTCATCTATACCACAAGATTATTGAGATTAAAATGATGAAATGGAAACATTAAAATGTTGGAGGGGTGGAGACTGATAATAATTTCTCAGAGGATTTATAGTCAGTCCAAACAAGAAAAGCCTCTTAAGTAACTGTTTTAAAACCAACCAAGGACAGGGCTAACCATAGACTTCTTGGGCAAGTTCTTATTAAAGCGGCTTAATTGACAAACAATCCAGTAATCCACATAATTACCTTCAGAAAGTATGAAAACACATAAGAAAAACAGAGTGTAACTTAAGATCAGATAAAGTACTTTTAAACCTAGTCTGCTTTCAATCAACACCAAGGGAAACTTTCAGAATCTGCCTTTGGAGAAAAGAATCTAGGAATCAGGGCAAACCATATCTTCTCTAGTCTAAATTTAATAGCAAATAATGGAAATAACATTCGAGAACAATGTTTGAGCAAACAAAAGGACGAGGGAACGCCAACATTCCTAACTGTTTAAACTGTATTGAATCATTCTTAAATAAACAAATCTGAAGAAAACATTAAGATAAATATTTCTCAGCCAAAGAAGGTTGCTGCTATACAGAAAATCCTAACCCTGTTAAAACTGTTCTTTACAGAGGGAAAATGAACAATATGGAATACATAGAAGGAAAACGATTAACAAAGAAAGAAGCACTTCACCAGTGATAAAGACCAGGATCCCAAGAAATAGCTTTTATATTGATGTCAAACCAGTTACAATCTTCAAGTCCAATGTTTCAGTTCAGCAATCATCTTCACTATTCAACCTAACTACTCTAGCACAAACAGAGCTTCAAGGGCTAGTGAACACTATGTACAAATATAAGTCTCGAGCTCAAGTGTATTTCAAAGTTCTGCAACCAACAATTTCTCATCTTCTTCTGAGGTATTTATAGAAGGATGAGGAGGTGATCTGAGAAAATATCTCTCAGGATAATTAATACAGTTTCAAGACTTCGTGGCCTTTTGAGGGGCTCGATGAAGAAATTCACAGGTGGAACACTGTATTAACTGTTTACAATAAATATCAAAACTCGGTGGGAGCTTTATTTGACTTTGATGCTCTGTACGCTGTGTGGAGTAATTTCTTGGCTGTGCTGGAGGCGAATATCAGATTTTCTTCAATAACTTCGGCCTCTATTTGAATGCTTTGAGGCAATAGGTGGCTCGGTGGTAGCTGAGGAATCAATTTGCCTCAGATGTGGCGGTGGAGGCTTTCTGTCTGATAAAACACTTTAGGTTTTCTTTTAAACTATGTTTTAGATTGGGGATTAGGCTTTTAATAACTGTCTTAGCCGTAATCCCCATAAAAACTATCTTCAATCTTCATCTGTTGTGCTCTGTCTTCAAAACTGATACTCTTTAACTGTGTTTGAATTAAAACAGTGTCTTGTCGATGTGCAGACCCGCACTGGGCTTTACGGCATCAATACTCATAGAGTACTGACGAAACATGGAATAGAGCCCCGTGAATGGCTTCTCTGTAATGAAACGAGGGCATGAGAATCATCATTCCCGGCCCTTGGCATTTCTTCGTTATACAATGGAAAACCATTAAGAACGCCTGCATCAAACACAAAACAATTAAGAAATCCTGCGGAAAATAGGTTTAAACTGCTTCAGATGGTGGGGGAGGAGCGTAGCCATCGGATAAAAACATCTAATGGTGGAGATCGACGCAAAACAGAAAAATGAGAGCGGGGAGAAGAAATAAGGCGGGGTGGTTTTGGACAGTCCGATCTGTACACGTGGACGGTCCAGATCTAATCGGAGGATCTCAATTGGGGGTGGTAGGTAAGTGCGTGCGATTGAAACGCAGCGATGCGATTAAGCGCTGGCCATTGATCTGCAGATCAGATCAACGGTGGAAAGTGAATCAGAGGGTTTTGAAATGGTGGTAAGACTTGCGATCGAAGGGAATAAGGACCGTTGGATAGGCGGGAAATGGACGGCCCAGATTTAATCGGAGGATCGGCAATCGGGGGCGCAACAAAAAGGCATGCGATTGAAAGTTTACGATGCGATTGAGCGTAGGCCGTTGATCTGAGGACCAGATCGATGACATGGAATGAATTGGAGGGATCGCAAGGGTGATGCGATGGCCGTCGGATCGCGAAACAGATGGACGGTGGGGATCGAATCGGGGATCGGCAATCGGGGGCGCAGCAAAAACACATGCGATTGAAAGTTTGCGATGCGATTGAGCGCAGGCCGTTGGATCAAAGGACTAGATCAACGGTGGAGAATGGAATCGGGGAGAAACCCTTGTATTTTATATAAAACCCGAACTTTTGAAATAAACAAAGGTTTTTATGGATCGGGGTGGAAAAACATATATATAAAGCGGACAGGCGCCCAACTGCGGGGCCTTTGGATGTATGAAAATTGATAGGCTCGGGGCTTTATATATAATAAGGGCCTAATCGCAATCGGAACTGTGGGCCTGGTCTTTCCGATCAACCCATTGAAATTTCCCCGATTGCGATTGCGCGATCGGTCTTTTTGATCTAACCATTTTATATTTAACATGTGACTTTGGCTCATTAAATCAAAACTTTGGAAAAGAGGGTTTTTGTAATTTACGAAGGAAAAATGGGTCGGAAATGAAATATTCACAAGGTTTAAGCGCCGAGGGCGGGCTCAGGGTTATATGAAAATAATATGATCGGGGGTCTTAAGCAGCAACGCTAATCGCAATCGGAACTTTTGGAGTATGGCAAAGACTTGCGTCTTTGATTCTTTCCGATGCGATTAGCACCTTAACGTATTAGCAAGTGGTTCCAGACCCAAAGCGTATGGTGGGGAAGTGGTTTAGGGCTTAGCCCAAGGGGCTTAGGTCCATAGCAATGAAACTTTGTTTTTTATGAAAAAATTCAAGGTTTTAAATGGATTTGGGGGTTTCGGCACAGCTCAAAAAGAAGTTTTAAACCATGTCAGGAGGATTTTTATGAATGGAAGGAGAAACTTATGAAAAGTAGGGAAATAATATGGAGAAAAGGGGGAGTAAATGAAGGTTAGTTATGAGTGGGAGAAAGGGGAAAAATGATGGTTTCTTCAGCAGTTTCTTACAGGAAATCAGCAGGATTAATAGGGAAAGTGATGAAGATTTTGGACAGAGGCATGAGGCCTACAAGGAGTCTTTGAGAGCCAACAAATTTTAGTAATGAAAAATTGTTCCTTGAAGGCTCAAAACAGATTTAGCCACCTTTTGGTATAACAAAATATTATAGGTGGCTAACAGTGGCTCCACTTGGGGATGGTGCCTTCTTGAAGGCATCAAGAATTCAGACTTGATTTCTGGGAGGCTGATTAGTTGCCTCATCCATTGGGCTGTCCTTCTGTGATTGAATGATCCTCTCTAAAAACATATTTGGCAGCCATGAAAACAATGGACCTTTATCAACAAGCTTGCTACCTACCCAATCCTACAGATCTAGCATTTTTTCTTCATCAGAGTGCACTTGGATTGGCAAACTCTATTCACAACATTTTATTCTTTTGAAAGCAGGAAATCTAGTCTACTTCTACTCCTTATTTCTCCCTGAACTCAGATTAAACAGTTGAGCTCAGATATTTTTCTACCTAGTCTACTGTATGTTGGGATTAAACAGTCCAAAAAACTTTCATTCTCTAAATTCTACAACAGAAAATTAAAAATAGTCAAGTCAAGATTGAGCTGTTTGATTTGCTATGATCTATGGCATAAGAACAAGCTGCACATATATTATTATTTGCAGAAATTTGAACATGAAAAATTGAAGGCTTAAGATCTGAAAGCTTCTTAGTATGACCTTCTCTCTTCTTTTCATAGCTATGATTTTTCTTTTTTTCTGTGAGCTATCTCTTCCTTGATATCTGATTCAGATTTTGAGCAAATTAGAACCAGTTTTTCTCTTTTATGACTCAGAAAAATAAAACAGTTTTGAGTCATCTCTCTTTGGAAACTTTGGTTCAGATTTTGAACATGTTTGAACCTTTAATTTCTATCCTAATCTATCTACTGATAAGCCAAGATTAAACAATTTGGCAAATCAAATTCACTACCCTATCAGCAGAAAATTGAAAGCTAATTAGTCAAGATTAAACAGTTTGACTAACTAGAAGTGTGTTTTGCAGGAGTGGCATTTAAGCTTGCACACTTTCATATTTATTTCTCTTTTTGGCATGGGGCTGTGCCTTTCTTGTTTTTCATTTTTGCCCTCTTTTCTTTCTTTCTTTGTTTTTGTATTTTTTGATTTTTCATAAATTTGAATGCAATTATGGATGAAATGTTTACAATGGAAAAGGGAAAAAGGCTTCAAAACATATAATGGTTTTAAGAAAGATAATGCTTAAGCATCCTGCCATTGACAGGACCCCCAAACAATTCTGTTCCATTAAGCTCTTGTAAGAAGAATGCATTGTTTCCAGCAACTGAATGAATGGAGTAAGGGCCAAGCCATAGATTGTCAAATTTACCATGCTTTCCCTTATCTTCTCTCTTTGAGTCCCACTTTAAAACTTTGTCCCCAATCTTGAAATTGCTAGCCTTTGTTCTTCTGTCAAAAAGCTTCTTAATGCTGTCCTGTTTCTGCAATGTTTTGTTGTACACTTCCTCTCTGATTTGCTGAAGATGAATGGTCTGATTTATTCTTCTAATCATGTCATTATCTTCAGTCTGCAATTCTTGGATAAACTTCATAACTGGTACACCAAGGATATTAGGAAAGATTGCATCTGTACCATACACAAGCTGAAAAGGTGACATACCAATAGATTTCTTCAAAGTTAATCTGTCAGCCCAAAGTGCATGGACTAGCTTTGTGTGCCAAGACTTTTTATTGTCCTCCAATAGTTTCTTGATTATGTTCACTAAGCTTTTATTGGAAGATTCTGCAAGTCCATTACCTTGAGGGTAATAGGCTATGGAATGCCCTAGTGTTATCTGGTATTTATGACAGAAGTCAACCATCTTCTTTGATCCAAATGCTGCTGCATTATCTGTGATGATCTTGGTAGGACAGCCAAATCTGGAGAGGATATTGGTTTCTATGAACTTTATAATAACTGAATCATTGGCTTGCCTACAAGGAATGGCTTCTATCCACTTAGTGAAATAGTCTGTGGCAGTAAGGATCCATCTATGCTGGGCAGAAGATGAGGGATGGATTTCACCTATGAAGTCAAGTCCCCACGATTGAAAAGGAGCTTCAACAGTGATTGGATGCAGAGGAAGGGGTAATAATTTTCTCTTTCCCTCAAACAATTGGCATTTATGGCAAGTAGTTGTCATTTTGTGAACATCAGGAAAAAGGGTGGGCCAATAGAAACCAGCCCTCAAAATTTTGTTGGCTGTTGTACAAATGGCCTCCACACTCTCCTTCATGAAATTCCTGCTTAACCTTCTCTCCATCAAACTCAGGCAAACATTTAAGCAATATACCACTAGCATTTTTCCAATAAAGACACCTATCTACAATGCAATAGTTTACTGCTTTCAGTTTTAAGAACCTTGCCTTTGTTTTCGAAAAACCAGGAGGTGTATTTAAATTAAGAAAAACATAAACGATATCAGCATACCAAGGAGAATTCATAAAATGGTTTTCAATAATGGGAGTTGAGAATTCTTCTTGGCTATCCAAAGCATTAATCATATTAATATCAAGAACTTCAAAATTGGATTCAACCATTAATCTAGCTAGACCTTGGCCTTTGATGAGTTTAGTGGGTTTTATCTCTAAATCATATTCGAGAATAACAGCAATCCACTTACCTCTCTTACCATCTGGGTCATGTGTTAGAATGTCTTTAACAACCGAATTAGGGACAAAGGCAATGATGTGTGAGTGAAGGATGTATACTCTGAAGTCTTTCAATGCTTTAACCAAAGCAAAATCTTGTTTTTCCATAATATTATACTTCAAAGGGGCATCCCTCAATGCCTTGCTAAAGAATGCAATAGGCTGCTCTTGTCCTTGTGGATTTTTCTGTAAAAGGACAGCAGCAATAGTATGTTCTGATGCAAATGAGAAGATATAAAAATCTTTTAAAAAATCAGGGCTTATGAGAACCGGTGTTTTGGTTAATGCTTGTTTCACTAGCTCAAAGGATGTCTTTGCTTCCAAGGTCCATTTTATCCCTTGCTCCTTCTTCAACATGTTTGTGATATTTCTAAGGAGCTCTACCAAGTTAGGGATGAACCTTCTCAAAAAGTTAATCTTTCCAATGAAAGACTGCAACTCCTTGATATTTCGAGGATGAGACATTTGCAATATAGCCTCAATCCTCTTTGGATCTATCTTTATACCCTCTTCTGAAATAATGTGTCCAAGAAGCTTACCTTCTTGGAGACCAAATAGTGTCTTCTTAGGGTTTCAAGATATTCCAAACCTTTTGCACTTCTCGAAAAATTTTCTCAAATGTTCTAAATGTTCTTCATCTGTTTTTGAAAACACAGTGACATCATCTAGATAGATAATGATGAAGAAGCCCAATTCTTCCGAGAATGCTATGTCCATGGCTCTCTGAAAGGTTGCTCCAGCGTTCATTAGACCAAAAGGCATCTTCACATATATGAAAGTGCCCCATGGAGTAGTGAAAGCTGTCTTTAATTGATCAGCAGCGTGAACTAAAATCTGATTATACCCTGAATAGCCATCAAGCAACGAAATCCTTTTAGACCCCACCACCCTTTGTAAAATGTGATCCATTTTTGGTAAAGGGTAGTTATCCTTTAACGAAGCTTTGTTTAAGTCTCTAAATTCTATACAAAGCCTGATTTCTCCAGTCTTCTTCCTAACGGACACCAGATTAGATACCCACTCAGAATATCTAATAGGGACAATAATGCCAGCATCGTGCATCTTCATGATTTCCTTCTTAACCAATGGCAATTGGACAGGGTTTATTCTGCGCAGTTTCTGTTTAAATGGGTTTTGGTTTTCTTTAAGAGGGATTTTGCGCTGTATTATTTCAGTGTCATAGGATTTAAGATCTTCGTAACTCCATGCAAAAACATCAGAAAATTCTTTGAACAGCTCTATGTATTTGAGTTTAATGTGAGCTGGCAAAGTTTTGGACAGTTTGATCATTTTTAGTTTTTCCTCACTGCCTATATTGCACTCCTCTACTTCAGTCTCTACAGGTTCCAGTTTTGGTTTATTGGCCACATCATTAAAATCGAACAACTCCTCTAAAGGCATTAGACCACTCGGCAAATTTTCATCTTTAGAATGCAGAGTTTGTAATTCTTCCGTTTCTAACTCTGCACTTAATTCTATTTCGTTCCTAAGTTTGCTAGACATTAGGTTAAAATTGGCAGGTTGAGGAGATGATTCTTCTTCACCAAGAAAGTTTTCTTCACTGCAGTCTGTATCATAATCTGAATCTAAACTGTGCAGTTCGAACTCATTTCTAAATTGCATGAAGTCTTCTATTTGTTTGTCATTGTCAAACACTTGCCACTATTTTTCGTTATCAGGCACTGCCGGTCTAAATTTTATCGAAGTTGTGTTGTCTCCAGTCTCATATGGCGTTAGACATGTCCTGGCCGCAAAAGCTAAATTGTGGGCCATAATGTTCTTTTTCCTTGGGATGAAACTCAGGTTTGACTCCTCAAATGTTGTCAAAAGATCCATGACATCATTCCGATAGGCTCTAAGTCTGGGATGATTCGCATTATACTCCCCATTGACTTGCCTAATGATTAACTCAGAATCCCCGTACACATTAATTCTTCCGGCTCCTAATTTCTTCAAGAGATGCAAGCCTAAGAGAAGGGATTCATATTCTGCTATGTTGTTGGAACACTGAAAGTTTAATTTGCATGAGATGCATTCCGTGTGGTTGTTTTCAGTGTTAATGATCCAAACCCCTGCACCAGCATTATTTCTAGTGCATGACCCATCAAAATACATACTCCATAAAGGACTGTCTTCGGTTTCGTATGTTTGGCGATTGTCCTTTTTAACTATGGTGCCTTTTGACTGTTCATGATTAGCAGCACCCAATTGAATTTGTTTTGACTCCTCAAATTCTTCAATAGATCGAGGGATGATGCCATAAACGTTAGGGGTATTTTCTGGGTTGTTAAGTCCTAAAAACAATGGACTCATAACCGGTAAATCAAGACCTATGCTTTGTTTACTAATGTTTTCACATGTGGCAAACTGTTTGGACACTTCTGCGTTATTATACTCTTCTTCCCCGTCGGCCTTTAATTCTGTTAAAGTGACTTGCTCACTAGGAGTTTCATTGTTAAACATGATAAAAGAATCAAGGTCTGTATTGACAGAATATATAGGAGAGTTTCGTGGTCTGTCTTGACTTGTAACCATGTATTGCATATGAGACTCCCTGTAAAGTCTTCTGGTCTGATTGAAAACCGGGATGGTCACATATGTCATGTCCATCTGCATAGTCCCCTGTAACTTAGCTCCCCAGGATCTTGATAATAGCATTCCATACTTTGGGGGGACATCAGCCACAACAATGTCCATGAGTAAACATTTGGCCGGAATCTGGGCTAGGTTAACACAGAGGTCTTTGATCAATCCTAGACATTTTACTCTATTTGAGTCAAAGGAGTATAGGTCTTTGTAGGGTCTGGTAATTTCTAAACCAAGGCTCTCCATCACAGCTTTAGGCATTAAATTATGAGAAGCCCCTGAATCATGCATAGCGTTGTGTAGAATTTTGTCATGAATGTTCAAACTCACATAAAAGGGAGGAACTGGTCCTTCTTGAAACTTCCCTTCAATCTTAGGGCCAAAAATCAACTCTGGTAGGTCGTCACTAAGATTAACTGTATCTCCATTTTCCTCTATATTTAAAGCCTTCAAAATTTGGTTCCTAAATACATGTTGGGCAGCTAACTCAGTTAATGGAATAGAGATTTTGATCTTTAAGATTTCTTGTTCAAGGCTGAAAGGGGTTTGATTCTTTGAAGAACTTGTTTCAACCTTATTAGCTGTCACTCTATCAACAATTACAGCTTGCTGATTTGTTTTACTTGACACAACTGTTGTAGAAGGAGTACTAGCTGAAGTGTTAGTACTGTTGATGTCTTCACTCTGTTTTTCAGAATTTCGAGTGTTTTTCTCCTTATCCTTATAAGAATGAACAACCAATGTTTTGTCTTTTTGTTTGGCTATTTTGGGTTTGGCTGCGGTGCTGCTTTGAGAGGATTTGTTAGAGGTTTTGGTGTTGGGGGCTGGTTGACTGGTCTTGCTTCTAAGGTCATATTCTCTTTGAGGTTCTATGATGACATTTTCCATGTCTTGATAATCATTTTCATTACCATTTCTTTTTTCATCATAAGGAGTGTAAAGACCTTGTTTTCTATCATAATGAACTTCCAAGTCATCATCTTCTTCCCCAAACATGTTGATATCCTCTTCCTCTGTTATGTCTACTGTTTCTTCAACCTCACTTACATAGTTTTGATGAAAGGGAGGGGTGATCTGTTGATCATCTTCCCTAGGTCTGTTTGGGGGTTGGTTCCTTCTAACATTCTGATTCTAGTTTCTATTTTGAGGAGCAGTTTGATTTTGATTTGCTTATGCTATCTTAATTATGCTCATCTCTTTCATCATTTCTTCCATCATTCTCTCCATTTTTGGGTTGGAAGTAGAAGGTGTGGATTCCTCTCTAAAAGATACTCTCTTCTCGCTCTTCATTCTTGCTCTTTTCTCCATCAAGTTCACTTCCACAGAAAGAGCACCCCTTTGCATGTCTTCAAGAGTTGCAAAATCTCTCTCTCTTAGTGAATAGGTCATGTCTGGATCAAACCCTTCAGGAAATTTGTTTAAAGCTGAGCCCTAAGGAGGTTTTAGTTCAGGGGAAAGTGCATTATAGACGCTGTTAAATCTGGTACAATAAGATTGTACACTTTCCCCAGGGTTCCTATGGAGATTGTTATAGTCAGCAAGGACTTGGAGAGGATTCTTTCTCACTTCCCATTTGTTTAAGAATGTTTGATGGAAGGCTTGGAGATCGTTAATACTATGGGGTGTTAAACCTTTAAACCATTTTCTTGCTTCTCCCCCCAAACTTTGAGCAAATAGTCTCAACTTGACAGAATCATCATCAATTTCGTTTCTGTCAAAGTAGTCATTCATCTTGTCCACATGTTGAGATGTTGTTATAGTATTACTAGCATCATATAATGGAATTTTGGACTGATAGTCCTGTGGAAAATTTCCTAATGGTACAAGAAGGACTAAGGGAGCATACCATGTTGCCATGGCAGGAGGTGGAGGTGGATTTACAGAAGGGAAAGTGGGCTGAGGTGAAGTGGTTTGAACAGTGGATGTAGGGTGAGTAGAAGTGGATGGACCAGGAGTAGACTATTGAGATGATCTTGGATGAGAGACACCTAAATTGTGAAGGAAATGTAAATCAGGAGGTGTTGTTTCCCTGCTACTAGGATGTTCACTTGTTTCAGGAGATGAAAGTGAAGATTCAGAGTCTAACTGGATTATATCATCAAATGACCTAGTCCTAAATGGGTTCACTAAGTCAGTTTGTGATTGTTGCAGAGCTGAAAGATTTTCAGGGACTGAATTAGCTCTCAAGGGTGATCTGAAAACAGTTAATAATTTAACCTTAGGAGACTTCCAAAGGATGCTTTCTGGATTATCAACTATCTCAGGTGGGTTAGGGTTTGGGTGGGCTCTAGTGTGAATCTTTTTAGAAGCCACTATGTTATGTTGTTTAGCCCTAAAACAAGAAAAGTTCAACCAGATATGACAATCTTGGAGAGGTTAACCAATCTGTTTTTACAATTTTAAATCCCACAGTCCTCTAACTGAGCTTGAATGATTTTATAATGATAAGGGTTCTTAACAGTGGAGTCTTAAGGTCTGCTAGGATTGTGGAGTTGCCAAGTGGAAATTTTTAGCTCCTCTCAGAGGTAAAAGGTCTTATGGTCCACCACCATGTTTATTTAATTCCAATCTAAAATATTTTTTGGTATTTTTTGAATTGTTTTATTTATGGTTTAGAAGAATGTCCTAACTTTGCCTCAAAACTTAGCTATGGTTATGAAACAAAGAAAGTCTATCCTTATGGCTAAGCTAGCTGATTTTCGAAGGTTAGATAAAAACTTAAAAGAATCCTAGGGTTGACCTAGTTTGTCACTGATTCAAACAAGCTCCATCATGATTACCATTTCTTGGTAGTGCTTGAAAAGGCTGCTTTTTACTCTCAAAATTTTCTCGAATAAAGGGTCTTCTGAGGCCTCTAAAAGGTATTAAAAACAGTCAGGTTCCCCAGTGGAGTCACCAGAAATGTTAGGCCTCTGTAATTTATTAGCAAGATTGGGAGAGTCCAATCACAGAGTTAACATCATTTCAACCAAACTTTGGGATTCTAGGATCTAGCCCTCCTGAATCCGGAGAGGGATCTCTCCAATATGCACAAAGATGGATATTGTCTTTGAAAATCTTAAGGTAATGATATTAGGCTAGTTATGAAGGCCAAGGGTTTTGTTTTGTTTTGTTTATTTTTGTTTTGGATGGTTGAGCATGAAATGTTACTTGAGGAGAAAGTCCTAAGTGAAAAAAGTTTCAAAAGTGAGAAGTTGCGAGCAAATAGAACAGTTTTGGCAGATAGATAGATATAACGCTGGTTTTTAGTCCATTGGGCTATGGAGTCATATCTGGGCTTTAATTGAACAACAACATCAAGTGTAATCCAAGGGGCAAGTCATCTATACCACAAGATTATTGAGATTAAAATGATGAAATGGAAACATTAAAATGTTGGAGGGGTGGAAACTGATAATAATTTCTCAGAGGATTTATAGTCAGTCCAAACAAGAAAAACCTCTTAAGTAACTGTTTTAAAACCAACCAAGGAGAGGGCTAACCATAGACTTCTTGGGCAAGTTCTTATTAAAGCAGCTTAATTGACAAACAATCCAGTAATCCACATAATTACCTTCAGAAAGTATGAAAACACATAAGAAAAACAGAGTGTAACTTAAGATCAGATAAAGTACTTTTAAACCTAGTCTGCTTTCAGTCAACACCAAGTGAAACTTTCAGAATCTGCCTTTGGAGAAAAGAATCTAGGAATTAGGGCAAACCATATCTTCTCTAGTCTAACTTTAATAGAAAATAATGGAAATAACATTCGAGAAAAATGTTTGAGCAAACAGAAGGACGAGGGAACGCCAACATTCCTAACTGTTTAAACTGTATTGAATCATTCTTAAATAAACAAATCTGAAGAAAACATTAAGATACAGATTTCTCAGCCAGAGAAGGTTACTGCTATACAGAAAATCCTAACCCTGTTTAAACTGTTCTTTACAGAGGGAAAATGAACAATATGGTATACATAGAAGGAAAACGATTAACAAAGAAATAAGCACTTCACCAGTGATAAAGACCAGGATCCCAAGAAACAACTTTTATATTGATGTCAAACCAGTTACAATCTTCAAGTCCAATGTTTCAGTTCAGCAATCATCTTCACTATTCAACCTAACTACTCTAGCACAAACAGAGCTTCAAGGGCCAGTGAACACTATGTACAAATAGAAGTCTCGAGCTCAAGTGTATTTCAAAGTTATGCAACCAACAATTTATCATCTTCTTCTGAGGTATTTATAGAAGGATGAGGAGGTGATCTGAGAAAAGATCTCTCAGGATAATTAATACAGTTTCAAGACTTCGTGGCCTTTTGAGGGGCTCGATGAAGAAATTCATAGGTGGAACACTGTATTAACTGTTTACAATAAATATCAAAACTCGGTGGGAGCTTTATTTGACTTTGATGCTCTGTACGCTGTGTTGAGTAATTTCTTGGCTATGCTAGAGGCGAATATGAGATTTTCTTCAATAACTTCGGCCTCTATTTGAATGCTTTGAGGCAATATGTGGCTCGGTGGTAGCTGAGGAATCAATTTGCCTCAGATGTTGTGGCGGAGGCTTTCTGTCTGATAAAACACTTTAGGTTTTCTTTTAAACTGTGTTTTAGATTGGGGATTAGGCTTTTAATAACTGTCTTAGCCATAATCCCCATAAAAACTATCTTCAATCTTCATCTGCTGTGCTCTGTCTTCAAAACCGATACTCTTTAACTGTGTTTAAATTAAAATAGTGTCTCGTTGATGTGCAGACCCGCACTGGGCTTTACGGCATCAATACTCATAGAGTACTGACGAAACATGTAATAGAGCCCCGTGAATGGCTTCTCTGTAATGAAACGAGGGCATGAGAATCGTCATTCCCAGACCTTGGCATTTCTTCATTATACAATGGAAAACCATTTAGAACACCTGCATCAAACACAAAACAATTAAGAAATCCTGTGGAAAATAGGTTTAAATAGCTTCAGATGGCGGGGGAGGAGCGTAGCCGTCGGATAAAAACATCTAACGGTGGAGATCGGCGCAAAACAGAAAAATGAGAGCGGGGAGAAGAAATAAGGCGGGGTGGTTTTGGATCATCCGATCTGGACACATGGACGGTCCAGATCTAATCGGAGGATCTCAATCGGGGGTGGCAGGTAGGTGCGTGCGATTGAAACGCAGCGATGCGATTAAGCGCTGGCCGTTGATCTGCAGATCATATCAACGACGGAAAGTGAATCGGAGCGTTTTGAAATGCCGGAAGACTTGCGATCAGAGGGAATAAGGACCGTTGGATAGGTGGGAAATGGACGGCCCAGATCGAATCGGGGATCGGCAATCGGGGGCGTAACAAAAACGCATGCGATTGAAAGTTTGTGATGCGATTGAGCATAGGCCGTTGGATCAAAGGACTAGATCAACGGTCAGTATTGAATCAGAGGGATTGCAAGGTTGTGCGATGGTCGTCGGTTCGCGAAACAGATGGACGGTTGGGATCGAATCGGGGATCGGCAATCGGGGGCGCAACAAAAACGCATGCGATTGAAAGTTTGCGATGCGATTGAGCGCAGGCCGTTGGATCAGAGGACTAGATCAACGGTGGAGAATGGAATCGGGGAGAAACCCTTGTATTTGATATAAAACCTGAACTTTTGAAATAAACAAAGGTTTTTATGGATCAGGGTGGAAAAACATATATATAAAGCGGACACGCGCCCGACTGCGGGGCCTTTGGATGTATGAAAATTGATAGGCTCGGGGCTTTATATATAATAAGGGCCTAATCGCAATCGGAACTGCGGGCCTGGTCTTTCCGATCAACCCATTGAAATTTCTCCGATTGCGATTGTGCGATCGGTCTTTTTGATCTAACCATTTTATATTTAACATGTGACTTTGGCTCATTAAATCAAAACTTTGCAAAAGAGGGCTTTTGTAATTTACAAAGGAAAAATGGGTCGGAAATGAAATATTCACAAGGTTTAAGCACCGAGGGCGGGCTCAGGGTTATATGAAAATAATATGATCGCGGGTCTTAAGCAGCAAGGCTAATTGCAATCGGAACTTTTGGAGTATGGCAAAGACTTGCGTCTTTGATTCTTTCCGATGCGATTAGCACCTTAACGTATTAGCAAGTGGTTCCAGACCCAAAGCGTATGGTGGGGAAGTGGTTTAGGGCTTCGCCCAAGGGGCTTAGGTCCATAGCAATGAAACTTTGTTTTTTATGAAAAATTTCAAGGTTTTAAATGGATTTGGGGGTTTCGGCACAGCTCAAAAAGAAGTTTTAAACCATGTCAGGAGGATTTTCATGAATGGAAGGAGAAACTTATGAAAAGTAGGGAAATAATATGGAGAAAAGGGGGAGTAAATGAAGGTTAGTTATGAGTTGGAGAAAGGGGAAAAATGATGGTTTCTTCAGTAGTTTCTTACAGGAAATCAGCAGAATTAATAGGGAAAGTGATGAAGATTTTGGACAGAGGCATGAGGCCTACAAGGATTTTTCGAGAGCTAACAAATTTTAGTAATGAAATTTGTTCCTTGGAGGCTAAAAAAATATCTTAGCCACCTTTTGGTATAAAAAAATATTATAGGTGGCTAACACTTTGCACAGGCCTAGACTTGTGCTCCTAAGTGGGGTAGACTTATCAGGAGGGTTGCGCCTGGAAGGGAATAGAGGTGGATTTCCGCTATAAAAAGTGCTGCAATGCTAATAGCTGAGGTCGTTTGTACCTAAATCATATTTTTTTGCAGCGTGTCCATTTTTAGCTGCAGGGCTCAGAGCTCGGCCTGAAGTGTGTCGACCTCATCTTTATGTTGCTCTTGCAAAGCTAGCCATTTTTCTTCAGCAACCAAAGTTACCGCGTCTACGATTTTCTTGAGGTCTCCTTCTATTAGTGTAAAGGTTTCGTCATCTATTCATTAAGAGCATTGTTTCTTTCATAGCCCTTTAGTCGGTTCGCCAATTCACTTTGTTCTGCGGGGAGAGTCAGTACCTCCTTTCCCTTGCCCTTCCATACCAAGATTCTGCTATGACCCCTTCTATGATGCTACATCTGCACCCTTTCCTCTGCTTATGCCCTGTCCCCTAGTTTCTTGATGACATGTGGGGTGACCTTTGTGGTGGTTGTTCCCTCAGTGCCCTTCGTACCTATTTTGAAGCCAAGCTTCCACTGAGGAAGTCATTGTGCAATCAACCGATCAATCTCTTCATCTTCCACCATATATGGGAGAAAATTCCATGCTGGATCCTTGCGGATTCTAGCTTGTATATTATGCATAGTTACCTGGAATGTGGCAATGTTTTTATACTTATCATAGATAGCTGGCAATAGACGCGGCTGGGAGTTGATAGCTGCTGCGAGCCCACTTTTGAAACAACACCCAGAATACTTGATTTTCCTCAATGCGCTGCACATCCTTAGAGTCTCATAAGTTCGTATATCGAGCCCCCTCACACATGTCTGGGGTGAGCTTTGGGAGGATCAATTCCTCAGGTGCTTCCCAGGCAACCAATGCTATGAGCAGAAGTAGGCAGGAATAACGAAATGCACGTCCCTATTCTTTGGATTTGCAAACATTCGCTAGGAACTCGTTGCACAAGTACTGGGACCAATTAAAGCATACCCCTTTCTCACACCGACCTGCCAAATGAATCACATATGCAGGGATGATGGCGACCTAGCATTTTCACATCATCTTGCATGCCAACAACATGGTACCCAACTACGTACCAGGGTCACTGATGGATTTGATTATGAAGCCTCGAGTGTTTTGCTCCATATAGTAGTCTTTACGCACCTTGTCGGGGATCTGCCCCTCATACTTCTTACCAATGCGCAGCAGAGGGTCCAACCCCTCCATGGGGATACCAGCAATCCGAGGAATGAGCGCAGCATCAATGGGGATTCGATCCTAGATCCATTTTCATCTTTGTCCTAAACTTTTCCTTGTTGGTGGATGTTATGATATCAATTTTTTTCATAAATTATGGTTTCATTATATTATGGTTTTGTGTTCCTTCACTAGGCTTGTAATCTTAGGAAGATTTTAATGTATGGTGCTCTAAATTAAACTTTAAGTCTTTGTGCAACTGTCATTCCCTCTTGGCCTCTCTCTAGGTTCTCGACTCCCTGGTTTTATTTCTGTCTATATTCTAGGGAATTTCTTCCCCCATCGTAGTCACCCCCTGTAGTTGTATTATCATTCTACCCTTAGTGTCCTCCCTCACTATTTTGGTATGTATTTTTCCACCTTCCCCTATGATTCCCTTCTCAAGCTAAGTTACTCTTCATCACTTAGCCACATGACTAGAAGTTTCCTTTCTGCCTCGTAATGTAGAGTGAGAAGAGGATGCCTCAGTCCCATCCCTACATATAAATATCCTCCTCCATTTACTAGCCAAACTAGGGCCCAATCAATTGCTCAAACCATCATGGATAAATATAGAAACATTATTCCTAAATTGGTTCAAAGAGAAATGTCTGAAGTGGAAGATGAGGTACTGTTGTCTCGAGGGGTCCTGAACTAGGTTCAGAGGTTAAGGTTTTCCAAAAACCCCTATACTAGTGGCCCTTTCTGCAGTGACCTTATTACGCAGGCTAAAGTCTCACCCGAAGTAGTATGGGAGGGTGCCTGAACTAGATTTCCGCACCCTGAGAGAGAGTAGGTAAGTCAAGCAGATCCACGTTTGAAGCCTATCGAGTTCGCATACGACCGGTCCAATTGCAAGTGTATTAATAGTACAAATCACATTATAACAGACCTACTACCATGCACATATCTAGTCAATACCATCGCATCCATGTGCGTATCAGCAATTATCAGTACACAATATCATAATGCATCATTAACCGATTACAAATATAACATAACACAGATAGATTCACAACATAAACAAATAACACAACTGTATTCGTAGCTATAACAGATTCCAAAGGTTCGCATAAACAATAATGCATTAATTCATATAACAAATAGATACTAGATCCACATATATTAGCATCCAAAACCTAGTACAATCCAAAAATAGCCTATGCACATAGCCAACAGGGTTCGCACACAACAGCACTGAGGATCTTTGCACACACAACCAATAGGATTCCTTACCCAAATGACCCATCAACACAGCTGACAATTCTCACTTAGCATCAGACCTAATTATTTCCTATCATAAGACTCAAAATGTTCATCTATTTATATTGACTTAGCCTACGCTTCCAATGGTCCGCAAACCATGGTTTGCGAACTCTTGGTCTACCCTTGACCCATTATGATGCATTTGGGGCTTTGAACCACCCCAAAACCCCTACGTTAGACTAAATAATACCAAAAATATACAAAATTGTAAGCAATTCGTAACTTTTAGGGGACCCTGTTCCAACAGTCCCCCAACACAATCTTGTGACTCATCCCAACTCATTGTGGCCGTGGGGTCTCCACCTATGCTTGCAGTAGCCTGATCGCTTCAGCTAGAGGGGGTAGCACTCCTTTGCTCTGAGCAGCAGCGTTCTGAGCAATATCTACCAATTTTTGCAAGGTTGGTCCCTTTTTCGGGGTTGTGACGCTCTCTAGATTGTGGTTCAATTTTTTAACAACGACATCAATATCCTGAGAGAGCTTGAGGGCTTCATCAACCCATGGCATAAGGCAGTCACTGAGAGTATTCTTCTTCTGGGAGAGTTCATCAACATCATCTTGAAGGGCATGGATAGTTCATATTTGTGCCAATCGTTGAGCAAGAATCAGAGTAGGCATCGTAACTTCCATATGCTCGAATGCTTCTTGCTTCTGTCGTAGGTCCTGGTTGATTTCATGCAAGATTGAGTCACGCTGCACCTTTTTCCATAATTGCATGGCTATGTGTAGAAAATTTTCACCTTGAGTAATCTGTCCTGTAATCAAATTTGTGGCCACCATAACCAGCATAGGTCACTGGTCCCACACTGTCTCTCGCTGCAACTTGGCTTACAAGTCTGCAATTTATTATTCCATCTTTATTTTGACTTCCTCGATCTCTGTCCTTGAGGCCTATAATGTTGCGACCATCCCATGAATCTTGGCCTAGGGGGTGGCAGAGGCTGAAATATCTTCGGAAACGTCTGTGCAGAGCCTACTAATGTGGTGTTCTAGCTCCCTCTATTACGCAGTGGCTAGTGTACACGCAGCTTGTATTTGGGAAACTTCAACATTATTTTCCTCAATTGTCTGCTTAGCTACACTGAGTTGTTGGTGCACTTGATGGTTCCAGTGTTGAATTTATTCAAACAAGGAGTTGTGTAGTACATGTAATGATTCATGTGGAAATCTAGCTAGATCCAGCTGGACCTTTGCACAGGCCTATACTTGTGCTCCTAAGTGGGGTAGACTTATAATGAGGGTTGCGCCTAGAAGGGAATAGAGGTGGATTTCCGCTATAACAAGTGCTGCAATGCTAATAGCTGAGGTCGTTTGTACCTAAATCATATTTTTTTGCAGCGTGTCCATTTTCAGCTACAGGGCTCAGAGCTCGGCCTAAAGTGTGTCGACCTCAGCTTTATGTTGCTCTTCCAGAGCTAGCCATTTTTCTTCAGCAACCAAAGTGACCGCGTCTACGATTTTCTTGAGGTCTCCTTCTGTTAGTGTAAAGGTTTTGTCATCTATTCGTTAAGAGCATTGTTTCTTTCATAGCCCTTTAGCCGGTTCGCCAATTCGCTTTGTTTCGCGGGGAGAGTCAGCACCTCCTGTCCCTTGCCCTTCCATACTGAGATTTTGCTATGACCCCTTCTATGATGCTACATCTGCACCCTTTCCTGTGCTTATGCCCTGTCCCCTAGTTTCTTGATGACATGTGGGGTGACCTTTGTGGTGGTTGTTCCCTCAGTGCCCTTCATACCTATTTTGAAGCCAAGTTTCCACTGAGGAAGCCATTGTGCAATCAACCGATCAATCTCTTCATCTTCAACCATATATGGGAGAAAATTCCATGCTAGATCCTTGCGGCTTCTAACTTGTATATTATGCATAGTTACCTGGAATGTGGCAATGTTTTTATACTTATCATAGATAGCTGGCAACAGACGCGGCTGGGAGTTGATAGCTGCTGCGAGCCCACTTTGAAACAACACCCAGAATACTTGATTTTCCTCAATGCGCTGCACATCCTTAGAGTCTCATAAGTTCGTATATCGAGCCCCCTCACACATGTCTGGGGTGAGCTTTGGGAGGATCGATTCCTTAGGTGCTTCCCAGGCAACCAACGCTATGAGCAGAAGTAGGCAGGAATAACGAAATGCGGGTCCCTATTCTTGGGATTTGCAAACATTCGCTAGGAACTCATTGCACAAGTACTGGGACCAATTAAAGCATACCCCTTTCTCACACCGACTTGCCAACTGAATCACATATGCAGGGATGATGGCGACCTAGCATTTTCACATCATCTTGCATGCCAACAACATGGTACCCAACTACGTACCAGGGTCATTGATGGATTTGATTATGAAGCCTCGAGTGTTTTGCTCCATATGGTAGTCTTTACGCACCTTGTCGGCGATCTGCCACTCATACTTCTTACCAATGCGCAGCAGAGGGTCCAACCCCTCCATGGGGAGACCAACAATCCGATGAATGAGTGCAGCATCAATGGGGATTCGATCCTAGATCCATTTTCATCTTTATCCTAAACTTTTCCTTGTTGGTGGATGTTATGATATCAATGTTTTTCATAAATTATGGTTTCATTATATTATGGTTTTATGTTCCTTCACTAGGCTTGTAATCTTAGGAAGAGTTTAATGTATGGTGCTCTAAATTAAACTTTAGGTCTTTGTGCAACTGTCATTCCCTCTTGGCCTCTCTCTAGGTTCTCGACTCCCTGGTTTTATTTCTCTCTATATTCTATGGAATTTCTTCCCCCATCGTAGTCACCCCCTGTAGTTGTATTATCATTCTACCCTTAATGTCCTCCCTCACTATTTTGGTCTGTATTTTTCCACCTTCCCCTATGATTCCCTTCTCAAGCTAAGTTACTCTTCATCACTTAGCCACATGACTAGAAGTTTCCTTTCAGCCTCGTAATGTGGAGTGAGAAGAGGATGCCTCAGTCCCATCGCTACCTATAAATATCCTCCTCCATTTATTAGCCAAACTAGGGCCCAATCAATTGCTCAAACCATCATGGATAAGTATAGAAACATTATTCCTAAGTTGGTTCAAAGAGAAATATCTAAAGTGGAAGATGAGGTACTGTTGTCTCGAGGGGTCCTGAACTAGGTTCAGAGGTTAAGGTTTTCCAAAAACCCCTATACTATGGGCCCTTTCTGCAGTGACCTTCTTACGCAGGCCAAAGTCTCACCCGAAGCAGTATGGGAGGGTGCCTGAACCAGATTTCCACACCCTGAGAGAGAGTAGGTAAGTCAAGCAGATCCACGTTTGAAGCCTATCGAGTTCGCATACGACCGGTCCAATTGCAAGTGTATTAATAGTACAAATCACATTATAACAGAGCTACTACCATGCACATATCTAGTCAATACCATCGCATCCATGTGCGTATCAACAATTATCAGTACACAATATCATAATGCATCATTAACCGATTAAAAATATAACATAACACAGATATATTCACAACATAAACAAATAACACAACTGTATTCGTAGCTATAACAGATTCCAAAGGTTCACATAAACAATAACGCATTAAATCATATAACAAATAGATACTAGATCCACATATATTAGCATCCAAAACCCAGTACAATCCAAAAATAGCCTATGCACATAGCCAGCAGGGTTCGCACACAGCAGCACTGAGGATCTTTGCACACACAGCCAATAGGATTCCTTACCCAAATGACCCATCAACACAGCTAACAATTCTCACTTAGCATCAGACCTAATTCTTTCCTATCATAAGACTCAAAATGTTCATCTATTTATATTGACTTAGCCTACGCTTCCAATGGTCCGCAAACCATGGTTTGCGAACTCTTGGTCTACCCTTGACCCATTATGATGCATTTGGGGCTTTGAACCACCCCAAAACCCCTGCGTTAGACTAAATAATACCAATAATATAAAAAATTGTAAAAAATTCGTAACTTTTAGGGGACCCTATTCCAACAGTCCCCCAACACAATCTTGTGACTCATCCAAACTCATTGTGGCCGTGGGGTCTCCACCTACGCTTACAGCAGCCTGATTGCTTCAGCTAGAGGGGGTAGCACTCCTTTGCTCTGAGCAGCAGCGTTCTGAGCAATATCTACCAATTTTTGCAAGGTTGGTCCCTTTGTCGGGGCTGTGACGCTCTCTAGATTCTGGTTCAACTTTTTAACAACGACATCAATATCCTGAGAGAGCTTGAGGGCTTCATCAACCCATGGCTTAAGGCAGTCACTGAGAGTATTCTTCTTCTGGAAGAGTTCATCAACATCATCTTGAAGGGCATGGATAGTTCATATTTGTGCCAATCATTGAGCAAGAATCAGAGTAGGCATCGTAGCTTCCATATGCTCAAATGCTTCTTGCTTCTGTTGCAGGTCCTGGTTGATTTCATGCAAGATTGAGTCACGCTGCACCTTTTTCCATAACTGCATGGCTATGTCTAGAAATTTTGCACCCTGAGTAATCTGTCCTGTAATCAAATTTGTGGCCACCATAACCAGCATATCTCGTTGGTCCCACACTATCTCTAGCTGCAACTTGGCTTACAAGTCTGCAATTTATTATTCCATCTTTATTTTGACTTCCTCGATCTCTGTCCTTGAGGCCTGTAATGTTGCGACCAACCCCTGAATCTTAGCCAAGGGGGTGGCAGAGGCTGGAATATCTTCGGAAATGTCTGTGCAGAGCCTACTAATTTGGTGTTCTAGCTCCCTCTATTACGCAGTGGCTAGGGTACACGCAACTTGTATTTGGGAAACTTCAACATTATTTTCCTCAATTGTCTGCTTAGCTACACTGAGCTGTTGGTGCACTTGATGGTTCCAGTGTTGAATTTATTTTAACAAGGAGTTGTGTATTACATGTAATGATTCATGTGGAAATCTAGCAAGATCCAGCTGGACCTTTGCACAGGCCTAGACTTGTGCTCCTAAGTGGGGTAGACTTATCATGAGGGTTGCGCCTGGAAGGGAATAGAGGTGGATTTCCGCTATAACAAGTGCTGCAATGCTAATAGATGAGGTCGTTTGTACCTAAATCATATTTTTTTGCAGCGTGTCCATTTTCAGCTGCAAGGCTCAGAGCTCAGCCTGAAGTGTGTCGACCTCAGCTTTATGTTGCTCTTGCAGAGCTAGCCATTTTTCTTCAGCAACCAAAGTGACCGCGTCTACGATTTTCTTGAGGTCTCCTTCTGTTAGTGTAAAGGTTTCTTCATCTATTCGTTAAGAGCATTGTTTCTTTCATAGCCCTTTAGCTGATTCGCCAATTCGCTTTGTTCCGCGGGGAGAGTCAGCACCTCCTGTCCCTTGCCCTTCCATACCGAGATTTTGCTATGACCCCTTCTATGATGCTACATCTGCACCCTTTCCTGTGCTTATGCCCTGTCCCCTAGTTTCTTGATGACATGTGGGGTGACCTTTATGGTGGTTGTTCCCTCAGTGCCCTTCGTACCTATTTTGAAGCCAAGCTTCCACTGAGGAAGCCATTGTGCAATCAACTGATCAATCTCTTCATCTTCAACCATATACGGGAGAAAATTCTATGTTGGATCCTTGCGGCTTCTAACTTGTATATTATGCATAGTTACCTGAAATGTGGCAATGTTTTTATAATTATCATAGATAGCTAGCAACAGACGCGGCTGGGAGTTGATAGCTGCTGCGAGCCCACTTTGAAACAACACCCAGAATACTTGATTTTCCTCAATGCGCTGCACATCCTTAGAGTCTCATAAGTTCGTATATCGAGCCCCCTCACACATGTCTGGGGTGAGCTTTGGGAGGATCGATTCCTCAGGTGCTTCCCAGGCAACCAACGCTATGAGCAGAAGTAGGCAGGAATAACAAAATGCGGGTCCCTATTCTTGGGATTTGCAAGCATTCGCTACGAACTCGTTGCACAAGTACTGGGACCAATTAAAGCATACCCCTTTCTCACACCGACCTGCCAACTGAATCACATATGCAGGGATGATGGCGACCTAGCATTTTCACATCATCTTGCATGCCAACAACATGGTACCCAACTATGTACCAGGGTCACTGATGGATTTGATTATGAAGCCTCGAGTGTTTTGCTCCATATGGTAGTCTTTACGCACCTTGTCGGCGATCTGCCCCTCATACTTCTTACCAATGCGCAGCAGAGGGTCCAACCCCTCCATGGGGAGACCAACAATCCGATGAATGAGTGCAGCATCAATGGGGATTCGATCTTAGATCCATTTTCATCTTTGTCTTAAACTTTTCCTTATTGGTGGATGTTATGATATCAATGTTTTTCATAAATTATGGTTTCATTATATTATGGTTTTGTGTTCCTTCACTAGGCTTGTAACCTTAGGAAGAGTTTAATGTATGGTGCTCTAAATTAAACTTTAGGTCTTTGTGCAACTGTCATTCCCTCTTGGCCTCTCTCTAGGTTCTCGACTCCCTGGTTTTATTTCTGTCTATATTCTAGGGAATTTCTTCCCCCATCGTAGTCACCCCCTGTAGTTGTATTATCATTCTACCCTTAATGTCCTCCCTCACTATTTTGGTCTGTATTTTTCCACCTTCCCCTATGATTCCCTTCTCAAGCTAAGTTACTATTCATCACTTAGCCATATCACTAGAAGTTTCCTTTCTGCCTCGTAATGTGGAGTGAGAAGAGGATGCCTCAGTCCCATCCCTACCTATAAATATCCTCCTCCATTTACTAGCCAAACTAGGGCCCAATCAATTGCTCAAACCATCATGGATAAGTATAGAAACATTATTCCTAAATTGGTTCAAAGAGAAATATCTAAAGTGGAAGATGAGGTACTGTTGTCTCGAGGGGTCCTGAACTAGGTTCAGAGGTTAAGGTTTGCCAAAAACCCCTATACTACTGGCCCTTTCTGCAGTGACCTTCTTATGCAGGCCAAAGTCTCACCCAAAGCAGTATGGGAGGGTGCCTGAACCAGATTTCCGCACCCTGAGAGAGAGTAGGTAAGTCAAGCAGATCCACGTTTTAAGCCTATCAAGTTCGCATACGATCGGTCCAATTGCAAGTGTATTAATAGTACAAATCACATTATAACAGAGCTACCACCATGCACATATCTAGTCAATACCATCGCATCCATGTGCGTATCAACAATTATCAGTACACAATATCATAATGCATCATTAACCGATTACAAATATAACATAACACAAATAGATTCACAACATAAACAAATAACACAACTGTATTCGTAGCTATAACAGATTCCAAAGGTTTGCATAAACAATAACACATTAAATCATATAACAAATAGATACTAGATCCACATATATTAGCATCCAAAACCCAGTACAATCCAAAAATAGCCTATGCACATAGCCAGCAGGGTTCGCACACAGCAGCACTGAGGATCTTTTCACACACAGCCAATAGGATTCCTTACCCAAATGACCCATCAACATAGCTAACAATTCTCACTTAGCATCAGACCTAATTCTTTCCTATCATAAGACTCAAAATGTTCATCTATTTATATTGACTTAGCCTACGCTTCCAATGGTCCGCAAACCATGGTTTGCGAACTCTTGGTCTACCCTTGACCCAGTATGATGCATTTGGGGCTTTGAACCACCCCAAAACCCCTGCGTTAGACTAAATAATACCAATAATATAAAAAATTGTAAAAAATTCGTAACTTTTAGGGGACCCTATTGCAACAGTCCCCCAACACAATCTTGTGACTCATCCCAACTCATTATGGCCGTGGGGTCTCCACCTACGCTTACAACAGCCTGATTGCTTCAGCTAGAGGGGGTAGCACTCCTTTGCTCTGAGCAGCAGCGTTCTGAGCAATATCTACCAATTTTTGCAAGGTTGGTCCCTTTGTCGGGGCTGTGACGCTCTCTAGATTCTGGTTCAACTTTTTAACAACGACATCAATATCCTGAGAGAGCTTGAGGGCTTCATCAACCCATGGCTTAAGGCAGTCACTGAGAGTATTCTTCTTCTGGAAGAGTTCATCAACATCATCTTGAAGGGCATGGATAGTTCAGATTTGTGCCAATCATTGAGCAAGAATCAGAGTAGGCATCGTAGCTTCCATATGCTCAAATGCTTCTTGCTTCTGTTGCAGGTCCTGGTTGATTTCATGCAAGATTGAGTCACGCTGCACCTTTTTCCATAACTGCATGGCTATGTCTAGAAATTTTGCACCCTGAGTAATCTGTCCTGTAATCAAATTTTTGGCCACCATAACCAGCATATCTCGTTGGTCCCACACTATCTCTAGCTGCAACTTGGCTTACAAGTCTGCAATTTATTATTCCATCTTTATTTTGACTTCCTCGATCTCTGTCCTTGAGGCCTGTAATGTTGCGACCAACCCCTGAATCTTAGCCAAGGGGGTGGCAGAGGCTGGAATATCTTCGGAAATGTCTGTGCAGAGCCTACTAATGTGGTGTTCTAGCTCCCTCTATTACGCAGTGGCTAGGGTACACGCAGCTTGTATTTGGGAAACTTCAACATTATTTTCCTCAATTGTCTGCTTAGCTACACTGAGCTGTTGGTGCACTTGATGGTTCCAGTGTTGAACTTATTCAAAAAAGGAGTTGTGTAGTACATGTAATGATTCATGTGGCAATATAGCTAGATCCAGCTAGACCTTTGCACAGGCCTAGACTTGTGCTCCTAAGTGGGGTAGACTTATCATGAGGGTTGCGCCTGGAAGGGAATAGAGGTGGATTTTCGCTATAACAAGTGCTTCAATGCTAATAGCTGAGGTCGTTTGTACCTAAATCATATTTTTTTACAGCGTGTCCATTTTCAGCTGCAGGGCTCAGAGCTCGGCCTGAAGTGTGTCAACCTCAGCTTTATGTTTCTCTTACAGAGCTAGCCATTTTTCTTCAGCAACCAAAGTGACCGCGTCTACGATTTTCTTGAGGTCTCCTTCTGTTAGTGTAAAGGTTTCGTCATCTATTCGTTAAGAGCATTGTTTCTTTCATAGCCCTTTAGCCAGTTCACCAATTCGCTTTGTTCCGCGGGGAGAGTCAGCACCTCCTGTCCCTTGCCCTTCCATACCGAGATTTTGCTATGACCCCTTCTATGATGCTACATCTGCACCCTTTCCTGTGCTTATGCCCTGTCCCCTAGTTTCTTGATGACATGTGGGGTGACCTTTGTGGTGGTTGTTCCCTCAGTGCCCTTCGTACCTATTTTGAAGCCAAGCTTCCACTGAGGAAGCCATTGTGCAATCAACCGATCAATCTCTTCATATTCAACCATATATGGGAGAAAATTCCATGCTGGATCCTTGCGGCTTCTAACTTTTATATTATGCATAGTTACCTGGAATGTGGCAATGTTTTTATACTTATCATAGATAGCTGGCAACAGACGCGGCTGGGAGTTGATAGCTGCTGCGAGCCCACTTTGAAACAACACCCAGAATACTTGATTTTCCTCAATGCGCTGCACATCCTTACAGTCTCATAAGTTCATATATCGAGCCCCCTCACACATGTCTGGGGTGAGCTTTGGGAGGATCGATTCCTCAGGTGCTTCCCAGGCAACCAATGCTATGAGCAGAAGTAGGCAGGAATAACGAAATGCGCGTCCCTATTCGTTGGATTTGTAAACATTCGCTAGGAACTCATTGCACAAGTACTGGGACCAATTAAAGCATACCCCTTTCTCACACTGACCTACCAACTGAATCACATATGCAGGGATGATGGCGACCTAGCATTTTCACATCATCTTGCATGCCAACAACATGGTACCCAACTATGTACCAGGGTCACTGATGGATTTGATTATGAAGCCTCGAGTGTTTTGCTCCATATGGTAGTCTTTACGCACCTTGTCAGCGATCTGCCCCTCATACTTCTTACCAATGCGCAGCAGAGGGTCCAACCCCTCCATGGGGAGACCAACAATCCGATGAATGAGCGCAGCATCAATGGGGATTCGATCCTAGATCCATAAGCAACCATCATGGTCCAGGGCAAGTAGTTGATGTACTAGACGGTCCGTGATATTGAAGTGGCTGAAATTCGGTATCCTTTGCAGGTTTAGAGGCCCGGATGCTACCACACTACGTATCTAGCACATGGGGACAATATTTATCCCATCATCTTCCTCTACTCTTTCCAGATATAACTCGGGCTCCAACTTAGGGAATGCCTCCAAATTGTCCAAGTCATGATCATCGAATTTCACCTCATGAATCCTGCCAAAGTGTTCACCAATGATGGGGACCTCTCCTAGGGTTAGTGGCATCTGCAGGTAGGTGTGCATACCATCAAGATTCTTCGACATGTGTGTGGAGGGCCTGCGGAGCTGAACAAAGTGTGGCAACCAATTGATTGGTTGGGCTACTTAGGCCTTTTCCTGAGCAGATAAAGGTCACCTTACTAGTTTAGGTGAGCCTGGCAGAGCTACCCCCATGGGGATTTCACATTTCGAGGAGAAGTGTGGGGCTTTACCCCAACCCATTCTATAGGTTTCCCTGACCCTTGTGCTTTTTCTTTTCCCTTCTTCTTTGCTTGATTCGGTGTGGATATGACTTCTTCAGCTTCTGATTCAACTTCCACTACTTCCTCGGACTCCTTCTATATCAAGACTGCTGTCTATGAGGACTCAGAAAGGTTTCTGGTTGTCATTCTGGCACGGAAGATGAACCGGATTGCTACTGTCAGAGGGAGTAGGTTGCTTAGACATGAAAGGGATGCAATAGGCACAGAAACTCTTACAACACAAACTTGTCAAGGACAAACATGCAGGGTACAAAATATTCAAGCGATACAAAACCCTTATTCAATCTATCCTTCTCCTTTTATAACCTTTTTGATCAACCAACAGTTGGGCAAACCTTTCATGGAACTTACCATCAATTAAACGGTAAAATATCTTTGGAAATCGCCTCATTAAATGTTGGTCACCTGCTCCTTTCAATGGTAACTTTTTATTTTTACCCATTTTTACTGTTCCAATGGCTATTTTTTACACCTCCTATGTGCCCATCGCAGCCCTGCACTTCCAGCAGACCTCTTATGTGCCTAGTGCACTTCTGTGTGTCCAACACACCTACTGCATTATGCGCCTTCGACGCACCAATCCGATCTTCCAAGCAAGGTAAGGACCAGAGAGTTTCCTACTAGAAAATTCAACGGGGTGATCAATGTCCCCATCTCCAGGCTGCATAAGGACCACTCCCAGGGTGATCCCTGATGTATCTATGTGAACATGAAATACTTTTGCCCAATTAGGAAAGATGAGAATAGGCACAGAGACCATATTCTCTTTGAGTAGCTCGAAGCTTTTCTAACATTCATCATTCCAAAAAAAAAGCCATCCTTCTTAAGTAGTTTTTCCATAGTCGTTGTGATCAGTGCCTATCCTTGAATAAAATTCCTTTAATATCCTGTATGTCCGAGGATCAAATACAACTATTTCTCTGTTGTAAGTACTGCTAGAGTTATGATAACTGCAACTTTTGCAGGGTCAACCATCAACCCCTGTCGGCAAACTATATGTCCGAGAAAGATTAGGAAGGGTACACAGAATATGCACTTCTTGATACTTATGGAAATTTGGTGTTTTCTGCAGGCATCCAACATCATGCACAGGTTCGAAACATGCTTCTTCACTAAGCCAAAGACATTCCAATCATCAAAATAAACCTCTAAAAATTTGTGTATGAACTCTTTGAACACTGCAACTACTACTCATGAAAAGATGGTAGGGGAATTCTTGAGTCCAAATGGCATGACTGTATACTGGAAGGATCCCCATTTAGTGGAAAATGTAGTTTTGATGAGATCTTCAGGTACGATTCTGATCTGATGGTATCATGAGAACCCATCAGTGAATGAGTACGCTTCCTGCCCTCCTACGCTATCAAGGATTTCATCTAAGAATGGTGTGGGAAAGGGATCATGCACACATGCATCATTCAATTTTCACAAGTCCACGTAGATTCGTATCTCCCCCTTCATATTTTTCTCTTGAACCACCATTAGACTTACCTAGTCTGACTGTTCGACTGGTTCGATGATACTTGCGGCAAGAATTTTATCGATTTCTTCCTTAACCTTTTGCTTATACTTAGGATTCAACCGATAAGTCCATTGCTTTATAGGGCGAGCATCTGGTTTTAGCATGCTACGCATGACCCCTTGGTCCCCTGTGATCCCCTTAAGCTCAGAAAAATTCTTCAGGAATAAGTCCTGATATTCTGTGAGCAGTTCGGCAACTTTGCCTACTGTATCATCATCCCTGCAATCCCCAAGTTTAGCCAACTTAGGCTACTCTTCCATCCCAATGTTGACTTCTCGTAGTGTCAGAGACTTCGTAACATCGACAGTTTTTAGTGGGGATCCAACAACTGCACGCTCTCCCTCCGATTCTGGGATAGTGACATTGCGTGAATCTTCATTGCACTCTTCTATTACTATATTGCATCAGTTGAAAATATCTTGCATCTGTGTTTCCTAGTTTGCTACTCCAATTGTTGTGTAGGGGCGTGATTCATCAAATACGAAGGTGTCTATATCCTATAGAGCTTCGTCAAGCACCTCCATTCCCCTATTAACCCTAATGTCCCTAAAAATTCATCCTTTAATGTTTCCCAGGGATGGGTGCGTTGATGTAGCTCCGCATCTAAGTACCATGGAGTGGGGATTGGTCCCAAGGCATGAATAAATAGTTGAACTCATTCTTCTGTAGTTCGGTCACACCACTTTTCCATCTGAGCGAGCAAATTCTCGTGCGGGTTTCTTGGGCCAAGGAATGTCTTTACGTGCAAGTGGGTTGGAGGTTCGAATTGAATGATAATCATATCCTGACACTCTTCCCAATCCTCGAATGTCCCCTTATGTGTGTCCCTCCACTTCACAGGTGTTGCGCGCATGGCTAGGTGAAGGGCCCATAGCCTTCACTCTCTCAGAACCTTAGCTTCAAATACTCGCAAAAACTCTGTAATACTACTAGAACCATAAAAGTAGGGTAGTTATCTTACCTCTGAGGAGATGCATTAGAATTCCTGTCAAGTTTTGTAGATGTTCTATGCTAAGAGCAATTTCACTTTTCTCACAGCAATCATACAAGTAGTTAAGCAAAATGCAGATAGAACATATAAGCAGATCTTACAGAAGACAAATCAGAAACAGAAAAATGTGTGTGTTCGTTTCGGCGGTCAACAGGATGCTTCAACCAGCAAAGACTCCTTTGGTCAGCCAGCCTAGCATGTGTCACAACAACCCTCCAATCTGTAGATGAGTCAACCCAAGTCAACTCTGCAAAAGTCAATGCTGTCCTGAAAAGTCAACGCAGGGGCAGCAAGCTAAAAGTCAACGCAGCAGCAAAACGGTCAACCCTTTGACCTCGATTTTTGTGCCAGGTAGTACGGCCTTCAAAAATCGAACCTTCCACAAGTTTTCAGCTTGTTTGGACCATGCGTTGACCAAAGTCAACGCTAGTCAAACTTACAGCGAAACCCTAGCAGCAGAAAATCGTACTGCAGCTCAGCTGTACGGTCTGTCCTCTTCGTCCTTCACACGTGTGGATTAAACTCGTCCTTCTTGGTAGCTCGTACTCCTTGATGAGAGAGGAAGATGTGAGTTGTGATGATGATGAAAATCTCTCCAACTTTTCATGTATATATATCCATCATGAGGGTGTGTGACACATCTGTTGGGCATGCGAGCCTACATTACAAAACTGGCCGACCTTGCACATATAATTTATTAAAAATAATAAATTCAAAATATAAGTTCTGCTCATCGGATTAAGACATATTTTATATGGATTTTACACCTCTCAGAAAGAGGGATCCAACAAAAATATTAGCCTCTTAATCTGAGCATCAGAACATGGAGTTTGGACCTAGTTGTCCAAATTTAACACTCCCTCTCAACTAGGGAGAACTCCATCTATTAGTGCAATCAACATCGTGCGTCATCCCGCCGAAACTTGCTTTGCTGGCTTCTTTATTTCAGAACAGAAGTTGGTCAGTCACAAAGACATCATCCCCCGACTGACATAATCAGTCCAGAGGTCCCAAACCTCACAAATCTTGATCCCAGATCAAGTGGTTGGACCATGCCATCCTAGATAGAGAGTACGGAAATCTCTGATGCGTCCATCGGTCTTTGCTAATAGTCTCTAGCTTTTCCACACCTCATTGGCCAAATGAGAGGTACTTCCCATGAGCCCTGAACTCAATGGGTAGGATGCATACGGGGCACAGATAAATGAGTGGCGAACCAGCTCAATAATCACAAGGGTGGGTCAGAAGCATTATGAGTGCTTATAGCTCCGAGAAGCTATCCCCAAAGCCCCACAGAGCTCCCAGAGCTCATCATCCAACAGGACCCACATCATAGGGTCTTTCCACGACACCAAGACTCTCACGGAAAGTTAGGAACTTGACCTTCCCCGGGGGCTTAGTGAGAATATCCGCGACTTGCTCATCAGTTCCTATATGATCGAGCCTTACGGCGCCTCGCTGTACCATATCCCGGATAAAGTGGTACCTGATATCAATATGCTTGGATCGGTCGTGGAACACAGGATTCTCAGTCATACGAATCCCACTCTGATTATCACAGAGTATCACAGTGGTATCTAGCACATGTCAAAACAGCTCACTAAGAAACAAAACTCTCAGCAAAGCTGCTTCACAGAGGCCATGCTAGCGACGGTATTTGGAAACTCGCGGTGCTCAAAGCCACTGACTTCTGCTTCCTGCTCATCCATGAGATCGAAGCAGAACCAAGATTGAAGCAGCATCCCGATGTGCTCTTACGATCCACCACACTGCCAGCCCAATCGGCATCGGTATATCCACGGAGTGTCACACTCCCGGCAGTGTATCTCAGCCCATGGTTTATCGTGCCCCGAAGATATCTCAGAAGATTCTTGGCACCAACCCAGTGAAAGTGATGAGGCTCAACCAGCTGTTGACTCAAAGTGTTCACTGCAAAACATATATCCGGTCGGGTGTTCACTAAGAACATCAAAGCTCCTATGAGTTGACGATACTCAGTAGGATTGGCCAAGATAGGCCCAGCAGCGCTGCCACTCAACTTCTTAAAGTTGAGTTCCATTTGTGTCGACACGGACTTACAGTCCACCATCCCAAATCTTTCCAGAAGCTTCACAATATATTTTCCTTGAGAAAGGAAAATCTCTCCAGGTCTCTGCCAGACCTCCAGGCCTAGGAAATAGTGCATCAGTCCTAGGTCCTTCATTTCGAATTCAGCAGCAAGCTCCCTCTTACATTGATGAATGAGAGGGTCATCACCAGTCAGGAAGAGGTCATCCACATATAGTACTAGAATGAGAGGCTTCTCTTTCACAACCTTGAAGTATAGGTTCGGATCAGCATTGCTTCGAGTGAAGCCCAGCTTCATCAAGTAACTATCCATCCTCTCATACCAAGCTCTGGGTGCTTGCTTTAACCCATAGAGGGCTTTCTTCAACCTGCAGACATAAGTGTCTCGATCTTGAACTTCAAATCCCAGAGGTTGTTCTACATACACCTCTTCCTTTATTGCACCATGCAGAAAATCGGTCTTGACATCCATCTGATGAAGACTCCATCCTTGCGTAGCAGCAAGGGCTATGATGGATCGGATGGTGGTATATCGTGCCACAGGTGCAAATATATCGTCATAGTCAATTCCTTTCTTTTGAGAGAAGCCACGGGCAACAAACCTTGCCTTAAACTTTTCAGCACTCTCATCAGATCCATGTTTGATTTTGTAGAGCCATTCCGCGGTGACAACAGATTTGTCCTTCGGTCTCGGGACCACATCCCAGACATCATTCTTCATAATAGACTCATATTCTTCATGCATAGCATCCTTCCAGACTTGATGCTTGATGGCTTCCTCAAAAGATCCAGGTTCAGATTGTACAATAGTACTCATGGCGGCTAGATACCCTTGGTATCTACACGGCTTCTTGCTTTCTCGGAATGTCCCCCTTGGGGCAGCATGACCCTCAGCATCTTCGAGGGTGTCCCTGAGCCATGATGGTCTCTTTCCTAGAGAAGGGGAAGGATCAATAGGGTCCATTGGCCCTTCAACATCAGGCATAGTCTCATCCTGGGGTTCTTCCAGATTTCCAGGTCTTTCTTCATGATTTTCTTCAGATCTAGGAAGATCTACTACTTTCTTTAGGGAAGCATCTTCGTCAAAAGTGACATCATGGCTTATCTCTACTTCCCTTTGACCATGTACATAGACTCTATATGCCTTAGAAGTCTCACTGTAGCCCACAAACATTCCTTTCTTCCCAGTAGCATCCAGCTTACTTCTCTTTTCTTTCGGCACATGAAAATAGACGGGACATCCAAAAATTCTAAAATGTGAGACATCAGGTTTCTTACCAGAGAAAACCTCTTCGGGAGTTTTGGAGTCCAGAGCGGAATGAGGGCATCGGTTTTGAATGTACACGGCAGTATTTGCAGCTTCTCCCCACAGAAACTTTGGTAGACCCTGGTCACATAGCATGGCACGGGCAGCTTCCACAATAGTCCTATTCTTGCGTTCGGCAACACCATTCTGCTCAGGAGTATATGCAGTGGTAGTCTCCCTCTTAATGCCAGCTTCTCTGCAAAAGTCTTTGAACTCATTTGACTCATATTCAGTGCCATTGTCAGTCCTCAAAATCTTGATCTTCTTTTCGGTCATATTTTCCACCAAGGCTTTGAATGTACGGAACCACATGAAAGCCTCATCCTTCTTCTTCAAGAAATATATCCAGGTTTTGCGAGAGAAGTCATCAGTAAATGTCATATAGTAAGAACATCCCCCCAGGGATGTTACAGGCAACATACCAGAAAGATCAGAATGAACCAGTTGCAATATCTCGGATGTCTTTGTGACACTTGAGGGGAAAGGTCCCCTTGTATGTTTTCCTTCAGCACAGCCCTTACATACACCTTCATGATTATTTCCAAAATCAGGCATCCTTGTCACCACCTTCCTTGCTTCGGGAAGGGCTTTGTAATGAAGGTGTCCAAATCTTCGGTGCCATAGTTCGGTTTGACGGATTGTATCACAAGTCATAGCTCCCAACGGACTCCCTCCAACCTGGTAGAGTGTACCAACCCTAAAACCAATTGAGATAGCTTCCTTGAAGCTCTTCTTCCACATGAGTACCTTTCCATCAGAGAAAGTTACATTGAATCCTTTGTCTTCCATGGCAGATACAGACACAAGGTTCTTCTTAAATTTGGGTACATAGAGTACATCTTGTAGACGAAGGACTTGTCCTTGAGACAAGTGGAGGGTCACAGTCCCGGTCCCTTTCACGGGATAAGTGGCATTATCCCCAAGGATAATTTCTAGATTAGTATCCCTTTCAACCATGTCAGAAAGTGCTTCCTTGAATCCGGTGATGTGTCTTGAGGCACCACTATCAATTAGCCAGACATCCATAGTGTCGGGCAGAGATGCAGCTGAGAGAGCAGATACTAGAATATACTCATTTCTTTTATCAACAACATTAGACTCCTCATACCTGGTATTTCTGGACCTCTTAGAAGGTTGATTGTTTCCTCCAAAGTGAGCCTTCCTCTTTCCTTTGGATTTGTCATTTCTTTGATTCCCATTCCTTAGGTTGTTGTTGTTATCGTCACTATCGGGAGAATCCTCCTTGAAGGGGCATTCTCTAGCATAGTGTCCAGGCCTATGGCAGGTGAAACATTTACCCTTCTTCTCTTGAGTCTTAGTCCTTCTTTTGTCCTTAGAACCACCAGAGTTCTTCTTTCGGGAATGAGCACCATAGGCAGCATTTCTTTCATTATCAAATTCCTTCATCCTTGTTTCTTCTTGCATACATCTAGACAGAAGCTCATCAAAGTTAGGAATGTTATTATTGTTGAGAATGGTAGTTGTGAATACTTGCCATTCATATGGAAGTCCTCCAAGTGCGGTGAGAACCATCTCACGATCAGCTATTGTCTCCCCAATAGCTAGCAGATTGTCCCTGGTTTCGGTCAACTTCATAAAGAAAGTTTGAATAGACTCGTCTCGGCCCTTCTTCATATTCTTCAACTTGTTCTTGAGGAATAGCACTTGGTTAACATTGTTTACTTGGAACATAAGTATCAGTTTGTCATACATCTCCTTGGATGTGCCTAGTTCAGATATGTAGGCAACCAGACTCTTATTTATGGATTCCCTGATCAGCAGCTTTGCTCTGATTTCACCCTTCTTATACTTGTTTCTAACAGCAGCAGAGGCATTTGATGGAGGTTCTTGAATCTTCCTTGTCACATGATCCAGGAGATCATGATCTTCCAATTTGAGATCTAATATCATCTTCCAGGCATGGAAGTCATCACTTCCAGTCAGCTTGTCATTCTCCCTGAATTCAAGACTAGTGGAACCCATTTCCTTCGATGATGATTGCTATAGATAGAGTTTGTCTTCACCTCACCTCTGATACCATGTAAAGTTTTGTAGATGTTCTATGCTAAGAGCAATTTCACTTTTCTCACAGCAATCATACAAGTAATTAAGCAAAATGCAGATAGAACATATAAGCAGATCTTACAGAAGACAAATCAGAAACAGAAAAATGTGTGTGTTCGTTTCGGCGATCAACAGGATGCTTCAACCAGCAAAGACTCCTTTGGTCAGCCAGCCCAGCATGTGTCACAACAACCCTCCAATCTGTAGATGAGTCAACCCAAGTCAACTCTGCAAAAGTCAACGATGTCCTGAAAAGTCAACGCAGGGGCAGCAAGCTAAAAGTCAACGTAGCAGCAAAACGGTCAACCCTTTGACCTCGATTTTTGTGCCAGGTAGTACGGCCTTCAAAAATCGAACCTTCCACAAGTTTTCAACTTGTTTGGACCATGCGTTGACCAAAGTCAACGCTGGTCAAACTTACAGCGAAACCCTAGCAGCAGAAAATCGTACTGCAGCTCAGCTGTACGGTCTGTCCTCTTCGTCCTTCACACGTGTGGCTGAAACTCGTCCTTCTTGGTTGCTCGTACTCTTTGATGAGAGAGGAAGATGTGAGTTGTGATGATCATCAAAATCTCTCCAACTTTTCCTGTATATATATCCATCAATGAGGGTGTGTGACACATCTGTTGGGCATGTGAGCCTACATTACAAAACTGGCCGACCTTGCACATATAATTTATTAAGAATAATAAATTCAAAATATAAGTTCTGCTCATCAGATTAAGACATATTTTATATGGATTTTACACCTCTCAGAAAGAGGGATCCAACAAAAATATTAGCCTCTTAATCTGAGCATCAGAACATGGAGTTTGGACCTAGTTGTCCAAATTTAACAATTCCTTTATGATCCTAAGACATCGTAGTGTAGACACATTATGTAACCAGTTCTGCCAGTTTTCCATCTCCCCGTCAGAGTCAGAGTCAGAGAAACATTCGCTATCCTTTTCCCAGCAAAGTATTCCATCGGCCGTGGGATTGATCCAATATTCGTCCCCCATAGTTAACTTATAAATATGATCCACATCCTCTTCTTCACGTGCCGACTCTTTATACCATTCTCCTTCTATAGGGTTTAATGGTACTATCACCCGCGTACCTTCATTTTCAAACACCATGCTTCTTTTCTTTAGGTTGATGATACCTCCCATATCTATGGCCCTATCTAATCCTAGGAGTGTAGGATAGGGGTTCGCATCTTCTATGATTTGAATGAACTCAAAGTTGGCTTGTACCTTAACTCATGCGATATATACCATAATATTTGATAATCTCCCTAACAGAATGATCTTCTGCTGATTGGAAATGCACATCTGGATAGTGGACCATTCCAACTTGGGTTCTCCCATTCATTGCCAATTTTTCTTGGGCAATACGGTCACATCTAATCCTAGGTCTAGAATAACCTGATCCATCTCATAATCACCAATTTACGTTGTTATCTGCATTTCCCTACCAATGTGTTTCTTATGCTTGTATAGTTTTTGCACATCCTTAACTTCCAGGGGTGGATTAGTTCTTTCTTCGCAACTGTCTATTAGTGCTTGGAGGTTTTCTAGGGCCCGTTGATTGCACAACAGCTTCATACATGCCTGCAAAAATGGTTTGACCTCATCATCTACTTTGAGGTTTTCTTGGGCTTGAGAAGTAGATGCCTCAACCTTAGCGAAGTCTTGGCGAGCTGCGACAAAGGTTTCCTTTTCCTTCTGTAAGTCCAAGACTTCTTTTTTCATGGCTGCTTTTCGGATAAGACACTCAGCCACATCTTTCTCCTCATATCCCTTGGTGGCCATGCCACTGCATGTTACGACATTAACGCTTGGTCCTTCATCTCGATGTTCTGCCTTAACCATTTGTATGTTCTACATAGGTGTCTGTTGCTTTTCCTGCATCTTTGCTATTAGAATCAGACAGTCTTCAATCACATGGTCCAGATGTTTGTAGTATCTGTAGGATTGTCTTTTAGGGTTTGGGAAATCCCTCGCAAAGTTCCCTACCTCTCCAAAATTATAGCATATCAGTCCTCTTCCCCTACTTGTGCTTCCACCTTGGCCCCCTCCCCTGCCCCTAGCTGGAGAGCCACCTATGCCTGAGGGAGATCTTGGTGAAGAAGGGTCTGATTTTACCCTATATAGGTTTCCTCAGTCTATCATTAGGTCGTAAGTTTGACAGTTTTTCTCATCATTTCCTACTGATCGGAAAAACATGCACCATTGTTTCTTCAGTTCTGGGACATACGCACCCAGACGAGTGCAGTGTTAGTATCATGTAGGCCAGGTACGTGACAATAATCACACCATAACGCTGGTCCACTTGGTCCTGGGCACAACAGACTAGGTCCCCCCGCCTATAGGTAGTTTTCCAGCAATGGGCACTGATCCTTGGTATGGCCAGACACCCTACATCGTATGCACCATACGTCTGGGCTAGCCTCCTTTCCCCGGTCCTTTTGTAGGTTTTGGATATCCATGTGCATCACCTCCAGCTGGCCTTGGATTTGTTGTACTCCCAATTGGGTATTGTCTCTTGGCATAGCCTCTAACTTCATAGAAATCTCCAGGGATTTTTCTTGCAATTCAATGGCTTGCTAACCCATAAGGATGTGCAGGTGAGGCTATAGCATAGCAATGAACCATTCCTCGTGCTATCTGTCATCATAAAAAACTCCGCTTCCTTGATTACCTTCTTTAGCCATTGGTCAACCTCCCATACAGACTCAAAGGGCCCTTGTTTAAAATATTTTAGGTCATTCACTATCTGCGAGTAGGATTTAGACTTCCGAAACTGCTGTTTTAGGGCTTTCTTAGGCTCTGGAATGGTTGTGTTCGCATGCTGAGCTATGTATCCCATATAATAGTCCATGGATATTCCTTAAAAGGAAAGGGATATTTGTGCCCTTTTCACAACATCGTTGCCCACATTTTCCGCAGTCCATACCAACTCTGCGAAAAACCAGAACCGATCCATATCTTCATCCTCTATTCCCTTAAAGGTAGGTATCTTCATGTGCAAGGCCATTTGGTCCTCTGATGGAGGTGGAGGTACAGGTGAGTTCTTACACCTATGTTGGCTTGAAGGTGGTGTAGTTAGAGGGATCTACGTAGCCGAATCCCTTACTGGGTTGTAGACCGATCTATCTCCTTCTTGATTAGTTCTATAGTATTTACCACTTCGTGTTGTACCCTCACTCTGATCGGAGCTCATTCAATCTGTATGGGTGCACAGAATTCTCTTTTCACACAATAGTATCTTAATCAGTAATGGAAAGGTTTTTAGAAACTTACCTCAGAAACCCTTGAAGAACCTTCGTTCTACCTTAGAATAGGACACAAATTGATCAATCGCAAATTCCGTCACAAATCCTCCCAACACACTATCCACCCAGTGATATACTGTACGAGTGATGGTATTATCAGTCCTTTCTAACCACTTAATCAACTCTACACTCCAATGCGTGACCCGTTAGTCCTTCCAACACGTTTGGAATCTACAAGCCTTGTGAGCCACTCCTGAAGCTCGGTCACAAATGTCACAAATAAGATTTCGTAGACTTCTATGAAAATGTACTTATTCTTCCACTTCTCTACTGTCAAATTTGAGTTGCAATTCTCTTTCACTGCAAATTCCTGACCTATTTTTCAAACCACTCTTCAATTTATTTCTTCTTAGGTCTCCAATGTTTTCTTGGCATCACCTGATCCTTCTCTCAAAATGCTCCCAATCCCGGAAACAGAACCATTTGTTGGCTCGAGGGGTCCTGATCCAAGTTCAGAGGTCAAGTTTTTCCAAAAAACTAATCCAGATTTATACAGGAACACAATAGAATACACCTGTAACCATAAATACAAATATGCATCAGAAATAACACTTCATTTCATTAATATCAAAGAACTGAAATTTTCTTACAGACAGAATAGAAATAAACTAGCTAAGGCGTTGGTAGCTTATCTCTGAGAAGCGATGTGGTAGATACATGCCTCTAAAATGAGTTAAAATGAGGCTCGAGGGCCTATTTATTATTTAGAAACAATGAAAAACCAAAAACATCCAAAACCCTAACCCTAGGAGATGAAGCACCAAAACTATGGGCCCCGTTTGGGTAAATTGGTGTTTCAACTTCCCGGGGACGTAACTTTGGCATACGATCTCCATTTGACATGCTCAATAGCTCATTAGAAATATATATCTAAGGAGTAAAAATTTTTATGCTAGAAAGAAAGGCCCGAATGCTCTTGGGTTTCTAAAAAAATGTCGTTTAGGGCTTCAAAATGGCTCCAGAAGTTGAAGACCCAAAAAACTGTTAAAAATAGTAATTTGTGCCGAAACTAAAAAAATGAAAGAGACAATGGTGGGGCCCCAAGTAGAATAGGTGTGTGGCCACCAATATCCACATGGATCATTCCTCTCCCCTTAGGAAGCAATGGCCCCCATTGTGTTGATTTCCTCCATGAGATGAGGAAACTTATGCTAAACTTGGTCCCTGGTGAACCACTTGCCTTGGTGCAGGAGTTGGCCAGCTTTCACAACCCAATATATTTGGATCTTCTGTTGGTGAGTGTTCTTGATTTGCATGTCCATGATACAATCTGTGGTGGCCTGTTCCATGCAGTCTAGGTTTAAATTTGTTGTTGTGAGTTGTTCTGCAATGTAAGAGGTGTCCAGTAGAGGTGGGAAGTAGGGATGAAGGTGGTCCACATTGAATGCCAGGTGCAGACTAAGGAATGGTGGAATAATGAGCTAGAAGGCATTGTTCCATACTACCTTGGTGATGGTGTACAACCCATATCGAAGCAGGTGAAGCTTGCGGTGGGGTCCACTGAGGCGCTCCTTCTGCAAATGTAGCCACACTTTGTCGCCCACCTAGAAGTTTTGTGGTACCCAATGTTGATCATGTCATTTATTGTACTTAGCATTGGCTCTGTCCAATATGTGATGAACTTGTTGGATGATGTGCTAAATGTGCTCGATGAAGCTGCTCTCTTTGTCAGCATCAGACTTGAAATGAGCTGAATCGACCTAAGTAGCCGCAAATGGCATGGATATGTCAATGGGACAAAGTGGTTGGAATCCCAAGTGCACCTGAAAGGGGCTGTGGCCAGTTGAGATGTGGAGAGCTCGATTATAACTGTGTTGTACATAGGGGAGGCTCTCATCCCATGTGCATGGATGATTTGAATTGTACATGCGTAGAATGTGTACAATCATCCTGTTGAGAACCTCTGTCTAGCCATCAGTTTGGGGATGGAAAGTTGTGTACTTGGTGAGCTTGGTGTCCAACATTGACCAAAGACTGGACCAAAATGTGCTGAGGAACCTATTTTCACGATCTGATATGATAGACTGCGGGATCCCAAAGTACACCCAAACTCGTTCAAAGAAGAGTTTAGCAGTGGCTTTTGATGTGATGTTCTTCTTGCAGGCCGCCATAATGGCCATCTTCGAGAATCTATTGATGACCATGAAACATAGTCATTTACATGCTTAGTAGAAGGAAGGCCTGACATGTAATCCATGGAGATGGACTCCCAAGGTCGAATAGGGGTAGGTAGTGGAGTATAGAGGCCTTGCTTCTTGATGGTCAGTTTGGAAATGGCATAAGAAGTGCAATATCTGATGTACTTCTCGACATCATATTGAAGGTTTGGGCAATAGAAATACTTCTGCAGTACTGCCACTATTTTCTCGACCCCAAAATTCCCAGCTTCCCATATCATCTTTGCATGCTCGCTTGAAGGAACACAAAGGTGTCCCAGGTGACATAACAGTGCATCTTGGAGGTGAAAATTTGGAACTTGCGTACCCCCCAAGAGTGCCTTGTATGTGTGGCCGAATTCTAGATTTCTCTTGTAGAGAAGCATCCAATCAGAAGTCTCATGCCCACAAGAGTTGAGAATGGTGGTTAGTGCTACGATTGATGGTTGGTTGAGGTAGTCTGCAACATTATTGGTGCTACCCTTCTTGTACTTGATGTTCAGATGAAATTGTTGCAGATATGTGGACCACTTTTTCTGGCGATAGTTCTGCAACTTCCCTTGTGTCTATATGAACTGTAGGGGTCGGTGGTCTGTGCGGATGATTTTTTCCTTCTCGAAAATGTAATGCTTCCATTGTCGACAAGCCTGCACAATGGAATACATTTCTTTTTCAGTAGTGGGATACTTGCGAACTGTGTCAGACAATGTCTCACTGTGATATGCCGCTGGATGCCACTGTTGAGTAATAAATTCACCAATAGCATAGTCAGAGGCATCTGTCTCGATATCAAATGGTTGTTGCAAGTCAGGTAATGTGAGCACGAGGGCAGAATAGAGGTGATGTTTCAATTCTATGAGCACCTTTTGTTGAGATTTCGACCAAAATAATTTTTCCCTCGCTGCTCCCTTGGTGACTTGACCCAAGGTCCAAGTGATATGTGAGAATCCCAACAAGAACCCCTACGGTAGAAATTAGTAAGACCCAAAAAGCTACGAAGCTCTATTAAAGTGGTTGGGGCTGGCCAGTCTCGAATCACTTGGATCTTGATTGGATCAACATGCACCCTGTTGTGGTCCAGAGATTTGGCAGATTGGCATACCAAATGACAAGGCAAAATGGAACCAGTCTTTAGAGTTCTAGGTCCTAGCCTTCCTAGACTCAGAGAGGGATATCTCAAGTTGTTTGCAAAGGATATGTGCTTGTTTGCTTTTAAGGGTTGATTTTAGGCTAGTTATTAAGTATGAGGTTTGTTGTTTGTTTTGGTTGGGTATGATGATCAAAGATTATAGATAGAATGAGGAAATCTCTAAGTCATTCAAAAATTGAGTCAAATGGAAGTCAGGATAAGTTCATTAAAGGATCGGGGAGTATCATAGGGCAAATCTAACTTGGCTAGTGGATCTTCAAAGTTTTTAGGATAATGAGATGAACATTAAGGATAAAAATGAAAAATAGGATAAAGGGAAATTAAGAATCCTTTTTCATGTACTTTAAACAAGAGAAATATTTCAAGGTAATTGTTTGAAGGAAGCCAAAGGACAAGGCAAACCATAGGCTTCTTTGGAATTTTTTTTAATAAGAATAACTTTCAGAAAACAATCCAACAATCAAAGGACTACTTTCAGATAAAGAAAACATATAAGGTAACATTGAGAGTAGCCTAAGATCAAACAGAAATAATCTAATATGCTTTTGAATAACTCTCTAGGGATCTTTAAAGCAACCTTTTGAGGCAGTCTAGAGGACAGGGTACACCATAGACTTCCCTGGTTTAGAATCTAGTAAGCATACTTTTAAAGAAGTTTTAGAGATAATTCTCAAGTTTTACTCAAAGGAGCATGGACTCACCACTAATTTCCCTGGTTTCACTCTATTGAAATCATTCCTTAAAACAACCTCTCAAGCCATACCAATGAACATGGAATTACCAAAAGAGAAACTCCTTGGTTATACTCTATTGAATTATTTCTAAAATAACAAGCTAGATGGAACTGGAGGGCAATTAAGAATCCTCCAATCATACCTTGCAGAAGAAAACATTAAGACAGTGAAGAGAAAACAGAACTAAGGTTCTTTAAAAAGACATTTTTTAGCCTAAAAATTTTGCTCTATTGTAACAAAGAAAGATGAAAACATAATGAAAACAAGAAATAACAATAACATATAGAAGCACTTCACTAACATCCAAGCTCAGGGATCCAGTGATCTAGCCTCCTCCATCAACAAACAAATCAGGGCATCCACAAGATCCAAGACATCAATTTTCCTTCAACTTCCAAGAGACTATGTATTACTTCAAAGAGTCATCAAATTCCAACAATATAATGAGTTTAGATGCAGTATTTATGCTGTAAATGAGGAGGTGAATCTCAAGATAGGGCTTGAGTATCATTTATTACAGAGTAAGTATATTACTAACCTTGAAAACCATGAAAGGCTTAAGACATGAATATCTGCGGCTACTTCTCTATTTCAATAACTTCTATCTTAACTTCTAAGGAAGAAAAGGTGAAATGTTTGACTTTAAAGGCTTTGTAATAACTTTGCAATAACTATTGAGCTACTTCAAAATATCTCTGACTGTGTAATAACTGCCCACTGCCTTTATGAAAAAAAATCATGCTATAGGTGGCAATTTGGTCTTTGGAGAAGTAAATGCTTCTTTGTTGAATTATCCGAAGCTGTCTCTGGGTAAATCTATCTTTGTTTAATCATAAAACTTTGTCTTTAGGTCTTTGAACCTTGATTTAGTATTTGTAATCTACCCCACTGTCTTTATCCTTTATTTCTGCTTTATGACTATTGGTTTATTTATTCTTTGTTTTTAAACCTTTTACTTTCATCCTTTAATCATTGCCTCCAGGGCTAATCCTCTGTGTTTATCCCTTGATTTAGAATTAGTCCTTTAATCCTTTTTTTCTTTATTTTCTTCATTGCTTCTTCTAACTGTAACTGTCTTCTGCATGCAGGGGAGGTTTCTTCATGGTATGAGGGTGTATAACCCTTCGATGATCATGATTCATCAAGGGTGAACCTTTATGGCTCTTTTTATGGGAATTTTCCTCTAGATCGTCATCTAGAGGTTTCATTGGTCATTTTGAACTATGGGAGGGTTTGATATACCCCTTTCCACCATTAAAACTTGTACTAAAAACAAAACAGTTATTTAAAAACCTCCGAGAGTTGTAAGACTGCTTTTTCAGGGTTTTGGGGTGGTCGGGAAGCGTATTGCAGAGAAGAAATGGAGCGGAGGGTAAGGTTCCATATGCAAAACCTGGTGAAATTTGAACAGAGGCGAAGGAATTTGAATTTTGGCATGGGGAGGGAGAAAGTGGTTTTGGAAAACCACAATGGTTTATCACGCGCGTTGAGGGTGGTAAGTGGTTTTGAGTGGGGGCTACGCAATTCCATTAGGCGACTGCAACATGGCAGGGCGAAACCGCCCATTTCACATGGGTTGGGGGTTATTAATCACATTACTAATTTCTGCACGATATGGGATTCAGACTGTCAAATTTCAGGTGATGTGATCTACAGTGTGGACAGATCTGAGGAGCGCCGAGCGGATTCGGAGTATGGGGCACGGTGGATAGATGGTGCAAGGTGAGTGATCAGCGGAGTTCTAGTGGAAAGCGGGCCCAGCTGCGAAATGACGCGGAGGGTTTTGTCGCGTTGTCCGAGACTATGTCAATGCGGGATGAGGGACAGGGATGCGACTGTCGTCGGATCAGGGCCTAGGGCTCTAGATCGATGGTGGAGATGACCCGGTGGAGAGGTAAGGCGGGGTATGGGTTTTAAGGGGGGGCCGTTTCAGTGTTTCAAAGGTTTGGGATTTTATAATAAAGTTCGAGGGTGTATAAATAAAAAGAGGTGGAGATGTAAAAATGAGGAAGGGGCTAGAAAAGGGGCGGAAGCCACGGTCTCATGTGTAGAAGGGGTTGGAGCTTTTAAGAAAAAGGGGCTTAAGGCTTGATTTATGCAAAAGGTGGGTTTAGCATAAAAACAAAGTTTTTATAAGGTTTTTGAAGGGTCTGATAGGTTCAAAAAGTTAGACTTAAACAGTGTAAAAAGGGATTTTTACATTGTTTAAGGCTTTTTTAGAGAAAAATGCTGAATAAGGGGTGTTTATAAGGGTTTTTAGGGGAAAGAAAAATGGGTTTTAGAGGAGAAAAAATGGGATGAATGAGGGTGTAGGTGAGGTGATAAAATGAGGAAAACAGGCCCAGAAAATGAGGTCTTCTTAGAGCAGTAGGGTGAACTTTTGAGAAGTTAAAATATGAAGTTTTTAATGAATTGATTAATCTTAGGATGATGAAGGCAGTGATATTTCTAGAACTCACAATGTTTCTTAAATATTGTTTCTAGAAATCTGACATTATATCTTAGTCATATTTTGATATCAGCAAAAATTAATGATGACTATCAGTGGCTCCACTTGGGGAGGGAAGATTTCCTTTTAAGGTGTCCATAACTCCAGTTTATCAAATCTTTGAGTCTCAGCAGAAAAGTGTCTTTTCCATTGGGAAAATTTCTTTTCTTTTTCACTTGCTAATATTTCTTTGAAGTGACAATCTGAACAATCTGCAACATATGATTTCTTTCAAACAAAATTTCTACCTACCCAATCCTACTTTTCCTAACATTTTTTCTTCTTCTTTGAGTGCACTTGAACTGGCAAACTCTTTGACTTTTTATTTTTGAAAACAAAAATAAATTATCTACTTCAATCCTTATTTCTTCCAAGAGTTCATATTAAACTAATGAACTCTTTTTATTCTCTACCTAAAAACTATTTGACTGCCAATATTAAGTTGTTTGGAAGTCTGGATTCTCTCACTAGTGACATGAAATTTAAAGCATGGTTCAAATCAAGATTAGACAGTCTGATTCACCATGGTTGTGGCATTTGGAACAAGCTGCACACAAACATTATTTTTGCAAAAAAGTAAATTTAGAAAGATAAGGATGTGATTTTTCATTAGCAATGCATCCTTATCTATCTCTTTGGTTCTGTTTTGAGCATGTGGAACTAGGATATTTATATTTCCCTAATCTATCCTTCCTAATAAGTCAAGTCTGAAATAATCTTGACAGTCATTATTTCTACTAACTTATCAACATAAATTTAAAACATTTTCATCCATGATTTGGCTAGATGACTGAACAAGATATATTTCTGAATCAGTAGTGGGATTTATACTTGCACACTTTCAGCAGTACTGTTTTTTGGGTATGGGGCTATACCTCTTTTGAATTTTCCCTCTTTTTCCTTTTCTTTTATTTTTTTTGTATTTTTCATTTTGGATTAGCATTCTAAGATTAAAAGCCAGAAATATGTTCATAGTGCTGATCTTATTTGCATTCCTATCTATTCTAATCTAACCTATTTATGAAGTCTAATTAGCTGGTGAACTCTCTTTTCCAATAAATCCAATCAATCAGATGATTCCATGATGGATCTTGGTTTACCTCTTTGAGTGTTTTGAAAAAATCATAAGCCCACCTCCACCTTACTTGTGTCTGAACAGTAATGTCTAAACTTTTCTTTAAACCTTGCATTAAACTACCCTTGACATATTTACCCCCTCTTCAACTACCTTTAAGAAAATATCATAGGGATCTTGAAATAACACATGGTTTAGAGGATTTAGATAATAGGCTTGATCCAGGACTGCTTTTTCATCCTCTTTGCTGAACTTGGGACTCTTTTGGGAAAGAAACTCCACCTCTTCCTCATGATCACTATCTGTACAGTCATACTCATCATATACTCCAATGTTGTCTTCTATCAAGTCATTATATTGATGAGTAGGAGCACTCTTGAATAATAAATCTTCCCAGGAAGGTAGTGCAACAAATCTTATGTGATTACCAACCTCTATGCCTTGATTTGCAATTTGTAATTAAATGGAACTTGGTGACTATAAATATGGATATAAGGAATATTCCATGTTCCAACTGATTTTCTCAAGCTTTTCAGGAGAAGACTTCTTATTGAAAACTTGCTCAAGAAGTTCCCCATTCTCCTCATTCTTATCATCAAAGCTGAAAGACTGCTGATTTCCAATTGTGTAAAAGTTATATCTAATGGACTGAAGTGAAGTAGGGAAAAGAGTCAGAGACTCTTCACTTGCTTTTAAACTTCCAATACTTTCCTCATCATTGTCATAGGTGACCTGTCTTGTTTGATTACTTCTTTCAATCTGATGATATTGAACTTCATCCCAGAAATCAACTGTTGATGGCTCTGCAAGGTTAGCTTTAATTTGGAGAACATCAACATTATCAAACTGATCAAAATTTGGAGAATCATCATAAATCATTTCACCGATGAAACATATTGGATTAACATTTTGCTCCTTTTTGAATTGATCTACACATTCATTTTCTGATTTATGGTAGATGACATTAGTAGGAGAATGAACAGGAATTTTTGGTTCATATGAGGATTTTGAGGCTCTCTGTATGTTTAGAAGCTGATTTATTTCTTCTTCAATCAAAAGAGGAGGCATTTTCCTTTTTCCGTGTATAGAAGTGCAGCAGCTCTCTTTTTCTTGTGAAGGCTGATTTTTAGGCTGAATGTTTTCTTGAGCCTCACTTAAAAGGGATGGTGAATCATCACTTTTTCCTTCAAAGAGATCTTGTGGGTTTTCTTCTATTTCTTGTTTTGGTTATTCCTCAGCTAACTCCCCTAGGCTATTATGATAGCTACCTTGAGAATGAAATTGGTGAATGGCTTCAAAGAGGTCTTCAGGATGCAAATTTTTCAAACCTTCATCACTATTTATAAGGTACTGTATGATATCCTGAGATTGATCACAACAAATTTCAGCTAATGATAGAGACGGAAAATACCCTACATTGTGTTTATAAAATATCTTATGGAAATCATTTAAAGAAAACAAGATGCCAGGTTCTAACCATTCATATCAATTTCTTACCTTACCTTCTAATGTTACCATAAACATCTTCATGAGGCAGTCCTCATGCCATTCAACCTTTAACCTCAATATGTGTATATGAAATCTGATGAGATGTAACAAGAGGTCATCAATTTTTTCATCTTGAAAGATAGGTAGGTTTTTTAACCAATTTGTTTCAGGCATTTTGTGTGGGAATCCAAGGATATGATCTCTACTCATTGGGGCATATCTTCGTTGTATTTTTGGATCCATGTTTGTAAATTAGAAAGGGGTCACTCTATCTTTTCAACCAGTCTAGAGTTCTCTTCCAGTGGAGTCTTTAGGTCTATTTAGAGTTGTGGAGTCGCCAGGTGGATGATTTCAACTTTAATGTTCACCATTAGCATGATTGGGATTGCTTTAATGCATTCCTAGGGAGGTTTATGAGAACTAGTGTGGTAGTAGGCCTACTAGAGGCTAGTGGAGTCACCAGGTGGAAATTTTTAGCTTTTCTAAAGGTAAAATGTGTTATGCTCCACCACCAATAAGTAATAAAAACTAATCTAGGAAATGTTTTTAGGGTTTTCTGAGTTTCTTTATGTTTTGATAAGATAATATGGAGTCCTAAGGTATACTTATATTGTCACTGACTCAGAAGGTCCCACCGTGATCGCCAAAATGTTGTTTCTAGGGATGAGGTGGCAGATAAATCACCAGATACTATCAATCAAGGGTTTCTGAATCTTTAGGGGTATTTAAACATGAATTTACTCAGAAAGTCCCACCGTGATCGCCAGAATGTTGTTTCTGGGGATTAGGTGGAATATAAATCACAAGGTACTATCAATCAAGGGTTTCTAAATCTTTAAGGGTATTTAAACATGAATTTACTCAGAAAGTCCCACCGTGATTGCTAGAATGTTGTGGTCCCGTTATTTGGCAGATTGGCATACCAAATGACAAGGCAACATGGAACCAATATTTAGAGTTCTAGGACCTAGCCTTCCTAGACTCAGAGATGGATCTCTTAGGTTGTTTGCAAAGGATATGCGCTTTTTTGATTTTAAGGGTTGATTTTAGGCTAGTTATTAAGTATGAGGTTTGTTGTTTGTTTTGGTTGGGTATGATGATCAAAGAGTATAGATAGAATGAGTAAATCTCTAAGTCATTGGGAAATGGAGTCAAATGTAAGTCAGGATAAGTTCATTAAAGGATCGGGGAGTATCATAGGGAAAATCTAACTTGGCTAGTGGATCTTAAAATTTTTTAGTATAATGAGATGAACATTGAGGATAAGAATGAAAATTAGGATAAAGGGCAATTAAGAATCCTTTGTCATGTACTTTAAACAAGAGAAATATTTCAAGGTAACTGTTTGAAGCAAGCCAAAGGACAAGGCAAACCATAGACTTCTTTGGACAAACTTTTAATAAGAAAACCTTTCAGAAAACAATCCAGCAATCAAAGGACTACTTTCAGATAAAGAAAAAATATAAGATAACAGTGAGAGTAGCCGAAGATCAAACAGAAATAATGTAATCTTATTTTGACTAACTGTCTAGGGACCTTTAAAGCAACCTTTTGAGGCAGTCCAGAGGACACAACACACCATAAAATTCCCTGGTTTAGACTCTAGTAAGCATACTTTTAAAGAATCTTCAGAGATAGTTCTCAAGTTGTACTCAAAGGAGCATGGGATCACCACTAATTTCCTTGGTTTCACTCTATTGAAATCATTCCTTAAAAAAACCTCTCAAGCTGTACCAATGAGCATGGACTGACCAAAAGAGAAACTCCTTGGTTATAATCTATTGAATTATTTCTAAAATCACAAGCTAGATGGAACTGGAGGGAAATTAAGAATCCTCCAATTAGACCTTGAAGAAGAAAACATTAAGACAATGAAGAGAAAACAGAACTAAGGTGCTTTCAAAAGACATTTCTTAGCCTAAAAAGTTTTCTCTACTGTAACAAAGAAAGATGAAAACATAATGAAAACAGGAAATAACAATAACAATTAGAAGCACTTCACCAACAGCCAAGCTCAGGGATCCAGTGATCTAGCCTCCTCCATCAACAAACAAATCAGGGCATCCACAAGATCCGAGACATCAATTTTCCTTCAACTTCCAAGAGATTATGTATTAATTCAAAGAGTCATCAAATGCCAACAATAAAATGAGTTTAGATGCAGTATTTATGCTCCAAATGAGGAGGTGAAGCTCAAGATAGGGTTTGAGCATCATTTATTACAGAGTAAGTGCATTCCTAACCTTGAAAACCATGCAAGGCTTAAGGCAGGAATATCTACAGCTACTTCTCTGTTTCAATAACTTGTATCTTAATTTCTAAGGAAGAAAAGGTGAAATGATTGACTTTAAAGGCTTGGTAATAACTTTTCAATAACTATTGAGTTGCTTCAAATGATCTCTGATTGTGTAATAACTGCCCACTGCCTTTATAAAAAGAAATCATGCTGTAGGTGGCAATTTGGTCTTTGGAGAAGTAAATTCTTCTTTGTTGAATTATCCGAAGCTGTCTTTGGGTAAATCTATCTTTGTTTAATCATAAAACTCTGTCTTTAGGCCTTTGAACCTTGATTTATTATTTGTAATCTGCCCCACTGTCTTTATCCTTTATTTTTGCTTTAGGACTGTTTTTTTATTTATTCTTTGTTTTTAAACCTTTGACTTTCATCCTTTAATCACTTCCTTCAGGGCTAATCCTTTGTGTTTATCCCTTGATTTAGAATTAGACCTTTAATCCTTCCGTTCTTCATTTTCTTCATTGCTTATTCTGACTGTAATTGTCTTCTGCATGCAGGGTAGGTTTCTTCGTGGTATGAGGGTTTATAACCCTTCGACGATCATGCTTCATCGAGGGTGAACCTTTATGCAAACCCCCTGGCTCTTTTAATCGGAATTTTCCTCTAGATCATCATCCAAAGGTTTCATTGGTCATTTTGAATTGTGGGAGAGCTTGATAGACCCCGTTCCACCATTAAAACCTGTACTAAAAACAAACGAGTTAGTTAAAAACCTGTGGGAGTGGTAAGACTACATTTTTAGGGTTTTGGGGTGGTCGGGAAGCGTATTGCGGAGAAGAAATGGAGCGGAGGGGAAGGTTCTGTATGCAAAACCTGGTGAAATTCGAACAGAGGCAAAGGAATTTTAATTTTGGTGCGAGGAGGGAGAAATTGGTTTTGGAAAACCACAGTGGTTTATCGTGCACGTTGAGCACGATAAGTGGTTTTGAGTGGGGGCTGCACGATTCCATTAGGCAACTGTCATGTGGCAGGGTGAAACCGCCCATTTTGCGTGGGTTGGGGGTTGTTAATCCCATTACTAATTTTTGTGTGATATGGGTTTCAGACCATCAGATCTCGGGTGATGAGATCTATGATGTGGACTGATCTTAGGAGCGGTGAGTGGATTTGGAGGATGGGGCCCGATGGACAGATGGCACAAGGTGAATGGTCAACGGAGTTTTAGCGAAAATCAAGCCCAACTGCAAAATGACGTGGAGGGTTTTGTCACATTGTGTGGGACTATGTTAATGCGGGATTAGGGACTGGGATGTGACTATCCTCAGATCAGGGCCCAGGGCTCTAAATCGACGGTGGAGATGACCCAGTGGAGGGGTAAGGCAGGGTAGAGGTTTTAGGGAGGGGCCATTTCAATATTTCAAAGGTTTTGGCTTTTATAATAAATTTCGGTGGTGTATATAGCAAAAGGGGTGGAGATGTAAAAATGAGGAAGGGGCTAGAAAACGGGCACAAGCCGCAGTCTCATGCATAGAAGGGGCTGGGGCTTTTAAGAGAAAGGGGCTTAAGGCAGTATTTATGAAAAAAGGTGGGTTTTTCATAACAAAAGAGTTTTTATAAGGTTTTTGAAGGGTCTGATAGGTTTAAAATGTTAGACTTAAACAATGTAAAAAGGGATTTTTACATTGTTTAAGGCTTTTTTAAAGGAGAATGACTTATAAGGGATGTTTATGAGGGTTTTTAGGGGAAAGAAAAATGGGTTTCAGAGGAGAAAAAAGGGGATGAATGAGGGTGTAGGTGAGGTGATAAAATGAGGCAAACAAGATCTGAAAATGAGGTCTTCTTAGAGCAGCATGGTGAACTTTTGAGAAGGAAAAAGATGAAGTTTTTAATGAATCAATTAAGCTCAGGATGATGAAGATAATGAGATTTCTAGAACTCACAATGTTTTTTAAATATTGTTTCTAGAAATCTGGGATTATAACTTAGTCATATTTTGATATCAGCAAAAATTATTGATGACTAACACACCCCCCTTTCATCAATAATGTACCCTAGATATTGAAATTGGGTCATGGAAAAAGTGCACTTCTCCAAATTGGCACACAACTTGTGTTGCCATAGTGTTTGGAGGACTTGTTGGATGTGGTGGAGGTGCTCTTCCCAAGTCTGGCTGAAGATCAGAGTGTCATCCAAGTACACTACTACAAATGAGTTGGTGAATAGCCTGAAGATGTCGTCCATCAACCTCATGAAGATTGTGGAAGCATTCGTCAACCCAAAAGGCATGACCAACCATTCGAAAGGGCCCTCCTTAGATTTTAAGGTAGTCTTCCACACATCGGAGGGTTCGATGGGTACCTGGTGATACCCAGACTTCAAGTCGATCTTGTTGAAATATTTCTCCCCTTTGAGTTGGTCTACAAGGTCATCAATCTGTGCGATCGGGTACCTATTCTAGACAATGATCTTGTTCATCACCTGATAGTCTATAAAGAGTCTCCAAGTCCCATCCTTCTTCTATACTAACACGATTGGGCTCCCACAGGGCGATGAACTTGGCCGGATGTGACCTTTCTGCAGCAACTTCTGAATTTGCCTCTTGATTTCATCGTTCTCCAGAACAAAGCACCAATAGATCGATTTGTTGGGTAGCGGCACACCTAGGGTCAGATCAATGGGGTGCTTGACCTGACAGTGCAGAGGCACCCCTATGGGTTAGGTGAAAATGCCCCTGTACTCCTCCACAACCTTGTCCATTTGTTATTTTCGTGTAGAGGAGCCATGTCTGGAGGTCGTGGCCACAGTATTCTTCTTGCCCTAGGGGTGGATCATTAGGAAAACAAATTTTCTGGGTTGGAAAATGAGCTAACTGTATTTTTTTGCAGTAACCAAAGAGATAGTGGTAGGCGGTGGTACCTCTGGTATCCTGTACAGATTATTTCCCAAGGTAACAATAACAACGCGAGGTTGTGAATCATACACAGCATGTCGCCTCCACAAATATTGTTGGCCTAATAATACAAAAGAAACATCAATAGGAGAAATGTCACATAATACCTTATTTTCGAAGGGCTTGATGCTATAGGGAGGGCGACACTATTGGCAGACACAGAGATCCCGTCCTTGGTGAAGCCACTCGGTGGTGTATGGTTGTGGGTGCATTGTGGTCGGAAAGCCCAACCACTTTATGAAATCTGTTGAAATGAGGTTCTTTTGGCACCCATTGTTGACAATGAACTGTAGAGGGGAACCCTTTACCCACAGCTAGGAGTGGAAGAGATGTTCCGCCTCCTCTAGATCCTCTGGTTTCTCCTTCTAGATCTTCGCAATGGCATTAGTGGTGTTGGGATCTGCATCAATAATATGTTTCCCTTTTTCATTCCCTTGTGAGGTTCTCATTTAGAGTCAGAACATGCATTTGATTCAGAAGCCCTCATCTTGGCCACAAGTGACTGCTTGGGTCGACACTCACTTGTGTTGTGAGTGAAGCTCTTATGGAACTCACACCACTTTCTCGTGTCCTTCTTTGGCTTTGCGGTGTTGTTATTTTCTTGTGGCTTTGGTAGGTTGTATTGGGATGAAATGCCTTGGATTTTTCCTTTGTTCTGTGGTTTGGGGGCACCTTTCCCTTGCTTTTGATTCACAGATCCAAAGTCTCACTGCTTTTGCTTGAATTTCTGCTCAATCTTGGCAGCATATCGGTATGTCATACCAAGCAAGGAGATGTCCAGGAACTCCATTTCCTCCTAAATGTATCTATGTAGACAATTGTGATAATTTAGCACCAAATATTTCTTTGAATCTTTGATACCCAACTTTGTGCATAGGGTATGGAACAGGTTCGTCAGATCATGCACATCTTGATCCCTTTGTTTCCGCAGCGTGGTACATTGTATGTACTTGTCCTAATAGCTCCCCACGGGATAGTATTGTTCCTTGATGGCATCTTGGAAAGAATTCCAAGTGGGTATGACTAAGAATAGAGATGTTTCTATCTCATCCTTTTTCTCACAGTAGGTTTCCCACCAATCCTTGACATGGGGGGTAGATTTGGGGAGTGCAAAAATAATATTCTCCCAGTCGAAAAAGTCATGGACCGAGAAATACCCTTCTAATAGATTCAACCATCTATCTATAACATCTGCATCTATTTGACCCTCAAATATGGGAATTTAAAATTTTACTTGTACCTTAAAGGGATTCGTGCCTCTAGAGTGTTTTTTGGATACAGATGCGCCGTCGGTGGGCAGTCGTTGAAGGATCTGGGCAAAGTTATCCATCATCGCATTCCTTTGTTTTTCGAGGGCCTCCTTGAGCAATATTTTGTTAGGATATCCTTCTCCCTCATCTTTATTTTTTTCCCCCATGGGCGGCCATTGGGGTTTGCGACGCTGATCTTGCAAAGGTTCAATCAAATCGAGCCCCAACTCCTTACACCCCAATGTCGTTGGGGACATGCAAAGAAGGATCGAGAAAAAGCAGACCACTATGATACCAGTGATCCAGATTTATGTAGGAACACAAAATAATACACATGTAACCATAAATACAAATATACAATGGAAATAAAACCATTTCATTAATATCAAAGAACTGAAATTTGCTTACAGTCAGAATAGAAATAAACTAGCTAGGGCATTGGTAGCTTATCTCTAAGAAGAGATGTGGTAGCTACAGGCCTCTGAACTGAGTTATAATGAGGCTCGAGGGCCTATTTATTATTTAGAAACAATGGAAAACCCTAAACATCCAAAACCCTAACCCTAGGGATGAAGCGTCGAAACTATGGGCCCCGTCTGGGTAAATTGGTGTTTCAAATTCCTGGGGACATAACTTTGGCATATGATCTCCATTTGATGCACTCAATAGCTCCTTATAAATATCTATCCGAGGAGTACAAATTTTGGTGCAGGAAAGAAATTTTCAACTACTCTCGATTTTCCCAAAAAACATCATTTAGGGCTTTAAAACGGCTCCAGAAGTTCACGAATCGAAAAACTGTCAAAAATAGTAAGTTGTGTCAACACTAAAAAAATGAAAGAGACAATGGTGGGGCCCCAAGAAGAATAGGTGGGTGGCCACCAATATCCACTTGGATCATTCCTCCCCCCTTAGGAAGCAATGGTCCCCATTACGTTGAGTTCCTCCATGAGATGAGGAAACTTCTACTAAACTTGGTCCCTGGTGAACCACTTCCCTTGGTGTAGGAGTTGGCTAGCTTTGACAACTTGATATAGTTGGATCTTCTGTTGGCAAGTGTTCATGATTTTCATGTCCATGATACAACTTGTAGTGGCCTATTGCATGCAGTCTGGGTTTAGGGCCTCAAAATGGCTCCGGAAGTTCAGGACCCAAAAAACTATCAAAAATAGTAAGTTGTGCCGAAACTAAAAAACTGAAAGAGACAATGGTGGGGCCCCAAGTGGAATAGTTGGGTGGCCACCAATATCTACCTGGATCACAAACCCCTATACTACTAGCCTTTTCGGCAGTGACCTGCTTGCAGAAGCCAATGTCTCACCCGATGTAGTATGGGAGGGTGCTGGAACCCGGTTTCCGCATCTTGAGAGAGAGTAGGTAAGTCAAGCAGATCCATGTTCGTAACCTATCGAGTTCACATAAGACTGGTTCGATTGTAGGTTTATTAACAGTACAAATCATAGTATAACAAAGCTACTACCATAGATCTAGTCAATACCTTCGCATCCACGTGCGTATCAACAATGATTAGTACACAATATCATAACACTTCATTAACCAATTATAGATATAACATAACATAGATAGATTCACAACATAAACAGATAACACAACTATATTCATAGCTATAAAATATTCCAAAGGTTCACATCAATAGTAATGCATTAAATCATATAACATAGAGATACTAGATCTGCATATATTAGCATCTAAAACCCAGTACAATCCAAACAAAGCCTACTCACACAGCGAGCAGGGTCCGCACATAGCAGGACTGAGGATCTCTGCCCACACAACTAGCAGGAGTCCTTACCCAAACAACCCAACAATAAATCTAACAATTTTCACTTAGCATCAGACTTAATTCTTGCCTACCTTAAGACTCAAAATGTTCATATATTTATATCGACTCAAATAGGCTTACAAACATAATGGAAGCAAGCTAGGGCGCTGATAGCATATCTCTGAGAAGAGATGTGGCATACATAGGCTCTTGAAATGTGTTACATTGAGGCTCGAAGGCCTATTACAGACATAATGGAAATATATGAGCTAGGATACTGGCAGTGTATCCCCGAGAAAAGACGCGACGGCTACCAACCCCTATGTTAGATAATTGAAATGATGTGAATAACCGAGCTAGGGCATGCATAACGCTTATCTCTGAGAAGATATGTGTCAACTACCAACCCCCTGAACTAAATTAAAATGAGGCTCAAAGTCCTATTTATTGTTAAGAAACAATGTAAAACCTGAAACGTCCAAAAACCTAACCCTAGGAGATGAAGCACCAAAACTATGGGCCTCGTTTGGGTAAATTAGTGTTTCAGCTTCCCGAGGACGTAACTTCAGCATACGATCTTTGTTTGACATATATAATATCTCGTTAGAAAGATATATCCGAGGAGTACAACATTTTGTGTGAGAAATATCAATCCGTGGACCCATGTTGCTCCCGGTTTTCCCAAAAATCATTGTTTAGGGCCTCAAAACGGCTCCGGAAGTTCAGGACCCAAAAAAGTGCTAAAAATAGTAAGTTGAGTTGAAACTTACAAACTGAAAGAAATAATGGTGGGGGTTCAAATAGAATCGGTCGGTGGCCACCAATATCCACCTAGATCATTAAGTCTGCAAAACTGCTCCGGGAGTGCAGGACCTGAAAACCTGCTAAAAATAGTAAGTTGTGTTGAAGGTGAAAAACTAAAAGAATTGATGTTGTGGGTCAAAATGAAATAGGTGGGTAGCCACTGATATCAAAATGGATCATACCCACTCCAAAACCCCTGCATTAGACTAAATAATACCAAAAATATATAAAATTGTACAAAATTCAAAGCTTTTAAGGGACCCTGTTCCAACAGGTACGATAGAGTAGAAAGATTGTCCTCGAGAAACAAACTCACAAAGAAACTAGGGAATGGATTCTTAATGTAGAAATATCTACCACGACACACTCCTCATTCTACATGGAGATGATCAACCTATAATGGTATATCAAAACTCTCATGTGGAAAGTACTTACTAATAGAGTTAACACCCAATGGGAATTTTTAATCTGCATGCCTAAGATCATGGACAAAGTTGAAAATGTCAATAGTAAAGTCTCAATAATAACCAAGACATTTCCAAATTATGATATCTCCTCTTCAAACAATGATAGTGAACAACAAGCACCCATCCAAGTGGACTCTCCTCCTAGAGTATGATTAAGCGAGATAGTTCTCTTATGAGAAACACAATTCATGGAGAGATTATGTTCATGGTCATCATTTTATGTTTTGTGTAATTTCCTAAGTACAATTTCACTTTGAAATACAATGGTTATCCACGGTACATTTAACAAAAAAAATTTCAACTTATGCTACTAGTATGGTTTCCCAAGTGGTGGATCAGTGGCTGGAAATATTTAAGGTTAATATTTTCCTTAATAAAATGATATTAATTTATGTGTTTCATCACCATAAATTTCTATAAAATAAAAGTTATAGTGTATTTTTTTACTATATCAATACTAAAATTAAACTAATTTATTATTAATCATGATCGTTATCACCAAAATTCGATGGAACTTTGCACAATTATTTTTTCTTATTACAAAGTTAAAAAGAGATATTATTTAATTTTTCTAATTAAAAAGTTAAAAAGAGATATTATTTAATTTTTCTTATTACAAAGATAAAAAGAGAGATTATTTGAAGGATTCATTTTGGATTATACCTCCCCATTTACAAGCTTTTGCTTCTTGAAAACATCAAATCCTTTCAATCTCCTTCTCTTATGCTTCTACATGTCAAGCTCATTTCTTACCATCAGGAAATATTTAAAAAATATACAAGAAAGGGGGTCTCCATTGTAGGATGGAATATAACAGTTGAATACAAGCTCCCTTTTACATGAGCCCATTATCCATATCATGGCTAGTGGGGGTATTCGTTACCAAAATAGGTGATTGAACCTCTACTCCTTGGATTATAGGTGCAATTTGTTTTCTCTTTCTATTTGACCTTGAATCTTCAAACATTCTTCATTATTTTGTTCTTAGGGATGTATTTTCAAGTGAAGTATCCAAAATTTCGGCGCAATCCTATAGGGGTCTAGGGACACTAGTAAATTTATAAGGCCTACTGGAGGCTAGTGGAGTCACCGGGTGGATATTTTTAGTTGTTTTGAAGATAACTATCTATGGTCCACCACTGATGCTGACAAAAAGCCAATCTAGAAATGTTTTTGGGTTTTCTGAGTTCTTATATGTAGCCCTAAGGTTTGTAAGAATTTCCTATAACTGAGTCATCATTTTGCTAGGATGGTGTAAAAGCTAGATTGTACTCTCTGGCTATCAGTTGAGTTCTCTATGATTTGACGAAGGTTTCTGAAGTCCTAAGGGATACTTAGATTGTCATTGACATTAGAGGTTGCATCATGATCACCATTGCGTTGATGAAAGTGATGAGGTGATTTACAAATCACAGGATTTCAAAGTTTAATAGAGGGTTAAAAGAGTCTATAAGAGTTTTTAGGCTACTATGTACTCACTCCCACCATGATTGCCATTATGTTAGTGTGGTGATGAGGTGGTGATAAATCAATAGATAGTAATTAACAAGGGATTCTGGAGTCCTAAGGGGTACTTAGATTGTCACTAACTCAGAAGGTCCCATCGTGATTGCCATTATGTTAGTGTCCCGTGATTTGGCATATTGGTAAAAAAAATGATAGGGTAACATCAAACCAGTATTTGGAGTCCTAGGACCTACCCTTCTTGGACTTAGAGAGAGCTCTCTCTGTTATGCAAAGGATGTGAACTTGTTCGCTTTGGATGGTTGATTTTAGGCTAGTTGTTAAGTGTAGGTTTGTTGTTTGTTTTGTTTGGGGTAAGATGATCAAGTAGGATAGGTGTAGTGATATGTTATCAAATCAATTGGGAAATGGATTCTATGAAGTCATTGATATCTCGATAATGAATCGAGGTACATCATAGGTAAAATCTAGTGTAGTCACTAGATCATTAAGTTTATGTGTGAGGTGAAATGGACATCAAGTTTGAGAACCAAGGTAGGGCAAAGGGAAGTTAAGAATCCTTTGTCAAATACCTATGAACAAAGAGTTCTTAAATACTAATAAGCAAAAGATACTAGTCATGATATAGGGCACACCATTTACTCAATGACAATACTTTTAGACAAATAAACATTTAATATAAACAATCCAGTGGAGCAAGGAAGCAAGAGAACTAATCTAACTCCAATGGTTCTACTTTCAAGATTTGAAAACATACAAGAGACAAATAGCATCAATAAATGAAGAGGGAATGCATAAAAATCATTCTTGAAACTATAAATAACTTCGAACAAAGCCAATAAGCATATTCAAATGGCAAGATCGAAACAAGACCTCTTTGACTTAACCTAACAATCAATACATCAAAGAGAGATTTCAAGACAGAGTTTAGATAGCATTAAAACAAGTAGGGCTAGCCATGAATAATGTTTATAAAATATCATATTAATCCAAAAATGAAATAAAAAAGCTTATGTGGGCCTAAGGAGAAATGAATAATTCTTTAAGCTAACCCATCAGAAGAAAACATGAAAACAATAGCTAACAGGAGGACTGAGGTGCCTCAAGCAACATTTCTCACCCTATAATTTTCTGAGCTATTGCAAAATAGAAAGATGGACATATGTAAAACAAGAAAAACCATTAACATATGAGAGATACATCACCATTAACTAAACTTAGGGATCCTACAAGCAAGCCTTCATGACCATCAATCAAGGCAATCCATCCAAAACACTAAATTGTTCTTCAACTTTCAAAAACCATGTATTGATCTTAACAAATCAATTTCCCCCCCATTTACAATGAATCCTCATGCCTTATATAACAAGGAAGGAAGACGAAAGCCTACTAGAGCATCTAGAAGCCTATTGGCCAACAAGAAATATCTTAACTTGTCCTTGAGGCCTTGCGAGGCCCAAGGCACAAAAATATCTAACAAATATATTTTATGGCCATATATAAAAATTAAATTGATTTTTAGGCCCTGAAAAGAATATGAAAACTTTACAAACACACATTTTTCCTAGTCACCTATAGGAGCATAGCACATTGTGTCAAAAATTGAAATTATGCCAGGAGCGCAACACCAAAATAGGCCTTTTTGTAGTAGTGTTTTGGAGGCCTTCCCAATGTTGGAAAAGGCTTCAATATGGCTCGTTGGAAAGCCCTTGAAGTATAATTTCCAGATATACCTTTATTTATTCAATATTACCTCTGAAAGTTGCACACAAAGTGAAAATTACAAGACTTCCAAGAGCACAACACATGATCAGAAAAGTGGGTAGAAAGGTGAAAAATTGAGTGTTTTTTACCCTTTTGGGGGGTCAAAACAACTCCAAATGAGCTGAAATTTGGTGAGAATACTCCTATAATGATGGGGAATCCAAAAATTTAAGCCTCTCCTCCTGTAGAAGCCCTGGGAAAAAACACAACAGAGGGTGTGCTGCGCTCCTAGCCTCAAAATTTACAAAAAACAAAAAGTTGTTCAATTTCTCTCAGAATTGGTAGGTAGGTGCCTCATGGGTCCTTGGATACCTGTAGAGAAGCTTGGGCCAAAATAAAAAGCCTAGATTTTTATTTTTCATCTTTTGGTTTCGGGCCCTCATTTTTGACAGTTTTGAGTTTTTCCTTGCAAAGTGGTTTCTTCGTTTATAGTGCTCAGTCATTCTCCTTTGCAAGTTCAAATATTTGTTGGCCTTCTCTAATTTGGCCTCAAGATGTATGTTGGCCCTTTCAAGCCATGATTCCCTGTTATGCTCAATTTCCATGGAAAGGGGTTCAGTGAGGGGAAATTGTTGTGCTTGGGCTGATTCTTGACCCTCCTCATCCTCACTTTCTTCATAGGTGCCCATGTACTCCTCCAACTTCACCCATGTTATTCAAGCCTATTTTCGGTATTTGAGTGCCCTTCCTTCATAGATGGCCTGCTGGCCACTCATTTGTTTGTTCTGCATCTGCAAGAAGTGAATGACATCCTTAGCTCTCTCTAATTTAGCTTCCAAATCCCTGATTTGTGCATTCTTGTCTTGTAGAAGGGAGTTTTCAATTCTTGTTTCATTTTCATCATCACTGTCTATGTGAATGAGTTCAAATTCTCTTTCCTCCTCATGGTTTTCTACTTTCTCCTTCATTTGTTGTTTACCTTTGTCAATCATTTGAGTTTAGGAGGATGGCATGGCCCCTTTCCCTTTGGATGTAGCAAAAAAATTCCTCTCTCCTCTTTGATAGGTAATGGGAAAAGGTACAATAAGTTTCATTTGCAAAATTTGATCATCAGTGACGTTAGGACTGCTTTTCTCCTCATGTATGATCTCTGTGTGTGCATATTTTTTAGCTTGCTTTTAACTGCCCTTTTGATAAGAATTCTCACTATCTCTTATGCCATCATCACTGTCAAGACCTTTAGGACTGTCATCCTCTGTTTTGGCAATGCTAGAAGTGTCTTAATCACTGCTCGGTACATCTTCATCTTCATGAATGTCCTCTTCTTCATCCTTTGACCCACTGTTTTCACTGTCAAACTCAACCTTTGTATCATTGTTTGCACTCTTTGTGGGGGTCACTATCATATTTAATCTCATTAGTCCCTCTTATACTTTGATGGTAAATTTCTTCCTCACTAAATGAGTTTTCCTCACTTCTCTGCCCACTATCCTCTCTGTCTTGCCTATGGTCTTCACCTTCAATCTCAATCTTTGTTTCATAACTTTTATTATTTTCATTTTTTCTATGTTCACTATCCTTGTCTTCAAAAATTTTCCCTTCACTATCATTTATAATGTCCTCTTGGCTAACTTCTTCTTCACTATTTGGTTCATTACCCTCATTATTTGGCTCATGATCTTCATTTTTTTTCCCACTGAAATCAATTTCAAACTTTTTTTCTTGGCTGCCTTTTCCATCTTTTCTACTGTCATCTCGATCTTCTTTATTGCTGGCATATGCCTCAGCTCCAATGTGCTTTGTATTTTTAGTGTCACTTTCTTCATCATTTACTTCTTCTTCTTGATTGTCATTTGTTTTTTGACTGTCATTAGGCTCACTGTTTTCCTCTTGATAAGCTACCTCTGTCCCTATATCCTTGCAGTCATCATTTTCATCATTAGACCCACTATTTTGGTCCTTTTTCTCATCATTGGGCTCACTACAGTCATCTCTATTTTCTTCTTCATCAACACTTTCTTCTTTGTCATTGTCTTTATCACTTTCTTCTTCCTCTCCTTCACTGCTTTCTTCTTGGCCATCTTCCCCTCCTTCACTGTTTTCTTCATTTTCATCTTCCTCTCCTTCACCGGTTTCTTCATTTTCTGATTTCTTAGGGGAATGTGAATGAGGAAGGTCTATTTGAGGAAATGATTCATGTGAAGAGGATGAACCAATGTTAGTGGAGGGTGATGGAGGTGTGTGAGGAGGAATTTGAGATGATGATGGCAGAATTTGCAGAGGGATAGGTTGTGGAGTTGTGAAATAATCATGGGTGATGAAAACCTCCCATGGGATGCTTTGTTGTTCTAGTTGGTGTGAGACGATCACTTTGATGAGGGAACGATGAAAAATCTTGACATTTGTTGGGATGGAGGCCTCTTTTGCATGATGGAATACATTTTCTCAATATTTTTATAGAGGTAGTAGGGCAAATGTAGCAGCTTGGTTTTGGTGAAATGCATGAGGAGTCTTATGTGGTAGGGATAGACTCTGGAGAACCTACCCTCATAGGTGGAGTATTTCATAATGATCTTCATTAGGAGAGCATATATGTCCAATAGATGAGAGAAGGGGAACATGGTTTTGCAATTAGCTTGACAACTTGGTTTGAAGAATGGATGATAGTGGCTTAGGTCCAGATGCATTTTTTTGAACCACCTTTCTCCTATGCAAGGTATTCTAATGGCCATAGATATGGCATTGGTGGTTAGCTCAAACTTCACCCCAACTAGGTGTACTTGGTGGTTATGAAGTTTTAGGCAAAAAAGCTTTGTCAACTGAGAGTGACTCTAGATCTTTTGTACTTTTTTACAGAATTCATAGCATCCTAATTCTTGAAAAAAATAAAATATAGTAGGAGAGGCTATCAACTCTTCAGTACTTGTAGGCTCAAACCTATTTGGCTTCCCACCCTTCCTCTGTTGCCCTTTAGGCCTTTAGTTTGACTCACCACTGTCAACATTCTCTTCATTAGACATTTTTTCTTTCACCCCTGCCTCAAGATGTTTTGGAAAGAATATGACACTGCTTGTGGAAGGATGTGAAAATGGTGAATGATATGGTGAGGATCTAATTAGGTTAAGTCTCAGCAGTGTATAGGCCAAGTGTTTTCTTTAGGATTTCACTGCCTTGTCTAAAATAAAATTTCAATTTTCTTTGTAATATTATCTTTAGAAGAATATGAATATGTGGGAAAAACTCAAAATACCTCTCAAAATATTTCCACAGCTGAAAAAAATGGCTTAAAACACCTTGTGGGCAGGTCGGGCACCTTCTGAACGAATATCTGGGCAGCTCCTGAACGCGTTGTCTTGCAGCTTCTGAACGGACAGGAGTGCAACACATATGCCTCCTGAACACGGTGTCAGGTTGCCTTTGAACAGAGTCGAGTCACCTATGGGCGGCCCTGAACGCATTTGGGTCACCCCTGAATGTTTTCGGGTCACCTGCTGGGTGGCCCTGAATGCGTTTGGGTCACCCCTGAACGCTGTCATGTAGCTCCTGAATGGACAGGAGCGGAGCACGGGTGACCCTGATCATGTTTGCATGCATCCCTGAAGTGAGTCGAGTTACCTCCTGGGCAGACTGGGCAAGTTCTGAATGCTGGTGTCGGGCAAGTGTTGAACACTTCGGTCGGGCAGAGTCTACACCTGGAGTTTTCTACTGGCGCACAACGCCTTTGCACAAGAACGCAGCGCCATTCGAGGATTTTTATGGCACCCTTCTATAGGAGCGCAACGTGATTTCTCAGGAGCGCAGTGCCCAAAAAAGCTACCCGAAGACTTTGTCAGGATTCTGAAAAACTTTGGAAAACAAAACCCTCAAATATTTTTTGCAAATCACGAAATGGAGCTGGGAGATGTTTTCTGTGTAGTTTTTCTACCCTTTTGAAAATATTAAAGATACAAACCCACTTTACTAAGGTTGTTCTTTTGCTTCTTGCTTTTTCACTGACTTCTTTGCTAATATTTCCCTTTTTCCTTTTGCAAGTGTTGTTTTTAAACAACAAAGTGATCTTTGTGGGGGATCCTTTTTTTTTTAAAGATGATTTCATCCTCTCTTTGGCCACTGATCTGTCAGAATCATGAAGAATCTGTCCTGTACAGCATCCCTAGCCCCTTTTCGTCAATTTTTGCTCGCTGGTGGTATCATATAAGTAGTGTTTTACATCCTTAAACTTCCTTTGAAGTTTGGAACTTTTAAACCCTCAGCAGTAGCACTTAGGCTATCTTTTGGTGGTTATTTTGTAAACCTGTGACTGTGCTTGAGGAGCTCAAGAAGCCTTCGCACTGATACTCTTTTCATATTTTTCAATTTTAGAAGGCTACTTTCAAAGTCATCTAAAAACCTTTTGTCTCTTTGATGAAGCTTTATGACCTTTTGTTGAAGTGAGAGAATGTTGTCTTTAACAAACTCCTGAACCTATTCTCTGGTATCATCTTCTACTCTCTGCATATAGTCAACCAAGGAGAATTTTCATTTTTACTTTTTGTTTATTGAATCTTTGGTTGGTGCACAGTTGTGTTTATGTGTTGCTGTCTTCCGGACATCATTCATGGGCTTTTTGATGGGAAACATTTCACAACAATTTATCATGAGATCATGATTATTCTTTGTGAACTTAAGCCTATTGTATCTCTTTACTTGCTGCGGATGCCATTATGAGTTTTAGGCCTCTTACTTTTCATATGTTCTGTTGTTAACCATTATAAAACACTCCTGCAGAAATGCTTGAACATGGGTAAACTATTCTTTATGAAAAATTAATGGTTGATCAAGGAGATACCTTTGGAGGCTTTTGATTTCTTTGGACAATGATAAGTTTCATCGTTGTTTTCACTTGACGTCACCTTTGAATATCTGTAGAAACAATGAACTTAGAACCATGAAAATGCATAAACTAGGAGACCCTATATGACTTATTGGGCTGTCCTTTGGAATAGGTCTTTGACTGGAAATATTGAATCAGGGTTTCGATGTGAAAATGGGTTGTTGACACACTTTTATGCACTGCCATCCTATACAACTTAAAAAACTTTGATTTACCTAATTATCTTAGAAAGGGAGTTTAAAATCACCATTACTTGAGGCGCTTGGTGAGTGGAGGAAAAAGTTGGGGTTTTGTTGGCGAACCAAGGTGTGAAAATAGAGGGCTTAAGCAAACAGATACAAAGTGTTATAAGTAGAGGTGGCAAGCATAGTGAGAGTGGGGGACATCAGTCTATGATTTGGTCTTCTCAGAGTGATAGGATGGCCATGCCTTGATAGATTAGCAGGATATTGAAGAATTTATTCTAAGGATAATGAAGGTAGTGAGATTTCTAGAACTCACAAGACTTATATGAGTTTTATTTCTAGAAATCTTGGACAAGTATTTAGTCATATAAATAGGTAAAAATTACTGATGACTAACAAGAGAGATGGAAGGTTTTCGGGGAGAATAGAGCTTGGGTATTAGGAACTATCACATTTCCCTAAATATTATTACTCATTGAGTTATTAATTTATTTACTCTATAATGTTGTTCTTGAAGGAAAACAACATCTCGGACTCGTCATACACACACTAAAGAGAAATAAAGGAAGTAATATTCCTAAGTTAATTTTAATCAGATAAGGGAAATATCTCTTGGTGTTGTGCGCAATAGTGGAAGGGAATGTCATGGTTGTTTTAGCTAGATTATTACTTATAAGTATTTTGTAATGAACAAATTGGTTAAACCTAACAGAAATTTTGTTGAAATGACCTAAGAGTTCTTTGACTTGGTTTTCTGATAACCTAGCTTGGTACAAGTGGAATTTACAATGGATGCCTATGGTTGGGTAAAACATTGCTCACAAGTAACTATGTTCCTTGGGTATTTTAGTTAAAATATGAACAGTCTATTTTCTTTGAATTTATGTTTATATTTACGATGTTAAGATGCAACTTTTCTTATGTATGAGCATAGAATTGGAATTCACCATTGCATGAATTCTTCCATGTTTGTATTGTTGCATTAATTATTTAAATGCTTTATGAATTCATAGTGGAATTCTATTGTGAATGAAGTCTCAATGCTTATATTCTTGAATGGTTCTAGATGCATGCCTCTAGGTGTTCAAATAATTGTAGAATATTGATAGTGAACTTATGTTAAGTATTTTGGGTGTAGATTTATGGTAGGATTGTATAGTTTTAAATACTTATGTAAGTTGGCATGGCTAAAGTCCAAATGAAAACTCACAATAGAGAAGGATCCTTTGAAATAAAGGATTATTTCTAAATTCAATGTCATATTTTTCTATTTGAGTTAGAGACTTTTTCTTCAAATACACCCCTTTTCCTTAGAGTTGGGATGATCCATTTGATCAGATTGATGCCCTTTTAGATTGATACATTGAAACATTTCTTCAAAAAGGGATCAATGGGGCATATCTAATTAAGGCTTGATGGCATTTTATAGTCTATTTTAAAGAAGGCACGATGGATATTTCCTTTGAATCAAATGCATCTTTGCAATGTAGACAATGGCCAATATGGACCTTTTTTTTTCACATATCTTTGAAAATTCGTCGATGGCCTTTTTCCCTTGTTCAAGTGATAGTTCAAAAATGGCATGGTGACATTCATTAAAACATGCCCAATGGCATTTCCTCTAATTTTTTTGTGGATGATATTTATTTCCATTTCGATAACATGCATCTTTTGAAATGGCCCAATGGTGAGTGTAGGATGATCCAAATATTCTTGGTAGGTCAAAATGATAAAAGAAATTCAAAGGCTTGATACTGTCTAAATGAGCTTAATGTGCCAAATAGACAAGGTCAAAGGCCTAATATATGTGTATGTGTTTCAAATTAGACCAATATTGAGACCATTTGATATATGATTAATCAATGCATGATACTTTTAATTGGCTTGATGTGGGCATTAAAAAGGGTTTTCTATGGAATATGACCCATGTAAAAAGGTTGATTTTTCAAAGGAAGAATGAAATATGAACCTATAAAGGAAATATGATTTAGCAAGTAAAAAATAGTACCACGTTCCCTTAAAGAATCTATAGAGGGGGTTGGATATATGATAGCAACGAGGTGCATAAATTCCTTTTTCTAGTCATATATATTTTTCTACTCATTTTTGTTTCTTATTTTATTAGAGCAATACAATGAATATACCACAGGCTCCTTAGATTGAAAACAAACTATAGAGATAGTAAATTGACTTTGAAAACTACTTTGAAATATATAGAAGATAATGAAACACAAGGAAGAAAAAGAAATCAAAATATAAATACAAAACAACGAAGTTAAAAATTAAAATGATATTTCTTGTTAACCTCTTTCTGATAAACAATCATGAAATCCTAATATACCACCTAATATATTTCACATCATAAAAAGCAAACAAGCTAAACAAAATACTTCTAACATAAAATTAATTTAATACCATTTAAAATAAGCCAAACTAACCATGAACATGTTAGAGTAAACTAAATTTTAAATTTGAAAAAAAAAAAGTCACAAAGAATGAAGATGAAAAATAATTTTAAATAGAGAAAGAAGTATATGGGATAAGTACCAAAATAATAATAATAATACCAATAAAGTAGATGAAATTGAGATATTGGATTAGAACTCACTAGTCTTTCATGGTGTGAAATGCGTGAGTTAAATTGAATTTTTAATGAAGTTGATATTATCTTATTTTTGAAAGTTAATAACATCAAGAATCTTACACCGATTTTGGAAGAATATGTTCTTGAAGAAGCATTAAATGCATAGCTTATTACATAATGAAAACGATATCTTAGTGATTATATTGAAATTAGTAAGCAAAACCTTAAAATTCCTATTTATTATTTTTGTTTTTTATTATTTTTTTAATTTAGCAGAAATTATATTGTTGTTATCGTTTGATCTAAAGCCTTGCTTTATCCTATTGCATTACATTGTTATTTTAATTAGTTTAGTAACTTATAAAATTTAGACCAGATCGCTCGTTATATATTTGTTCGAGTAAAGCGAATGCCCGCTGAAACAGCTGTTCCTTCGCACACCATGTGGGCAGGGTGTCAGATTCTGTAATAGTGACGTTGTAATTTGCCATATTGGTTACGCGTAGTCTAAAAAGGTTGTGTTTTTGCTCAGAATTGGACAATGATTTTCAGAAAATTTGGTAAAGATTTGTCGAGAATCTTGTTTACAGTTATTAAACTTTAGTAGTTTGAGTGCCCCAAGAATTTTTGATAGTGCTGAATCTATTTCCAGCATCAAAAATGGATTCACTCTAAGCACTTGAATTTTTGAATTTTAGTTGACCAAATTCAGGCCGTTTTCTGTCGTCGAGGCTATTTCACGGGCTCTGATAGACAACTTCTATACCTAGCACAACTACATTAATAAATATGATTGATAAACATGATATATCAACCACATTTATTATTATTTATTTATAATAATAATATTAAAAAATTTATTATTATTTTTATATTACATATTATCATTTTTATTACTATTATTATTATTTACTCCTCTTAAATAACTAATAAATAAATAAAATAAACAATATAAATAATAATAATAAAAATAATTTATAATTAAAAATAATATAAATATTTATATTAGGAATTTTGCTTCTGTGATCCGTAAAATATGTAAGAAATTCTTTCCGTGAAAATCACATGTAGGGAATTTTCGCTGACACGGTGGCTCATCATCAGGACAAGATGAGAAATCTGAACCAAAAGCCAGATTAGATAGACAGGAAAGCTCCAACTAGCCGTTAGTGACATAACCACTAGTTTGACTAAATCAATAAAATAAATTAAAATTTTATCAAATCAACCTAAACGCTGAGGTTATTGCAAAGATTGACCATTTCCACCATCGCAAATTGAGGGAAGCATTGGAGATCGAAAAGAGGCCAGCCAACCTTAATAGGGATGATGGGTGGAGTGTCAGTAGATGTTGGATTCCCACCCTTCACTCTTAGTTACCTTTTTTTCCCTTTCTACTCCCTCTGGCTCCCTTTATATATATATATATATATATATATATATATATATATATATATTTTAAGTCGCTTCCTTATTCTTGTTTGAAAATATTTAACTTTGAAATTAAATTATTTAATAATTTATCTATTATTTTCCTTTTTACTATTGTATTTGATTATTATTTATTCTATTTATTTTGGTTTATTTTATTAAAATTAAAATTTATTTTTCTTTTATATCTTTATTTTTATTTTAATTTAATTATTTTTATATTTTTATTTTTAACTTTTATTTAATTTTTATTTATTTATTTATTTTTATTATTTTTATTTTTATTTGATTTTATATATATATATATATATATATATATATATATATATATATATATATTTCAATAATAATAATAATAATTTTAACATTATTTTTATTAGTAATCATTAATATCAAATTAAAATCTTAATAATAAAATCTTATTGAAATCAAACATAATGAAATATAGTTTGATTTGATAAAATTTTAATTTATTTTATTGATTTAGTCAAACTAGTTGTTATGTCACTAACGGCTAGTTGGAGCTTTCCTGTCTATTTAATCTGGTTTTTGGTTCAGATTTCTCATCTTGTCCTGATGATGAGCCACACTCGCTGGTTTGAAATGCGTCGGCAAAAATTCCCTACATGTGATTTTCACCGAAAGAATTTCTTACACATAAATATTTATATTAAAAAATAGTCATTATAAGATTAATAATATTAATAATTAATAATTATAATAACTATTAATAAACCAATAAATTGATACTATAAACCAAAGATTTTAATATTTTAAACTCAAGATATTGATACTATAAACCTAAGATATTAATATTCTAAACTCAATGTATTATAAATCAAAGAGATTTAAATTAAACTCTAGGATTAATATTATAAACTTTATGAATAATATTATACTCTAGAAATACGAACCCTTAGATTAATAAACCCAAAGGATTAATATCATAAAAAAATGGAACAATAAACTCAAGAAATTATAAACCCAAGGGAATAATAATATACACAAGGAATTAATATTATAAACCTCAGGGATATAAACCCTAAGGAAAATATTATAAACCCTAAAATAAAAATTAAACCCTAACATTATTATTATAAACCTTAGGATTAACATTATAAATCTAAGCGATTAATAAACCCAAAGGATCAATACTAAAAATAGAATGGCCAAAGGAATTTTTATTATAAAACCAATGGATTATAAACCAAAGAGATTTAAATTAAACTCTATGATTAATATTATAAACCTTCTGAATAATATTATACCCTAGGAATATAAAGCCTTATATTAATAAACCCAAGGCATTATAAACCTAGGAGAATAATATTAAACACAATGAATTAATATTATAAACCCAAGGGATATAAAAACTTAAGGTAAATATTATAAACCCTAAATTAAATATTTAATCCTAACATTAATATTATAAACCTTATGATTAACATTATCAACCTAAGTGATTAATAAAGCCAAGGGATCAATATTAAAAACACAAAGGATAATTCCCGGATGCGGGTGTTAATGCAAGATCCAGTTAGCCGCCACCTGGCCAAGTCGTCACCTGGCAGCTGTCCTCAGCTGAAGGAGGTAGATGGCCTAAGCGTGGTTAATAAATCTTGGGGCATGAGTGATATTTACTCTGCCAACCTTGATCTGAATGTCGCGTCCTCTCGGCACCTAGTGAAAATTTATTTCGTACTTTGCACATTCAATCATTCTCTCACACCTTTACTCCTCCTGCAGCCTTATATGGACAGAGGAAATGTCTCTCAGACATTCTTCTTCAGTCTCTCTGTCATTTTCAGCCTCGGCTCTATCTCCTCTGGTGATTTCTCTACTCCTGCCATGGTCCTGCATCACCCCCCAGCTTATTGTTGCCCCACAGCCAGCCCTCCTTATCCGCCTATTTCGCATCCCTACAATTCGACCTCAAACATGCCACATCACCACTTCATGCGGTGCCGCAGAGGGGGTGGACATGACCTTCCATCTCATCCTCACATCCTCGCCTTGGCTCGTAGAATTGTGGATTTGTCTCTTAACTGGGTTGCACCTATCTCCTAGACCCTCACATCCTTTCCACTCATCATTCCATGCATCTCCTTAAAGCATCATCCAAGCCCTCTAGTTCTCACTCCAGGAATTGCAAGCACAAATCCACCATGTCCCTTGCGTCCCCCAACCTCCCGTGCAAAATGGTGGCTTTTCCGGTTAAGCCAGCCAAGCCAGAATTGAATAGTGACAACAGTTGTAGCTCAAATGAAGATGGCAAGGAAACTAATACAAGTGCCCGTTCGTCCTCCTCTATGTCGTCGGACGCCCAGATTTGCAAGCTCGTGGATGACACCTCCGAGTATAGGTGTCGCATTGTGGACGAGCTGCCTCAATCACCGTTGCAGGATGAAAAGAAGTTGTCGAATTAATCTCTTGGTTCCCACTTGTCTCTTTTCTATGTTCTGGTTTTGTTATTGCTTTTCTCTCATGAATTGTTTAACGCTCTGATCCATGATGTTTAAAGCTGGTTTCCCTTCAAGGGAAACGTTTTCTCTAATTTTTGGACAAACTTCTTGCGTCGGTTTCCACTTCGGGGGCAGTCCTTATTTTGAATTTTTGAACCTGCTATTTCGCTATGGAATTGGCTAACACAAAAATTCTAGAGAATGACGAATATATTTCCTGTGACTTGTGTATTATAATAGAAGTAGCCATATTTAGAAGAAAAAAACAGAAACAACTCAAAGGATAATAGATCATGGAATTTGTATTGTAAAACCAAGAGATTTAATTTAAACCCTAGGATTAATATTATAAACCTTATGAATAATATTATACCATAGAAACATGAACCCTTAGATTAATGAACCCAAGGTATTCTTATCATAAAGGCAAGGGACTAATAAAACCAAGGGATTATAAAATGAGGGAAATAATATTAAACACAAGGAATTAATATTATAAACCCAAGGGATATAAACCCTAAGGTAAATATTATCAACACTAGAATAAACATTAAACCCTAAGAATAATGTTATAAACCTTAGGATTAAAATTATAAACCTAAGTGATTAATTAACCCAAGGGTTTAATATTAAAAACCAAAGAGATTTTAAACCCTAGGGAATAACATTAAACCCTAAAATTAATAAACTTAAGGGATTAATATAATAAACCCAAGGGACTATAAACTAAAGGGATTAATATTAAATTGTGAGATTAATATTATAAACCATAGGCGTAATACTAAACCTTGGGAATATAAACCCTATGATTAATATTAGAAACTGTAGGATCAATATTACAAAACCAAGGGATCGATCGACCCCTTGGATTAATATTAAAATCCCGAGGTATATAAACCCAACAGAATAACATTAGACGCTAAGATTAATAAGAAATCCTGGGAATATAAACCTTAAGATTAATAGTATAAACCTTCGAACTAATATTAAAAACCCAAGAGATTAATTCTATAAATCCAAGGAATTAATAAACCTGAGGGATTAATATTATAAAATCAATGGATTATAAACCAAGGGAAATAATTTTAAACTCAATGGATTAATACTATAAACCTAAGAGATTATTATTAAAAACACAAGGTATTGATAAACCCAAGGATTAATACGAAACCATAACTTTAATATTATAAACCTTAATACTACAAATTATAAACCGAATATTAAAATTGAATATTAAAAGACCCTAATGTTATAAACCTTGTATTAAACATAAGTTTTGTAATGTCACATTGCGACAATAGACTATGGTTGACCATGGTTGATAATGATCGAACATGGTTGACAATGGAAGATGATGGTTCACCATGGTTGATTTTCATATTGAAAAAATCTTAGTCACAATGTGACGCTGGACCTATTGATTGTTTTGTAGGTTGGGAGGTACTCCAAGCCATAGTGTTTGAGGGTTGGAGGTCAAAGCGCCACAAATTAGGCTTGTGGGCTTGGAACCAAAGCCTGGGTTTTTTCACCCATACATGGTTGCGTCAAAAACATTACGAGTTTTTGACATGTGATGGATCAGGACGATAGTTCTTGGCGAGAAGATTCTAACGCAATGGGATCCATCTGATTTTGAGTTTTCATTGAGGAGTTATGAATTTTTGAATTTATGCCATGGGGTTTTCACATGTGTTATGGTAAGCTTGGTGAAAATAAGTCTCTTAACAGTTGTCAAGCCCCTAGGATTATGTTGAGGAGGATGATGTTGTGTATAAATACAAGGTGTGTTGCAGGAATTATCTCCTCCATTTGTGCAACAAATACACATATGATCAACTCATGGAGGAAGAAGACTTATTTTCTTAGGCTGCAACAAAGACAAAAGGAAAGAAGAGGAGGTTGAGCTCTATTCTAGGGCTTTTAAAGGAGTTTGAGGCTCAGAAAGGGAGGGCACAAGCCTATTTTTGGAGATTTAGACAACAAGGGAGAAGTATGGATTGTTTGTGAGTGTTAAGGAGAGGTGAAAAGCCTTGGGAATGTATCCCTGAGCAAGGATAAGGCTTGTTATAGCAAGTCATGGTCCCTAAATTCACCATACGTCTATGCTTAGGAAAAATGAGAGGGTCGTAAGGCCTATTTAGGAGTGTTGAAGTGTGAAAATGCATCATGGGCCTTAAAGAAGGCTAGAGAAGGATGACCACAGTTAAAGGAGGGATGTTGCAACAATTTTGTGAGGGATGGTAGGACTGTGTATTGTTCCCAAGTCCAAATTTGCAGCGGTCAAGAAGATCCTTAAAGCATTGAGTTGGAGGAACGTGTGGTGTTCTTGTTGGGTCATTTTTTTTACCATATTTGGATTGGTTGATGTTGTAGGATAACTTAGGGGATGGTTGGAGGAGCCTTACATGGATTATTGGGAAGCCTATAAGGTAGAAAAGGTGACAACAGACACATCAAATGAGAGGTATGTATCTATGATGAGTTTGATTCAAAGGATTTAGTGTTTACATGTATTAGATGATTGTGGCAACTAGAAGAAATGGTTTCTTAGTGGGAATATGCTACAGTAGGAAGGACATGTTAGTAGGCAAGAGGAAAACAATAGAAGGAATTATGGATGGACTCTTGTATGATGGTTTGATGGTGTCCTAGGTGAGGGAATATTGATGTGCCTAGAATTGTGCAATAGCTCATGTATTGCAAGGGAAGATTGGTGAATTTTGTTGGTAGCTGTGTGTAAGGGTCTCCTAGGTGTGGGGATGCCCTAACTAGGTGCAGATGCTACAGCATGGACTTGGTCACTCTTGGATTGTTGGAGGGCAGCGTGAGAGTGGACCAAGTGTGAATATGGATTGGACATTTATTGTTTGTTGGGGGGGAGTGCGATAGTGTCCAAGTTGGAACCCATTTTGCAACACCTTGATGCACAAAGATACTTTGTACAGATGCAGTTGTTTATGAGCTCAAGGGTTTGACTAGCTAGGAGAAATTTTGAATAACCCGAGAATTTTGAGTGGAGAAGGATTTCTATAAAAAATGATGGGCAGTCCTCCTAGCATGTGTTAATTATGGGAGATGGATATCTTGTAGTGATAGGTGGAAATCCTCCATGCCCTATGTTAGTCTTCATCAGTGTAGCACAGGAAGACCTTAGTGAGATGAAGTCCCTGAGTAGCTGAAGAGAAGTAGTGGGTAGATTGAGAGTTGTTCACAAGTGGAATTGTGAAAAACTTGACAAGAGTATCAATGTGTTGTGGCCTTGATAAACTAAGGCACAACTAGAGAGCATATTGACAGCCGAGATTCACTGACCATATGGACTTGGAGCATTGATAGAGGTAGGAGCTGCAGATCGAGAGCCGAAGGACCAAGAAGGTACAATGTATGATCGAGAGGGTTGAGATATTGCATTGTAACTAGGTGGTTAGAGTATCTTATTTATATCTTGTACTAGTGGATGTATCAGGGCCATTATCCCTAGTATAGGAGCCATAGACTGTTGTATTATATGTTGTTAATATAACGAATTTAGGTTAAAAATTGTAAAAATTTGATTACATTTTGTGCATATGTGATTTACTGTTTTTTATATTCCACTTTGTAAAGTAGTATCATTTATATTTTTGGTTTCATAGTGTCATAGTTTTTAAGATACTATCCTAGATCCAAGATCATGGAAAATCAAGATGGTATCAGAGGGTATCTAAGCTACTTTAAGGGTCAGTGAATCAAAGTGTGCACACTGAAGAAAGTCAGAGGGATTTGTCAGTGTCGAGATAATGGAGTAGAGGGTTTAGCTGAAGACATGGAGATATGGTCTTGACAAGTTATATGGGGAGATGGGTTGGGAGTTCTAGTGGATTGGTGGTGAGCCTGGTGACCAACTATTTGTTGCAAGGTAGATTGTTGATTGTGGACTTCCATTGATTTGTCATGGATGGTTGGAAAACTCGAGGGTTTCATTGGCATGGAAAAGATTAGGTTAATTGACATGGCTTAATGTGATGGACTAGAGATTGGAAGGCTATATTATTTAGTGGATTTTGGTGTTGCATATCTGAGATTGGTGCGATTTTCACGTGGTATTCAATCCAGGAGGATGAGTGCTTGTAGGATTGAGCCAGTGGACATCGTGTAGGCTTAGAGGGAGCAATCCTATGTAGGTTCGCAATATTCAGGTTCGGATGTGATATGACAAAGGCACTAGCCAGACTGTCAAATTCATCTACACAGTATGTTGTAGTTATGGATGCCCGATGGGTTAGTTTCATCACAAGAAATGATTATGGTTACTTCCTAGTCTTGGAAATACCTACCTCGCTAAGAGGTAGTGTTTATTTTTGTGTATCTTGGGAGGTACTCCAAGCCTTAGTGTTTGAGGGTTGGATTTAAAAGCACCACAAGTAGGCTTGTTGGCTTAGAACCCAAGCTTGGGGTTTTTCACCCATAGATGTTTGGGCCAAAACCATGACAATTTTTTGGCATGCGACGGATGAGGATGGCAGATATTGGTGATACAATTATAATGCAATGCGAATCATCTGATTTCGAGTTCTTGTTGAGGAGTTATGCAATTTTTAAGTTATGCCACGGAGTTTTCAGATGTGTGTTAGGGTCGGCTTAGTGAAAATAAGCCTCTTAACAATTGTTAAGCCCCTAGGATGACTTCATGGAGGAGTGATCTAGGTGGATATTGGTGGCCACTCTCCTATTCCACTTGGGGAGACACCATTGTTTCTTTTAGTTTTTCATTTTCCTTAATTAAAGCACAATATACTCTTTTTAGCATTTTTTCGAGTCCTGAACTTCTAGAGCTGTTTTGAGGCCCCAAACGAAGCTTTTGGGAAAACTGGGAGGAACATGGGTCTTTTACCGATGTTTCTCACTCAAAATTTTTATTCCTTAGATAGATATTTATAACAAGGTATTGTGTGCGAAAAATGGAGATCGTATGCCAAAGTTACATCCCCGGGAAGTTGATGTACCAGCTTACCAAAACGGGGCCCATATTTTTGGTGCTTCATCTCCTAGGGTTAGGTTTTTGAATGTTTATGGTTTTCCAATTTTTCTCAATAATAAATATCCCTTTGAGCCTCATTGTAACACAGTTCAGAGGCCTATAGCCGCCACATCTCTTCTTAGAGATAAGCTACCAACACCCTAGCTAGTTTATTTCCATTATGTCTTTAAACATATTTCAGTTCCTTGATATTATTGAAATGAAGTTTCATTTCCACTACATCATTGTGTTTATGGTTATATGTGTATTTTTTTGCATTCTTACATAATTCTGGATCAAGGAGCCCTTATATGTGTATAAATGCAATGTGTGTTGGAGGACTTATTTCATTCATTTGTGCAACAAATACACATCTAATCAGCTCATGGAGGAAGAAGACTTATTTGTTTAGGCAACAACAAAGTCAAAAGGAAAGAATAAGAGGTTGAGTTCTGTTCCACAACTTTTTGAGGAGGCATAGGCTCAAAAAGGAAGGTCTCAGGCATATTCTTGGAGGTTGAGACAACAAGGTAGAAGTTTGGACTATTTGTGAGGATTAAGGAGAGGTTAAAACCCTTAGGAAGGGTTGTTGTAGCAAGGAGAAGGCTTGTTGTAGCAAGTTGCAATCCCTAAAGTCATCACAGGTTTGTGTTGAGGAAACACATGAGGGCCATAATACCTATTTGTGAGTGCTGAAGCGTGAACAAGAAATGTGGGGCTTAAAGAAGGCTGGAGAAGGGTGAACATAGCTAAAGGAGGTTTGTTGCAACAATTTTATGAGGGTTGGTAGGATTTTGTATTATGCCCTAGCTATTCGAAAGGTGCAGCAATCAAGAAGATCCTTAAAATAGTGAGTTGGAGGAGCATGTGGTGTTTTTTTGGGTAATTATTTTGACAAGACTTGGATCAATTGATGGGAAATTGTAGGAGACCTTAGGAGCTAGTTGGAGGAGCCTAAAGTGGACTGTTGGGAAGCCTGCCAGGAAGCCAAGGTGACAACAGGCACATCAAATGAGAGTCATGTATCTATGATGTGTTTGATGCTAGTTATGTAGTGTTTACACATATTAGATGATTATGGAGGCTATAAAAAAGGGCATCTTAGTGGGTAGATGCTACAGTAGGAAGAGCACATTCCTAGGCAAGAGGAAAACATCAAAAGGACTTGTGGATGGACTCTTGTATGATGGGTTGATGGTGTCCTAGGTGAGTACAGATTGATGTGCCTAGATTTTTGAATTATATCCTCTATTACATAAGCAAAGGGAGGATTGGTGGAATCTTTTGGTAGTCATGTGTAAGGGTCTCCTAGGTGTGGGGATGCCCTAACTAGGTGCAAATGCTATCACATGGGCTTGGTCACTTGTGGACTGTTGGAGGGCAATGTGAGAGTGGACCAAGTGTGGTCATGGATTGGACATTTATAGTCTACTCAAGGACATTGTGATAGTGTCCAATTTGGAGTCCTGTGTGCAACACCTTGATGGACAAAGGTAGTTGCTAGAGTGGGAGTTAATGATGAGCTCAAGGTTCTGATCAACTAGGAGTAATTTTGAGTAACCTATGATAAGAATTTCTCCTAGCTCATGTTCATTGTGGGAGATGGACATATTGCAGTGAGAAGTGGTAGCCCTTCATGCCCTATGTTGGTTTTCATCAGTGTTTTAGAAGACCATAGTGGGCTGAAGTCCCTGAGTACATGAGTAGCAGCAGTGGGAATAGTGAGAGTTGTTCACAAGTGGAACTGTGAATAACTTGACATGAGTCTCAATGTGTTGTGGCCTTCATGCACTAAGGAAAAACTAGAGAGTTGATTGACAACTTAGATTCAGTGACTAGATGGACTTGGAGCATTGATAAAGGTAGGATCTACAAATTGGGAGCCAAATGACTTGGCAGGTACACGGTACGACCGGGAGGGTTGATAGATTGCACTACAACCGTATAGTCATAGTTTCTTGTTTGTATCTTCATTAGGGGAATTTTTAGGTCTAAAATGGGCCTCCTAAGGAAATTATAAAATAATAGTGGAAATAATAAAATAATATTTGATTACATCATCAAAATTTAGAGGGAAAAAAGGAAAAACTATTTTGTCAATTCGTATTTTCAACTTATCTCCCTATGGGTTTCCTCAAATTTCGAGTGGAAAAATTCGTCGGATGCATAATTATATTTCTCATCCAAGGAGTACCGTATGTTTCATACTTTTGATGGACCTTTCTACATGAAAAATGAGAAATACACGAAAAACGTGTTTTTTTATTTATTTACAGAAACGGATATGAATTTATATTAGATATTGGCCAAAATGGCTTTCACCGGTTACAATAGATTGGGCATAGCCCTTGAACTTACTTCGACTAACTGATCATAGGCCCCAAAATTTGGAGATCCACGTTTTTTACTTTCGTTGTTTACAAACACGCTTTTACATGTATTTCTAATTTTTCGTGTAGCAATGTTCATCGAAAGTATGCAACATGGGTACTCCTTCGATGAGGAATTAAATTTTGCATCTAGTGAGTACTCGCGCTCAAAATGTGAGTAAAATATTAAGGAGATAAGATGAAAATATGAGTTGAAAAAGTAGTTTTATTATTTAATTATTTTTAATATTTTTACTTTTTTTCTCCAAAAAATGGTGAATCATCCCGCATGGTTGAAATCATCATCTTGAATCCTATTGGTCCTTATAAATTTTATTTTTGTTATACATTTTTCTTAGGAGGCCCATTTTAGACCTCCAAATTCCCCTAATGGTACTAGTTGATGTATGACGGCCATTATCCCTAGTACAAGATCCCTAGACTATTGTATTATATGTTGTTAATATAACGAAGTTGGGTTAAAAACTGTAAACATTTGTCTATATTGTGTGCATATGTGATTTAATGTTGTTTATATTCCACTGTGAAAAGTAGTATTATTGAGATTATTGGTTTGGTAGCATAAGAGATTTTAAGATTCTATCCAAGATCCAAGATCGTGGAAAATAAAAATGGTATCTATTAGGAGAATCTTGATGTCTAAAATGGGCCTCCTAAGGAAATTATAAAATAATAGTGGAAATAATAAAGTAATATTAGATTACATCATCATTTTTTAGAGGGAAAAAAGAAAAGACTACTTTTTCAACTCTTATTTTCAACTTATCTCTCTATGTGTTTACTAAAATTTCGATTCAGAACACTCGTTCGATGCATAATTTGATTCCTAATCCAAGGAGTACCCATGTTGAATACTTTCAATGCGCCCTGCTACACGAAAAATGATAAATACATGAAAAATGTGATTGTAATCACATTTTTTCATGTATTTCTCATTTTTCATGTAGCAAAGTCCATCAAAAGTATGAAACATGGGTACTCCTTGGATGAGGAATTAAATTTTGCATCCAATAAGTACTTCTGCTCGAAATTTGTGTAAAACCTTAGGGAGATAAGTTCAAAAAGTATTTTTATTATTTTTATTATTTTTTTATCTTTTTACTTTTTACCCCAAAAATGGTGAATCATCCCCCATGGTTGACATCATCCTATTGAATCCTATTGGTCCTTATAAAGTTTATTTTGGTTGTAAATTTTTCTTAGGAGGCCGATTTTAGACCTAAAAATTTCTCTAATGAGATGGAATCTAAGCTACTTTGAGGGTCAATCAATCAGAGTGTGCACATCGAAGCAACTTAGAAAAAGTTGTTGGTGTCTAGATCATGGAGTAGAGGGTTCAATTGAAGATATGGACATGTGGTCTTGAAAAGTTACATGGTGAGATGGGATGAGAGTTTAGGTGGATTGGTGGTTATCCCAGTGAACAATAGTTTGTTTTTAGGCATATTTTTTATCGGGGACTTCCGTTGATTTATCATGGAGTTCTGGGACAACTTGAGATGTTATTTGGCATGGACAAGATCAGGTTGATCGAGATGGATTCATGTGATGGAATACTGACTGGAAGGCTAGAGTCTTCATTAGATCGTGGTGTTGCATATCCAAGATTGGTGGGATTTGTACTACTGGTATTTGATCCAGGAGGATGAGTGCTTGTAGGATCGAGCCAGTGGAGATTGTGTAGGCTCAGAGGGATTCTATCCTTAGAGGGAGCATCCCTATGGAGGTTTAGTATTTTCATGTTTGGATGTGATGAATCAGATGCATTACCGATATTTTTGGATTCATCTACAAGGCATGTTGCAGTGATGGATGCCTAGTGGGCTAGTGTCATCACCAAAGATGATGATGGTTACTTCCTAGTTTTGGAAGTTCCTCCCTTGATAAGAGTGAATGATGATTTTTATGTAGATTGGGAGGTACTCCAAGCCCTAGTGTTCGAGGGTTGGAGGTCAAAGCACCACAAGTAGGCTTATGGGTTTGGAAACCAAGCCTAGGGTTTTTCATAGATAGATGTTTGGGCCAAAATCATGACAATTTTTCGACATGTAATGGATGAGGATGATAGCTCTCGATGATATTTTAACGAAATAAGAATCATTCGATTTCTAGTTGTCATTGAGGAGTTATGAATTTTTGGAGTTATTCCACATGCGTGTTAGGGTCAGCTTGGTGAAAATAAGCCTCTTAACAGTTTTCAAGCCCCTGGGAGGATGTTGTGGAGGAGCCCTTGTATGTGTATAAATACAAGGTGAGTTATAGGACTCATCTCATCCATTTGTGAAAAAGATACACATCTTATTAGCTTGTGGAGGAAGAAGACTTATTTTTTTAGGTTGCAGCAAAGGCATAATTAAACAAGAGGAGGTTGACTTCTCTTACAGGGATTTTTGAAGAGGCCGAGGGTCAGAAAGGAAGGCCACAAGCCTATTCTTGGAGGCTGGGACAACAAGGGAGGATTATGGATTGTTTGTGAAGTTTAGGGAGAGGTGCTAACCCTTGGGAAGGGTTATCATAGCAAGAAGACAACTTGTTGTAACAAGCCGCAGTCCCTAAAGTCACCACAGGTCCATGTTGAGGAAAAACAAGAGGGCCTTAAGGCATATTTGGGAGTGTTGAAGCATGAAAATGCACCATGGCATTTAAAATATGTCTAGAGAAGGGCGATCATACCTAAAGGAGGGATGTTGCACCAAGTTTGTGAGGGTTGGTAGGATTGTGTATTGTGCCCTAGCTAATCCAAAGGTGCAACGGTCAAGAAGACCCTTAAAACAATGATTTGGAGCCATGTGTTGTGTTTTTGATGGGCCATTATTTTTACCATACTTGGAACGGTTGATGGGAAGTTATAAGAGACCTTAGGAGCTAGTTGGAGGATTCTAAAATGGACTGTTGGGAAGCCTACCATGCAACCAAAGTGGCAGTAGGAACATCAGATGAGAGGTATGTATCTATGATGAGTTTGATTTTAGGGATGTACTGTTTACACGTATTAGATGATTGTGATGGGTAGAATAAAGGGTTTCTTAGTGGGAAGATGCTATAGTAGGAAGCACACATTTCTAGGAAAGAGGACATCAACAGAAGGAGTTGTTTATGGACTCTTGTAAGATGGGTTGATGGTGTCCTAGGTGAGGAGATATTGATGTGCCTAGATTGGTCCAATAACTCCTCTATTCTAGAAGAAAAAGACGGATTGTGGAGTATGTTGGCAACCATGTCTAAGGGTCTCCTAGGTGTGGGGATGCCATAACAAGGTGCAGATGCTACAATGTGTGTTGGCAATATGATGCTGAGTGTTGTCCTCGATGGCAACCCACTTGATGAAGATGATGGCAACCTACTTGATGAAGTTGTGCTTGATAGAATATGTCTTCATGAACTTGTTAAATGATGTAAATTTGATGTATCTACAGAGAGTACAGAAGTTAATGAAGAAAGGAATTTAGTATGTGCTAGATCTATGATGAAAAGAGTATGTCTCAAGGCATACGCGGATTTGTCTAAGAGAAGTCACGTATGCACGCGGGAAATAACGTGCCAAGTCGCGTATGGGCAAAAAGCTCTCATAATGTGCAAAACCAGGGGTAACCACCTTGGTATTGACCCATTGTATTGAGTATTGATTTGTCTTTGTGACCTCGTCCAGGAATACCATCGGAAGTAATGTAGTTTTGGCTCATGGTATTGAAAAAAGGGTAAACCTATATAAAGAGAAGAAATTCATTGTGCATATGAGAGGTGTGGTGCATGTGTCTGGGCTTTAATGAATACTTCACTCTGAAGTATATCTGCATGGTTAAACTCTGCTCTTAATTGATAGACCTGAATATATGATGCATCTATGAACATAATGAAGGTTCAAGATCTCTAGATCTTGAAATGGTGAATCTCTTGGATGATCTGAAAAGAAGTGATGAAGACCTGGCTGGCGCAAATTAGTTGAAGAAGTTGAAGAAATATGGGTAAGTTCATAGATCTGATCTGTTGTGCAAATTTATCTTTTATAGATCCATACACAGGTTAGTTTCGTGAAAAGCACGTGTATACGCGGCTCTGTTCAAAGAAAAGCGCGTATGGGAAGTTAGGGTTTATTTGAAGAATTTACTGAAGTATACGTGGGTTCGTCTTATGAAACACGTGTACATATGCAGATCTGATATACTAAAAGCGCGTATGGAATCTGAATTAATGAGGTCTCAAAGTTGAATGTGTTTCTGAATGTCTGTTCTGAAGTCTGGGTTAACTCTGATATTCTGGTTACAGTGGGTGCACTGTTCTGTTTGTAGCATTGAGCAAATTATGTTTGTTGAAAAGTGAAGGGTTGTGTTGGAGCTGTTGGATCCAGTTTGAAAATTGATGAAACGTGGTCTGCAGTGGATTTGAGAGTTGAAGCCTTCAGTCTGAAAGTAGAAGCTATCTGCCAGCAAAGGCTGGTGCTAAGATCAGGGGTAGTAGCTCCCTTCCAGGTGAGGCTAGTAAACGAGAGCAGGGGGTTGTTGCTCCCTTCAAGGTGAGGATGGTAAATGAGAGAAGGTTGTAGCCTTCTGCAGGTGGGTGCCTACGTGCTGATACAAGTCTGCACCAGTACATGATTGTAAGATGTTTTCTCTATAATAAAATATTGAAGGCTGAGACAACGGCAGTGGTGGTTTTCTCCCGACTTGGGTTTCCACCTAAAAATCATGGTGTTCATGTGTGATGCTTTTGTGTGATGTTTCATTCTGTTATTACTGAACATGTCTACTGATATATAAACATCTGATGAATGATTAAATGCAAGGATCTAAGTGAAGAATTGATTGTTTATTAATATCTCTGTGCATACGCGAGTTCTGTAAAGGGTATCCGCGTATATACGCGAGTCTGTTTCATTAAAGTAGCGTATGGGTTATTAAATAATGGAAAAGGAAAAATATCTAAGTAAATCCTAAATACTGATTCACCCCCCCCGCCTCTCAGTATTTTTCCAACAATTGGTATTAGAGCAGGTCCTTCTGAAAAAGCTTAACCACTAGAAGGAAGATCAAGCAAGATGAGAAATCATGAGGGAACAGCATCTATCAAGCCCCCGCTCTTCAATGGAAGAAATTTAATCTTCTAAAAAGTAAGAATGAGATCCTATCTTCAGTCTATGGGAGCTGATGTATGGGCCATCATTGAACAAGGATATCAATATCTAGCCGCTACTCCAATAGATCCAACTGAAAGGAAGAATTATGAATCAAATGAAAAAGTAGTGAATGCTATAACCAGAAGTCTAACTGAATCAGAATTTGTCAAAGTCATGCAGATGAATACAGCAAAGGAAATATGGGACAAAATCATTCTAAGTTATGAGGGTGATGCAAAGGTAAAAAGTGCAAAACTCCAAACTCTCAGAATGAACTGAGAAAAGAATTTAAAGTACTAAGTGACAGAGTATTTACGTTTTTCTTTTTGTATGCTATGTGTTTGAATGGCAATCTAAGAAACAACATCCGAAAACTTCTTTGGTTGGTGAGTTTCTGATTACTAAAAAAATTTGATAAAAGATCCAGCTATCAGAAAAAATAGGTTTCAAGTCTTTCAGGATGCATAGCATGTGACTGCTGTGTGGAGGAGGACCATGTGAGTCAAAGTGTTTTAGCTTTAAAAAGGAAAGAGTTCAAAGCAAGGAAGGTCAAGGGATATCTTAAGCGGAAAGAAGATGAGGCAAACTTTGTGAGAAAACTCCAACAAGGAACCGGAAGATTCAAAGGTAAGCTTCCTTTCAAATGTTTTAATTGTGGAAGAGTTGGTCATTATGCTGCAAAATGTCCTTATAAAGAAACATCTGCTAAGGAGAAAGTAGTAGCAAGAAGAAATAAACATCAGTCTAGCACTAAGAAAAGCTACTATACAAATGAAGACAGTGATGAGTTATCTGACAGTGAGGAAGAATGTGAACAAGATCTTAGACTTCTCATGGCATTTGAAAATAACTCTACAGATGATAAGGATGCTTTTATGGATGCTCTAGATGACAATGATTTTCTTGATCAAAAAAATCAACTCAAAATATGCTTGGAAGAAAGTAAGATAATCATAGAGACTCTGAAAAGGTAGAATGAAGAAGCAAAGAAACATAATGAAAAATTAGAATATGAAGTTGTAAGTCTAAGAAAAGAACTTGAGAAAATAAAAACTCTGAATCTTAGATTTGCTAAAGGATCTGAAACCTTAGATGAGATTATCAAGGTTCAACGATCTCCTCGGATTAAGACAGGTCTTGGATATACGGGAGAATCCTCTCAGGCTTCAGCGCCAAATTATCCTAAGCGCTATGTTAAGGGAAGGTAAATCCCCTCTGCGGACAGAGGCGATCCCTACTACCCCAGCAGGGGTCTAGCAACAAACAAACAATGCTATGACGCAGGCTCCTAGTTACGAATGAAAGATTTGGGATAAGAACCTACCTGGATTCCAGCGCTCGATCTGAAAAAGAGATGTCCCCGTCCTTCAGTCCTGGCAGATCACAATCCTTCCACGATCTCCGTGGATGAACTCCTGCACACAGAAAGAACAAACAGATACAAGCATAGGAACCAGCATACGTAACTAAACATCGGTCAGTAAAGACATTACTCGCATTAACATAATGGAAAAAGGAGTGGAACCATAAACATAGTCATCTATTAAAGTGGTAAACGAATAGAAGTTACAACCAATTTCTGACGCTGCAGCCTCCTTCGCGCGGGTCTCCGGTCGTCCACGTCTCGCAATGCTCGCCGGGGGAAAGGGAAACCTCTCCAGAGTCTCGTGACAATGGTCTCCTTGCTCGAATGGGCCTTAAGGGAAAGGAGAATTCTTTTCGACACAAAGGCACTTGGGGGAATAGGAGATGCAAAGCTTTAGCACTTCAAGACTAGCTTGCCATGGATCTGAGCAAGCTTTTATAGATGGGGAAGGAGGGAGTTGGGATCCCTATTATTATGGGATTGGCCCTATCAACAAGGAAGGGTCCATAGAAGGTAGCAAAACTACTTCCCTTCCATAGAATTCCCGTAGCCAAACCTCCCAACTCAAGATAGGCAGTGGTTGTGAGTTTGTTTGAACTCAACTTCCGCCATCCATATATAAAAAACAGTCCCTAAAATGGGTGGCGCGATTGCTGCTCTATGACAGAGCGCCAAGTGGCGCGACCTCTTCACAGGATTTCCCTGAGTGGCGCGAGTACTGAACTGTCTACCCGCGCCAATGCAAAAAGAGCTGTTTTTCATGGATTTTGCAAGGAGATGTCTCAAGGGGAAATGAAGCTCATACTCAGAGGGATGCAATGATGTTTTCAGTGAATGACAGTGTTCACAGGTCACATTATGGGTCCTCCATTGTGCGGGACGGGGAATGGTAGGGACGGTGACAAATTACTGTGTAACAGATGCCCCCTAAAGCATGAGGCCCGAGAGAGAGAGGGGTGAAATGCTTTACGAGAACACGTCCAACTGAAGGCCCGCCGTCGGAAAACCTGCGCAGAAAGATACAACTGAAATCTCAAGTACATGATGTATATATATGGTATGGACGCAGCCATCCGAAACAGAGTATGCTATAATCCGGATCCAGGGTATGGGCGCAGCCATCCAACTAAGATCAAACAAATAGACTCAGGTATGGTCGCAGCCATCCAATCAGTGAGTCATGTACACAATGATAATAATCCACAATCGCAGCCTGGATTACAACAGACACAATCCAGGGTCTTGCGCTCCATCTCGACCCAAACAAGTACAAGTTCGAGCATGTGAATGTGTGAGCTGATGTCGAACATGCAAGAACATCGTCTGATTACCAGCCAATGATGAAAGCCGTTAACAGACGCGAGAGAAACCACCAATAATGACGATGGTCCTCAAGGTACTACGGGTACAATCTACGGCGTGTGAATAAATGAGCTGACGTCGAACACCCGCAGAATCATCCGATCGGAGGCCAATAATTAAAACCTCTCGTCGAATGCGACGAACCTGCCATTAAGGCATGCAGGCTCCAAGGTACCATCAGGAGTCTCTAGACCAACTTCCTGGATAATGAGTTGAAGTCGACAGGAAGTGACCTTGATCAAAGGTGGGCCATAATGATTCCCACATCATCGACACGAGACAGAGAAACATAATGTTTTGTTGCGAATCAGGATCATATGAGAAACAGAGGAAGGTTGATATTTGCAGAGGCCAACTTCTCTTGAACATATGAACGGCACGACAATGGACTTGGCAGTATTTGACATCAACGGATCAAAGGTCATGGCGACGAGGCAGTGAACAGATGAGAGGTCGAAAGAGATTACCCAAACCCATGGAAGCAAAGTGAAGCAGCGAGATGAGATGTCCCCAACCCGACACGAATGCAGACAAGTGCCATGTTCAAGAGCGACATACTGCCGACGACAACGACGATGGTTCCATTTTTCCCCCACCATTTCTGGCGAGTACCTCTTTATTTTTACACAAGCTTGAAGAGGATACCATATGCTTGTCATATAAATCCGTCCTTCGGACGAATCCATCCTAGTACGTTTAACGAGTCCTAGGAAGGAGGAACTCGGAGAACGTCATTTCAACTGGATCCGATGTCATCAGGGTTTAACGAGTCTGACAAAGGGAGAACTCGGCGTATTTTCATGTTTAGAGAGTTTGAAAAGACAGCAGAAAAGTAAACTCCACAGGTCCTTTTTCGTAAATAGTTCCTCAGATCCGAAAAGGTAGAAAACAATATCCGAGAAAACCTCCTAGTCGCGATAGGCTAGGGTATTCCTTTTTCGTAATCAATCCATCCCAACCCGAAAAAGGGTTAAACGTATACTGGGTAGATGTCGATTCGTGTCCAATTTAACGAGATCGAAACGACAAGGGCCTCGGCAATCTTTTCATGTTTAGAGAGTCAGAAAAGAGCTGAAAGATGACTCCTCCTGGAGGAACGAGTGGTATAAAGGGTAGCAACTGGTTCCGGTAATGGTGGAACTACTTTGAACAAATAAAGGTCGAGAGGCTGGCTAACAAGACCACTCATAGCAGCGGTTCCTCAGGAACGGGTAAAACAACCAAGTGAAGGCATATGATCGGCCAAGCAGATAGTGACAATGGAGTGAGAAAACCAAGGCTCATCTGGCAGAAATAGGCTGATAAAATGGCAATCACAAGAGGTAAAATAAGAATGTTTTCATTTTTACACAAGCTTGAAACAAAGATAAACTATGCTTGAAACCGGTTTCATTTTTACACAAGCTTGAAACGGAAACAAACTATGCTTGAAAAAGTAAGCATGCCCCCAGCATGGTGACTCAATTCGAGGTACATGCCCCCCAAGCTTCATTCCATATGAAAGGCGGATGGAGTGAAGGTTCAAATTACGAGATCAAGAGAAAGACTCGACTGGGATTTTACGAGATCTAAACAAAAGACTCGAATTGAACGGGAATGTGTTTCATTATTTTAACGAGGTTGACACATTAAAAGAACTATCCTCAAACACCTTGTTTCATGGTTTAGGGAGCTTGACACAAGACCAGGAACTGTGCTCCGACAAACCTTGTTTCATTTTTTAAGGAGCTTGACACAAGACAAGGAACTATGCTCCGATGACCTTGTTTCATTTTTTAAGGAGCTTGACACAAGACAAGGAACTCTGCTCCGACACCCTTGTTTCATTTTTTAAGGAGCTTGACACAAGACAAGGAACTCTGCTCCGACACCCTTACATCAAAAAGAGCCAGAAGGCGGTGCTTCCAAGAGTTCCACTCCTGATGGAAGGGAAACACCCTGGAAGTCAGGACCCAATGCCCCCAGCACATTATGCACAACGGCATCATCACTGAGCACAGGTACGGGGTAAGTAGCCACATAGTTGACCTGCGGTGGGGCAGATACAACAGGTGGATAAAAACCAGGAGGGGGTGATGGCGGACCAGTTGCCATAGTAGGACCAAAGAACGACAGTTGATCAATGGTCACGATCCTTCCTTCATGCGGAAAACAGGCCACACGAAAGAGGGAGGAGACGAGCGCTCCCATGGCATAGGTGTAATCGCGCCCCAGGAGCAGATGAAAATCCAAGGGGCCTGGAACGACCATCACATCCATATGGACGGTTTTCCCTCCCAAAGTAATCGGTAACCTTGGAAGGATCCCCAACGGTTGACTGGTCCTTCTATTGAATGACAACAGACTCTGCGTAACAGGTGCAAGCGGTGGTGAACCGAAAGCTTGCCAGGTAGTTGAAGACAGAATACTAACAGACGCACCTTCGTCTATAATGGTGCTGGGTACAACCAGACCAAGAGCCTGTACTGTGATCTCGAAAGGCACGTAAGACGGAAGGCGGAATCCTGCAAATCGACTCCAATCAAAGGAGGCGACCAAACTACTCGGAGGGGCTACCATCGAAATGCGAAGGTCTTCCCCTGATGTTACAGAAGCAGAAGCCTCCCCCATAACCTCCATCTCGAAGGTGGGAGGGGTATCCTCCGGAGCCTCCATCATGGGAGGCGGAGGAGGAGCTTCCTGAAGTACAGGGACAGGAGAATCTTTCTCCAAGTCCGAAGAATCTGAAGAAACTAGAAGGACATGAGGGTTATGGGGTCCACTCTCGACAGAAAATACCTGGTGCACCGCAGATGGGGCCAGGTCAACCGATCCCACGACCAATGGTTGGTCGGGAACGGATTCCTGAATCTGAATTTCTGGAGGAGTGGGATCGACCAAGGATGACCCTTGACCAATCACGGCATCAGCCGACGGAGGACTCGAAGAAAGCCGATTATAACCAGGTGGAAGGCGTGGTGTAGAACCGGTCGGGTTGTCCAAAACTAGTTTGGCTTCATCCATATAAGGACAAAGGTGAATGGCATGGTGCCCTTCACACAACTTGCAGGGATTGGTGATCTTACCCTGCTTCTTTGGAGTCTTATCAGTGCCAGATGAATACGTGCCCCCAACCTGGCTCCCAGAAGTCAAAGGCAACGGCGGTCGGCCGTCGGACCATGTTTCGAGCACCTTGGGAATGTCAGGGCAGTCTCGAAGCAAATGGTCTCCCGCGCACAACATGCATGGGAACTTGACTTTCCGCGGAGGGTCGAAGGGCTTATCAAGATGAGATTTCTCATGGACAGTAGCTGTACATTTAGCCTCTCGCTTATCAGACTTCTTCTTCTTTGTCTTCTTCTTCTTCTTCTTAGCCACCTGGTTACTTGAATCCAGACTTTCACCAGGCGAAGTAGAAGAGGAGGACGCAGAAACAGGCGAAGAAGGGGAGAGGTCCACCTTGGAATTAATATGAGGTTGTTCAGGTGGAGGAACTGATTGAACAGTAGTGGAGACATTCGGGACAACAGAGGTTGAGAACAACCAAACAGGCAACCCAACAGTTAACCCAGGAAGGGACAACGTCGCCATGTAAGGAGCACCAACATTTCCAAAAGGAGGAAAATGACCAGGATTCCCTTCTGAGAGGATTCCTTGGTTGGTGAACTCTGAAAAAGTTGCCATCAAACTCAAAACCACACACGGGCTGAAAAAGAGTTAAGGGCACACGATCAAACGGTCACAAGCAATATCTAAACGGGTGTGTTATCGTGGGAGATTGATTTTACCACATTGGAAAATAAACAAATTCTATCGTTTCATGTTTTAAGAGTCGAGAAACGATAAAAAGATGACTCTATCTCTTTCAGAGTTGATACAAGCGTGAAAGGACAAGCGCTTGACGGTCTTTTCAAATTTAGAGAGTCAGAAAAGACCAAATGACTGCTCAGGAAAAAACTAGGCACAAAGGGTGTACCAAATATCCGTGAACTGCAATATACACCTTGGTTTCAAAAATGAAACAGAAATCGACCAAGGACTTTCCGTACGTGCAGGTAGTCTCCCCGAATGCGGTGTTCGGTGTATCACGGGTATAGGGCGGCAGACTCGGCTTCCTGTGGATAAAGGATTGAAAACCTATGGGGGTCTCCCTTTATATACGCGACGGTACGGGGAGCGCAAGTCCGTACTAGTGCTGTCTAAAGCCAATAGGCGAACGACAGCTGCTAGGTTTAACGACGCCGGAACACGTCTCTAGCCTAGACCTTCTAAATATGTTGCGTTAAGTTCAAATGTTGCCTTAGGTTAATTGAATGAATTTTACAGTTGATCTTCAATTAAGTTTCAATTTCCAGGCCTTATCGTATGTAGTGTCTCCTAAATGCAAGCTATATGCCACGATGCAACATTTCGTTCGATGAAAACTAGTTAAATGAGAGTTGAGAGCTTTTATACAAACGAAATGAACGGAATACAAACAAGAATGTCTCTAATGTAACTAATGCAATTGCACACTTTTCATTCAAATACTAATCACTAGTAATACGGAAAAGATGACAATTTGCACTAATTAAAAAACAAAAGAGATTATATATTTTTTTTATTTTCAATGTTTAATGGCTAATGTGCACTGAAAACAAAAGGAACAATTGGAGAAATGATAACTAAGAGAGCGAAGCAAACAACATTCACTCAAAATAGCAAGCAACCAAATCTCTAAATCGACCCAAAGTCTCTCAAATCAAAGAAAGACTCGAAAACACCCCAATGGACCGTGTGATCTGGGTCCAAAGCAAGGGCAAACGAATCCTGAATGAAAGAACGAACAATCACTCAAAAGACGCAACAAAACAATCAAAGACTGCTAAGAGGGCATGGAGGGTTAAGCAACAAGTCGACAGGACAATCAAGACACCAAAGCTCCCAAGGAGGGCTCGATTCACTATGCCACAAGATGCCCTAGGGCTCAAATCGTGAAACCGATAGATAGAGGCAAACAACCAAAGGATAGCGGTGAATTCCAGTCAAACCAGGCTCCAATGCACTCAAACAATCAGGGAATCAAGAAGAAAAGTATTGGTCAAGCTCAGAAAGCCAAAATTGAAGAACTTCAAAAAAGTCACAGGGGTGGCGCGACTGTGGCCTTGAAACTAGCGCCAGAGGCCGAGTGGCGCGAGACAGACAAATGCAACACGCGCCAAGTGGCGCGACTGTCAGGTAAAAACCCGCGCCAGTCGAATTCTTAAATGAAAACTAAAAAACAAGCTAATCTGAGAAAAAGACCAACACAAGCTAAGCAAACCACAAGGCTAAAATAATGAAAGAACCCAACCCAGAAGGTTCATCAAGCAAGGAGAAACAATCAAAGCGAACCAATCATAAACGAGACAAGGAAAACCGGATGGCTCCCCAGCGGAGTCGCCAATTTGTTGAGAAGGTAAATCCCCTCTGCGGACAGAGGCGATCCCTACTAGCCCAGCAGGGGTCTAGCAACAAACAAACAATGCTATGACGCAGGCTCCTAGTTACGAATGAAAGATTTGGGATAAGAACCTACCTGGATTCCAACGCTCGATCTGAAAAATAGATGTCCCCGTCCTTCAGTCCTGGCAGATCACAATCCTTCCACGATCTCCGTGGATGAACACCTGCACACAGAAAGAACAAACAGATACAAGCATAGGAACCGGCATACGTAACTAAACATCGGTCAGAAAAGACATTACTCGCATTAACATAATGGAAAAAGGAGTGGAACCATAATCATAGTCATCTATTAAAGTGGTAAACGAATAGAAGTTACAACCAAGTTCTGACGTTGCAGCCTCCTTCGCGCGGGTCTCCGGTTGTCCACGCCTCGCAAAGCTCGCCGGGGGAAAGGGAAACCTCTCCAGAGTCTCGTGACAATGGTCTCCTTGCTCGAATGGGCCTTAAGGGAAAGGAAGGATTCTTTTCAGCACAAAGGCACTTGGGAATAGGAGATGCAAAGCTTTAGCACTTCAAGACTAGCTTGCCATGGATCTGAGCAAGCTTTTATAGATGGGGAAGGAGGGAGTTGGGATCCCTATTATTATGGGATTGGCCCTATCAACAAGGAAGGTTCCATAGAAGGTAGCAAAACTACTTCCCTTCCATAGAACTCCCGTAGCCAAACCTCCCAACTCAAGATAGGCAGTGGTTGTGAGTTTGTTTGAACTCAACTTCCGCCATCCATATATAAAAAGCAGTCCCTAAAATGGGTGGCGCGATTGCTGCTCTATGACAGAGCACCAAGTGGCGCGACCTCTTTACAGGATTTCCCTGAGTGGCGCGAGTACTGAACTGTCTACCCGCGCCAATGCAAAAAGAGCTGTTTTTCATGGATTTTGCAGGGAGATGTCTCAAGGGGAAATGAAGCTCATACTCAGAGGGATGCAATGATGATGTTTTCAGTGCATGACAGTGTTCACAGGTCACGTTATGGGTCCTCCATTGTGCGGGACGGGGAATGGTAGGGACGGTGACAAATTACTGTGTAACAAGCTACAACTGGTTTACTACATTCAGCCACTCAGCAAGGGAATAAAGAATCTTTACAGGTAAGGCATGATCATCACAATACCAGGAACACTAACAGGGATATCGCTCAAAGAAGAAACAATCAACAGGTAAATTCAAATAGAATATTTCATGATTGCAAAAATTTCTACTTCAATGGACAATGTTTCTCATGTCACAATTTTGGTCATAAAGTTGTTCAATGTGTTGCATATAAAACCATCATGACAAGAGAAGCAAGAAAGAAAATGATGGATATTGAACCAAAGAAGAACACCTATAACAACTTTTCTCCTCTTCAAAATGAAGTTGAATGTGCTTATTGCAATAACTTTGGCCATGAAGAATCTGAATGCAGGAGCAAAGTCCAGCCAAAACAACATATTCCTTCAAGTTCCAATGTATGGAAAAAGAAGGAATTACAGGTTGAAAATTGTGGGATAGCGTTATTTGCAGAAGGTGAAGAAAATCAATGGTATATTGATAGTGGGTGCTCAAGACACATGACAGGTGACAAAGGCAAACTTCTTGCTTATAATTCTCTAGAAAAGGAAAAGAAAGTTACTTTTGGAAATGATAATCCTGCTGTAATTAAATGAAAAGGGTCCAGGTTTCTAAAAGAAAAGGTGAAAGCTAATGATGTTATGTGTGTGGATGGATTAAGGCATAACCTGTTAAGTGTAAGTCCGCCATCCATATATAAAAAGCAGTCCCTAAAATGGGTGGCGCGATTGCTGCTCTATGACAGAGCGCCAAGTGGCGCGACCTCTTTACAGGATTTCCCTGAGTGGCGCGAGTACTGAACTGTCTACCCGCGCCAATGCAAAAAGAGCTGTTTTTCATGGATTTTGCAAGGAGATGTCTCAAGGAGAAATGAAGCTCATACTCAGAGGGATGCAATGATGATGTTTTCAGTGCATGACAGTGTTCACAGGTCACGTTATGGGTCCTCCATTGTGCGGGACGGGGAATGGTAAGGACGGTGACAAATTACTGTGTAACAGATGCCCCCTAAAGCATGAGGCCCGAGAGAGAGAGGGGTGAAATGCTTTACGAGAACATGTCTGACTGAAGGCCCGCCGTCGGAAAACCTGCACAGACAGATACAACTGATATCTCAAGTACACGATGTATATATGGTATGGACGCAGCCATCCGAACAGAGTATGCTATAATCCGGATCCAGGGTATGGGCACAGCCATCCAACTAAGATCAAACAAATAGACTCAGGTATGGTCGCAGCCATCCAATCATTGAGTCATGTACATAATGACAATAATCCACAATCGCAGCCTGGATTACAACAGACACAATCCGGGGTCTTGCGCTCCATCTCGACCCAAATAAGTACAAGTTCTAGCACGCGAATATGTGAGCTGATGTCGAACATGCAAGAACATCGCCTGATTACCAGCCAATGATGAAAGCCGTTAACAGACGCGAGAGGAACCACCAATAATGACAATGGTCCTCAAGGTACTACGGGTACAATCCACGGCGTGTGAATAAATGAGCTGACGTCGAACACCCGCAGAATCATCCGATCGGAGGTCAATAATGAAAACCTCTCGTCGAATGCGACGAACCTGCCATTTAGGCATGCAGGCCCCAAGGTACCATCAGGAGTCTCTAGACCAACTTCCTGGATAATGAGTTGAAGTCGACAGGAAGTGATCTTGATCGAAGGTGGGCCATAATGATTCCCACATCATCGACACGAGGCAGAGGAACATAATGTTTTGTTGTGAATTAGGATCATATGAGAAACAGAGGAAGGTTGATATTCGCAGAGGCCAACTTCTCTTGAACATATAAACGGCACGACAATGGACTTGGCAGTATTTGACATCAACAGATCAAAGGTCATGGCGACGAGGCAGTGAATAGATGAGAGGTCAAAAGAGATTACCCAAACCCATGGAAGCAAAGTGAAACAACGAGATGAGATGTCCCCAACCCGACACGAATGCAGACAAGTGCCATGTTCAAGAGCGACATACTGCCGACGATAACGACGATGGTTCCATTTTTCCCCCACCATTTCGGTGAGTACCTCTTTATTTTTACACAAGCTTGAAGAGGATACCATATGCTTGTCATATAAATCCGCCCTTCGGGCGAATCCATCCTAGTACATTTAACGAGCCCTAGGAAGGAGCGACTCGGGTAGCGTCATTTCGACTGAGTCCGATGTCATCAGGTTTTAACGAGTCTGACAAAGGAAGAACTCGGCGTCTTTTCATGTTTAGAGAGTTTGAAAAGACAGCAGAAAAGAAAACTCCACAGGTCCCTTTTCGTAAATAGTTCCCCAGATCCGAAAAGGTAGAAAACAATATCCGGGAAAACCTCCTAGTCGCGATAGGCTAGGGTATTCCTTTTTCGTAATCGATCCAGCCCAGCCCGAAAAAGGGTTAAACTTATACTGGGTGAATATCGATTCGTGTCCATTTTAACGAGATCGAAACGACAAGGGCCTCGGCGATCTTTTCATATTTAGAGAGTCAGAAAAGAGCTGAAAGATGACTCCTCCTGGAGGAACGAGTGGTATAACGGGTAGCAACTGGTTCTGGTAATGGTGGAACTAATCTGAACAAATAAAGGTCGAGAGGCTGGCTAACAAGACCACTCATAGCAGCGGTTCCTCAGGAACGGGTAAAACAACTAAGTGAAGGCATATGATCGGCCAAGCAGATAATGACGATGGAGCGAGAAAACCAAGGCTCATCTGGCAAAATAGGCTGATAAGATGACAATCACAAGGGGTAAAATGGGAAAGGTTTCATTTTTACACAAGCTTGAAATCAGGAAACTCTGCTTGAAGTTGGTTTCATTTTTACACAAGCTTGAAACAAAGATAAACTATGCTTGAAACCGATTTCATTTTTACACAAGCTTGAAACGGAAACAAACTATGCTTGAAAAAGTAAGCATGCCCCCAGCATGGTGACTCAATTCGAGGTACATGCCCCCCAAGCTTCAGTCCATATGAAAAGCAGATGGAGTGAAGGTTCAAATTACAAGATCAAAAGAAAAGACTCGACTGGGATTTTACGAGATCTTATCAAAGACTCGAATTGAATGGGAACGTGTTTCATTATTTTAACGAGGTTGACACATTAAAAGAACTATCCTCAAACACCTTGTTTCATGGTTTAGGGAGCTTGACACAAGACCATGAACTGTGCTCCGACAAACCTTGTTTCATTTTTTAAGGAGCTTGACACAAGACAATGAACTGTGCTCCGACAAACCTTGTTTCATTTTTTAAGGAGCTTGACACAAGACAAGGAACTATGCTCCGACGACCTTGTTTCATTTTTTAAGGAGCTTGACACAAGACAAGGAACTATGCTCCGACGACCTTGTTTCATTTTTTAAGGAGCTTGACACAAGACAAGGAACTCTGCTCCGACCGACTTCATCATAATGAACAAGAAGTCATTGCTTCCAAGAGTTCCACACCAGATGGGAGGAAATCATCCTGGAAGTCAGGACCCAATGCCTCCAGCACTCGATGCACGACGGCATCATCACTGAGCACATGCACGGGGTAAGTAGCCACATAGTTGACTTGCGGCGGAGCAGATACAACGGGTGGATAGAAACCAGGAGGGGGTGATGGCGGACCAAATGCCATATTAGGACCAAAGAACGAAAGCTGATCAATGGTCACGATCCGTCCTTCATGTGGAAAGCACACCACGCGAAAGAGGGAGGAGACAAGGGCTCCCATGGCATAGGTGTAATCGCGCCCCAGGAGCAGATTGAAATCCAAAGGGCCTGGAACGACCATCATGTCCATATGGACGGTTTTACCTCCCAAAGTAACAGGTAACCTTGGAAGGATCCCCAACGGTTGACTCGTTCTTCTATTGAATGTCAACAGATTCTGCGTAACAGGCGCAAGCGGCGGGGAACCGAAAGCTTGCCAGGTAGTTGAAGACAAAATACTAACAGACGCACCTTCGTCTATAATGGTGCTGGGTACAACCAGACCAAGAGCCTGCACTGTGATCTCGAAAGGCACATAAGACGGAAGGCGAAATCCTGCAAATCGGTTCCAATCAAAGGAAGCGACCAAACTACTCGGAGGGGCTACCATTGAAATGCGAAGGTCTTCCCCTGATGTTACGGGAGCAGAAGCCTCCTCCATGACCTCCATCTCGAAGGTGGGAGGAATATCCTCCGTAGCCTCCATCTTGGGAGGCGGAGGAGCAACTTCTTGAAGTACAGGGACAGGAGAATCTTTCTCCAAGTCTGAAGAATCTGAAGAAACCAGAAGGACATGAGGAGTGTGAGATCCACTCTCGACAGAAAAGACCTGGTGCACCGCGGACGGGGCCAGTTCAACCGATCCTACGACCAATGGTTGGTCAGGGCCGGATTCGTGAATTTGAATTTCTGGGGGAGTGGGATCGACCAAGGATGACTCTTGACCAACCATGGGATCAGCTGGCGGAGGACTCGAAGAAAGCCGATTATAACCAGGTGGAAGGCGTGGTGTAGAACCGACTAGGTTGTCCAAGACTCGCTTGGCTTCATCCATATAAGGACAAAGGTGAATGGCATGACGCCCTTCACACAATTTACAGGGATTGGTGATCTTACCCTGCTTCTTAGAGTTCTTATCAACAGCAGCTGAAGACGTGCCCCCAACTTGACTCCCGGAAGCCAAAGGCAACGGTGGGCGGCCGTTGGACCATACTTCGAGCACCTTGGGAATGCCAGGGCAGTCTTGAAGAAGATGGTCTCCCGTGCACAACATGCACGGGAACTTGACTTTCCGAGGAGGGTTGGAAGGACTATCAAGAGGAGACATCTCGGAGGCAGTAGCCGTACATTTAGCCTCTCGCTTATCAGGCTTCTTCTTCTTTGTCTTCTTCTTCTTCTTCTTAGCCACCTGGTTACTTGAATCCAGACTTTCACCAGGCGAAGTAGAAGAGGAGGACGCAGAAACAGGCGAAGAAGGGGAGAGGTCCACCTTGGAATCAACATGAGGTTGTTCAGGTGGAGGAACTGATTGAACAGTAGTGGAGACATCCGGGACAACAGAGGTTGAGAACAACCAAACAGGCAACCCAACAGTTAACCCGGGAAGGGACAACGTCGCCATGTAAGGAGCACCAACATTTCCAAAAGGAGGAAAATGACCAGGATTCCCTTCTGAGGGGATTCCTTGGTTGGTAAACTCTGAAAAAGTTGCCATCAAACTCAACACCACACACGGGCTGAAAAAGAGTTTAAGACACACGATCAAACGGCCAACAAGCAATATCTAAACAGGCGTGTAATCGTGGGCGATTAATTTTACCACATTGGAAAGTAAGAAATTCTACCGTTTCATGTTTTAAGAGTCGAGAAACGATAAAAAGGTGACTCTATCTCTTTCAGAGTTGACACAAGCGTGAAAGGACAAGCGCTTGACGGTCTTTTCAAGTTTAGGGAGTCAGAAAAGACCAAATGACTGCTCGGGAAAAACTAGGCACAAAGGGTGTACCAAATATCCGTGAACTGCAATATACACCTTGGTTTCAAAAATGAAACAGAAATCGACCAAGGAATTTCCGTACGTGCAGGTAGTCTCCCCGAATGCTGTGTTCGGTGTATCACGGGTATAGGGCGGCAGACTCGGCTTCCTGTGGATAAAGGATTGAAAACCTATGGGGGTCTCCCTTTATATACGCGACGGTACGGGGAGCACAAGTCCGTACTAGCGCTGTCTAAAGCCAATAGGCGAACGACAGCTGCTAGGTTTAACGACGCCGGAACACGTCTCTAGCCTAGACCTTCTAAATATGTTGCGTTAAGTTCCAATGTTGCCTTAGGTTAATTGAATGAATTTTACGGTTGATCTTCAATTAAGTTTCAATTTCCAGGCCTTATCGTATGTAGTGTCTCCTAAATGCAAGCTATATGCCACGATGCAACATTTCGTTCGATGAAAACTAGTTAAATGAGAGTTGAAAGCTTTAATACAAACGAAATGAACGGAATACAAACAAGAATGTCTCTAATGCAACTAATGCAATTGCACATTTTTCATTCAAACACTAATCACTAGTGATACGGAAAAGATGACAATTTGCACTAATTAAAAAAACAAAAGAGATTATATTTTTTTTTTAAATTTTCAATGTCTAATGGCTAATGTGCACTGAAAACAAAAGGAACAATTAGAGAAATGATAACTAAGAGAGCAAAGCAAACAACATTCACTCACCAAGCAAGCAAGCAAATCTCTAAATCGACCCAAAGTCTCTCAAATCGAAGAAAGACTCAAAAACACCCCAATGGACCGTGTGATCTGGGTCCAAAGCAAGGGCAAACGAATCCTGAATGAAAGAACGAACAATCACTCAAAAGACGCAACAAAACAATCAAAGACTGCTAAGAGGGCATGGGGGGTTAAGCAACAAGTCGACAGGACAATCAAGACACCAAAGCTCCCAAGGAGGGCTCGATTCACTATGCCACTAGATGCCCTAGGGCTCAAATCGTGAAACCGATAAATAGAGGCAAACAACCAAAGGATAGCGGTGAATTCCAGTCAAACCAGGCTCCAATGCACTCAAACAATCAGGGAATCAAGAAGAAAAGTATTGGTCAAGCTCAGAAAGCCAAAAATTGAAGAAATTCAAAAAAGTCACCGGGGTGGCGCGACTGTGGCCTTGAAACTAGCGCCAGAGGCCGAGTGGCGCGAGACAGACAAATGCAACACGCGCCAAGTGGCGCGACTGTCAGGTAAAAACCCGCGCCAGTCGAATTCTTCAATGAAAACTAAAAAACAAACTAATCTGAGAAAAGACCAACACAAGCTAAGCAAACCACAAGGCTAAAATAATGAAAGAACCCAACCTAGAAGGTTCATCAAGCAAGGAGAAACAATCAAAGCGAACCAATCATAAACGAGACAAGGAAAACCGGACGATCCCCAGCGGAGTCGCCAATTTGTTGAGAAGGTAAATCCCCTATGCGGACAGAGGCGATCCCTACTAGCCCAGCAGGGGTCTAGCAACAAACAAACAATGCTATGACGCAGGCTCCTAGTTACGAATGAAAGATTTGGGATAAGAAGCTACCTGGATTCCAGCGCTCGATCTGAAAAAGAGATGTCCCCGTCCTTCAGTCCTGGCAGATCACAATCCTTCCACGATCTCCGTGGATGAACACCTGCACACAGAAAGAACAAACAGATACAAGCATAGGAACCAGCATACGTAACTAAACATCGGTCAGAAAAGACATTACTCGCATTAACATAATGGAAAAAAGAGTGGAACCATAATCATAGTCATCTATTAAAGTGGTAAACGAATAGAAGTTACAACCAAGTTCTGACGCTGCAGCCTCCTTCGCGCGGGTCTCCGGTCGTCCACGTCTCGCAAAGCTCGCCGGGGGAAAGGGAAACCTCTCCAGAGTCTCGTAACAATGGTCTCCTCGCTTGAATGGGCCTTAAGGGAAAGAAGGGATTCTTTACAGCACAAAGGCACTTGGGAATAAGGAGATGCAAAGCTTCAGCACTTCAAGACTAGCTTGCCATGGATCTGAGCAAGCTTTTATAGATGGGGAAGGAGGGAGTTGGGATCCCTATTATTATGGGATGGGCCCTATCAACAAGGAAGGTTCCATAGAAGGTGGCAAAACAACTTCCCTTCCATAGAACTCCCGTAGCCAAACCTCCCAACTCAAGATAGGCAGTGGTTGTGAGTTTGTTTGAACTCAACTTCCGCCATCCATATATAAAAAACAGTCCCTAAAATGGGTGGCGCGATTGCTGCTCTATGACAGAGCGCCAAGTGGCGCGGCCTCTTTACAGGATTTCCCTGAGTGGCGCGAGTACTGAACTGTCTACCCGCGCCAATGCAAAAAGAGCTGTTTTTCATGGATTTTGCAAGGAGATGTCTCAAGGGGAAATGAAGCTCATACTCGGAGGGATGCAATGAT
>CM076574.1:1254062012-1254245970 GCA_034641835.2 Pinus albicaulis
TTTAATAAGAAGAGGCCATCGAGCCATCGTTTGCATTATTATCATTTTGACTCTCTATATAGCTTCTGAATATTTGTGTTTTAGTTTTAGTTTAACCAGAGCATACTTTAGCATACTATTTTCACTAATTTTTATGCTTTTGAGCTCCCCCACTTTCTGCCTATTACCAATAGTTTAAAGAGTATACCACACTCTTTAAACTGGTGTGATTTCATACACCCGTGCGACTAATCCACCACAACAGGATTGGAGACTCCACTGACGTGTTCCAATTTTATGTGGTTGTGCCATTTTTTGCAACAGAACCATTGTCCATGCTGGAGTGGAGCTGATAGTCCTCTAACCCATCTTGCAGTCCCTAGACTCACTAAGGTGATAGACTGAAGAAGTCAGCTCCTAATATTTTTACTTGCAGGATTTTTTCGCGCAAATTGTAGACTGAGATATTTTTTTCTCCCCATATTCTACATTTTTTTCTTGTAAGTGTGTTGGGAAATCCCTAATGTATCTGCCAGCACTTGTGTTGATAGCCCACAGCTTCTGATAACTCATTTCTTGCTGCTTTTTGTAGGCATAGAGTTAGTTTCATTTAAGTTGGTCTTTGCAAAAGGTGTTCACATAGTTTAAGTTGGGGGCGAATATAGCATTTCTTTCCGAACAATTTATGTTTTTGCAAATTCTGGTATGCACACCTAGTTTAACTAGTCTGAGTAAGTGGCCCAAGACCACACATGCATAAGCTAGTATAGAAATTGTTTAATTTAAATTCAATTTTTGCATCTAGTAAATTGCGGGACTAGGATTGAATCGCCAATTAGAGCAAGTAATCTCTGCTATATTTGCACCATTTGGTGACCCTATACAAGCATATGAATGCTCTACATTTTTTATTCGCCATCTCCCTTTAGTTACTCACATAGACTAACTAGGAAGATTTGGATGCGGCCCATTATCCACAAATGTTTTCCATTTGAGAAAGGAACAACATCACATAGTTTAACTAGGGGACTTTGTAAAGGATCACCGATATCCATATGTTCAAATTATGAGATTTTTTACCATATGCTTACACATGCTCACCCACTAAGCAAAGAAAGCCACCTAAAACTAACTTAAACCAACTCACTAAATTCTCCCCACAGGGGCCACGAAATAATTTATAGATTAAGTTAGGATCAAGGGGGTAGGCATCCAATAAGCCACCTTGATCAGACTTCACATTGAAACATAGAAGTTGTGTATTTAGGGAGCTTTAAAATCCACCTATTAGCCCAAAGAAAAAGAAAACTCGAGTGCGGAAGAGACCCGATTCAAAGGGGGTCAGGCTTTGGCCTAGTGCGTGCAGTATCAGTTGGGGCTACCTGACTTGGTTGATACTCGGTACTGTTAGCTAACTACCAAGAAGCCAAAGACTTGAACGCTCACATGGGATGGTGGTTCTTACTGGCCAAAAGCTAGGGCATCATTTACCTTATAGGTGATGGTGCAGGGAAGCGCCAAACCCTCTACCCTTACCTTGGTGGATTCTGTTCAGCTGACTGGGGGCATCACTAGCTCTTACGGGACGTTGTGCCAGCACTTGCAAGAAATATTCTCAAGGCCCAGTTACTTTTGAGTGTCTGAGGATGTAATAGGTCTTCTAGGATTTTGAGTATCACGCGTAAACAAACAAAACCATTTTTTTCTTGATTGATCACATAGATTATGTTAAAGGGAAAATTCATTTCACTTTTTCTTTGTGTTATGTATGTGGCCATAAATTTGTTGTGATCATAGACTCAATCCCCTCAAAATTTTCCCAAAACCTAACCTGGTTGACACCGAAATGGTTCCAATGGAACCTCATCGGTTCAGGTGTCTTTTGGACCTCCCCCCATTATCAGGAGGGGTTCCAAGTCTTTTTTTGTTTAGGCATCAAATACGGATCATTACCACAATCGTTGGTTCATCCTTTCTTGGAGCAACCTTATTTGGGAACCCTAGTCGGTCTCCCAACACCACACTTCACACCACTACCCCCTCGTCCCCTGGGGGGTAGACGAACACATCCCATACAGGAAGCCAACTGAATTCAAAACAGGGTAGGTCACAGACTAACCCTCTTTCTAACCAAAACTTCATGTCTTCACATGTTGCCATGGCATCAACCTCCCAGTCACCCTTCTTAGTGACGTTGAATCTACCCATTTTAACCAAGCTCATCGATGACCCCATTGCACATGACCCCAATTGTCCTCCCATGCCCACGAAGCTCCCTTCAGAAATACCAAAGTTTTAAGGCAAGCAAGTAGAAGACCCAGGTAATCATATAATTACCTTTCACCTGTGGTGCTCATCGAATAGCATCATTGAAGATACTATTCGGTTGAGGCTATTTCAACGCACTCTTACAGGAGTGGCCAAGAAATGGTATGTGGAGTAACCTCCTACTTCACATGGAACCTTTAGCGCCCTCACTACCACGTTCCTCACATACTTTCAGTTGCCCATTCACCATGATTTGGGAATGGAATTACTGACCCATTTCAGACAACACCCTTCCATCCATATCTCAGAGCATCTCCATGAATGGAGGCGGCATCGTAGTTTATGAAAAGCTAAACTCGACGACCCGGTCCTTTTAGATTTATTTTTGAAAACTCTAACACTGGATATTTCAAAGGATGTTGTGCAGCACAACCCCACATCCGAGGAAGATGTAATCAGTAAATCCATGCAGCTTGAACTGATCTATACATAGTCAGGATACATCTACAATATACTGCCTAATGCCCAGTGCCTGCAATCTTATCAAGAATCTCTAGGCACATCTTGTTGGGGTTCCTGAGTTTTGGAAGATTGGAAAATCCAAAAGAAAAGACAACATCAAACCACTTTGGGATTCTATGATCTAGCCCTCCTAAATCTAGAGAGGGATCTCTCTATAAGTGTGTTAAAGATGTGATCTTTAAGGCTTGAAATGTGATTTTACGCTAGTTCTGAAGAACAAGGGTTTTTGTTTGGTTTGTTTGGTTGGTTGAATTGGCACAACAAAACATGAATTATCTAAGTGGTATAGATATAAAGAAGAAGTATCATATTCATTGGGAAATGGATTCTAGAAGAAGCAAATAGCAAGCTCATAAATGGATATGGGATATCAAAGGGAAAATCTAACTTGGCCATAGGATCCTTTAGTTTTTGTGAATGAGATGGACATCAATGATTTGAAAAGAGAGTTTGAATTCTCAACAAAGGGAACTTAAAAACATAACTTGAACATAAAGATGTATTTGATAGACAGGGCTAACCATGAATTATGCAAACCACACTTTAGGAAAATGATGACTTTAAGACAACTTTTAAAATGAAATCTAAGATTTGGGGAACACCCTATTTCCTCAAATATTTTATTTCAAAGGAGTTAGAAAACATGAAATATTCACTGATAATTGCAGTCATAGAAGAGGGAACACCTAACACATCTATGATCACAACTATAAAGACCTTTAAAACAATTGTTCAAGAAGGGACAAAGGGTATGATCAAAACAGACCTCCTTGGCTAACTGTAAACAATGGTACTTCAAAGGGAGACTTCAAAAACAGTTTTCAAGTGGCAGCAGACAAGTAGGGAAAACCGTAAATCATGCCTGAACCAACCATTTGAACTATTTGAGAAATAAACAAGCATAAGGGTTCAAGAGAATGATTAAAGATTCTAAAATACCTTAGCATAAGGAAACATAAAACAGTGAAGGATAAACAGGTCTAAGGTGCTTCCAGGAGTCATTTCTTAGCATAAACTTTTCATCCTACTGTAGTAAGAATTTATGAAACATAATGAAAACAAGAAAAAACAACAGACAGTTCAGAATACATCACCAACAGTCGAGCTCAGGGATCCAATGATAGATTCTTCTAAAAAACAAGCATGTCAAAACATAATCCAGCTTCCAACACTTCAATTTCTTCTTCAACTTCAGACAGACTATGTATTATTTCAAAGAGTTTCAGTGTTACAACTATTGACCAACCAACCAACTTCTCATCTTATTTAGAAGCATTTATAGAAGAAATGAGGAGGTGGAAGAGTTCTGGGGTTGAGTATCATTACTTTCATGCTAAATGCAACTTCCAGCCTTGAAAACCATGCAAGGCATAAGGCAGGAAAGCATTTGATCTACAACTCTGTTTCATTTACTCTATCTCTATTTTTTTAGGTTTAGTGGGTGAAAATATTGAATTTAAGGCCTTTTTTATCTTTTACAATAACTTTACTGACCATTTCAAATATGTTCTTTTGTTTGTAATAACTATTAGCAGTCTTTAGCCTTAATGTTATTGACTGAGATTTGATCTGGGTATTTCTTTGAGGTAGAGAGGCTGTAGGTGGCAATTTTGGTAGCTGGGGATTCAATTAGCCCTTATGACATGGCACTCAAGGCTTTCTAGATCTGATTTGTGAATTAGGCCTTTGATTCCAGAGTTCATTCCTTGATCCTTTAAGCTTTGATTAACATCTTTAATCCTTCAATTATGCTCTGATCTTCATCTTCGACACTGATACTCTTTCATTTAATTAACTCTGAATGTGTTTTCCGTTGCAGGTGCACAGAGGGTTTGTCGGAGAAATTGTTCAGAAAACCGATAATCATGACTTATCGATCTTCTAAAAACATATAACTATCACTTTAAACCCTTTAATTTGTATAAAAGGTCATGAGGATTGTCATCCTTGGCCCATAATAACATTGTAATGGCTGCGGGAGGGTTTACCTTAATCTTCATTAAACCTGCATAAAACAAACAAAGTTAATTTAAATCCTGCGAAGATTTGGTTAAAAACTGCTTTGGAGGGTTCGTGGAAGCGTTTAGGAGCTATGAGGATGGACGGATTTGCAGCGGAAAATGGGTTTCTATGGTAAAACAAAGAAACAAGTTTAATTTGAAAATATGGTGCGAATTGAGGATTAGTGGTTTTCGGTAAAACCATTAATGGTTTTCGCGCAGCATTTGGGGGGGGAGATGGTATTAGCTTTTGAAATGCGATTCCATTCATCACCCAACACGTGGAAAATGAAAACCGTTTATATCACGCGGAAGTAGCGCATTGTGAAACGAGGCCAAATATTACGCGATATTGATCGTTGGCCGTTGGATGATGGGATGCAGATCCGACGGTGTGGATTGCGCGCGATGGACCAAAAGATGCACGGGCAGAGATGGGAGTTGGCCCGTCGATGACGTGTTTCTTCTTTGTCGTGGAGTGGGTTGAATGGTTAGATCAGGTTAAGTCCCGATCATCAGATCATCTAAATGGACGGTTGAGATTCCAAGATGGGCCAGAGAATTTAAAAGGGGAAATGGGAAGGCAGGTGAAATAGATGGAAGGATGATTGCCTGAAGACCATTGATCTATGGAGAGCAACAGTTCACATAAATTCAAATCATAATGTTGATAAATGATAAAAATAGACTAAAGGCAAGGTTTTTATGGGGATTTATGTATTTAAGCGCCCGATTGCAGGGCCAAGGTTGTATGAGGAAAAAAGGTTTAAAGGTAATAATCCCTCAGGGGCTTAAATGCCTTATAGTGTAAAAGGGTGTTTTTAGGCCAAAAATAGGGATTTTCAAGACCAAAAAAGGGTTCTGATAGGTGAAAGAAAGGGTTTTTTAAAACAAAATAAGGTAGAAAATAAGGTTTTAAAGAGGATTAGGATGTTTTGAGGGTTAGATGAAGGTGCTTTTGAGGGATTTTGTGAGGGATGCAAGGATAAAAATGGAGAGTTTGTGGGATTGGAATGGAGAGGTAAATGGTGAGAAATGGAGTATTATAAGTAGTTTTCTCGTGGTAAACAGCAGGTATTTTAGGGCTAATAGTGAAAAAACAGTGAAGATTAACTCAAAGGGTAATAATCATCATAAAAACTTCAACAACTGATAAGCTTTGAAAGAAAACTATCTCTTGAAGGTTTAAAAGGCAGGCTTAGCCACCATTGAGTATGACAGAATTTATAGGTGGCTAACAGTGGCTCCACTTGGGGAGGATAGTTGGTTCTTTAGGTGTCCAGAACCTTAGATATTGATCTTTGGCTTTTTAGTAAACCAATTCCTTAATCCATTGGGAAACAACTTTCTTTTCCTTTAGCTGACCTTTCTTTGATTTGATAATCTCTGCAACAATCTGAGACAATGGAATTCTACCAAAACAACATCTATACCTACCCATTCCTAATGATGCTAAAAAATTTTCTTCTTTCAAAGTGCATTTGGATTGGCAAACTCTTTTCATAAACATTTTATTCTTTTGAAAACAGGAAACTAATCTATTTCTACTTTTATTTCTCCACAAACTCAATTTAAACAGTTGAGTTCATAAATTCTCTACCTAACTACTATCTGTCAGGAATAGACTATTTGACAGAACTTTATTCTCTAAATTCTAAAACAAGAAATTTAAAACATCCAAGCCAAGATTAAACAATTTGACTTGCTGTAGATCTATGGTATAAAAACAAGCTACACATAGATTTTATTTGCAGAAAAGTAAAACAAATTTTGTGAAGGCTTAAGATCTGAAAATTAAAACATCCTTCACTATCTCTTCAGCTCTGATTTTGAATTTGTTTGAGTTGTTTCCTCTTTCTTATCTGGTTCAAGTTTTGAGCATATTGGAAACAGTTTGTTTTCTATCTCTGGCTCAAAATTTGATCTAATTAGAGCCATTCTTCTTTTGAGATTCATAGGTTCAGATATTGAATTTGTTTGAACCTTTGTTTCCTCTATCCTAATCTACCTTACTGATAAGCCAATATTGTGTTGTTTGGTTGATCTAATTCACTAACCTATCAGCAGAAAATTGAAAAACTAATTAGTCATGATTAGGCTGTATGAATAACTAGCAGTGTGTTTTTAGTAGTGGCATTTGAGCTTGCACACTTTCAGAATTTGTCTCTCTTTTTTGGTATGGGGCTATACTTTTCTTGTTTTTATCTGCCCTCTTTTCTTCTTCTATTGTTTTTGTATTTTTATTTTTACAAATTTGAATGCAATGTTCAGAAAATGATATTTACAATAGACAGTAAAAAAAAAATTTGAAACTCATGACTCTTGACAGAAATAATGCTTGAGAATCCTGCCATTGACAGGACCTCCATATAAATCTTCTCAATTCAATTCTTTCAGGAAGAAAGCATTGTGACCTCTCTCAGCATGAATAACATAGGGCCCTTTCCACAGGTTCTCAAACTTGCCATGTTTTCCCTTTTCTTCCCTTGAATCCCATTTGAGAACCACATTTCCAGCTTGGAAATTGTTTTCCTTTGTTCTTTTATTAAACAGTTTATTGATATTTTCTTGGACTAGTTGTGTTCTTTCATAGACTTCTTCTCTAGACTTCTGTAAATGAATTTTTTGGTTGATTCTTCTCTGCATATCATTCTCTTCAGTTTGCACTTCTCGAAGGAGTTTCATAACTAGAACTCCTAAGGATGTTGGGAATATTGCATCCATGCCCTAAACCAACTGATAGGGGGACATATTTATTGACTTTTTGGTAGTTAATCTATCAGCCCATAAGGCATGAACTAGCTTACTGTGCCATGATTTGTGATTATGCTCCAACAACTTTTTGATGATATTGATGAGGCTTTTGTTGGAGGATTCATCTAATCCATTTCCTTGGGGATAGTAGGCAATAGAATGGCCTAAGGTGATGTGGTATTTGTAGCAGAAATAAACCATTCTTTTAGAATTGAAGGGAGCAGCATTATCTGTTATGATTTTTCTAGGACAACCAAATCTAGATAGGATGTTAGTTTCAAGGAACTTGATAATGACAGAGTCAGTAGCATTCCTAGATGGTATGGCTTCTATCCACTTGGTAAAATATTTAGTGGCAGTGAGGATCCACTTATGTTGGGTTGATGAAGATTGATGAATCTCCCCAACGAAGTCTAAGCCCCATTGTTGGAAGGGTGCCTCAACACTGATAGGATGTAAGGGTAAAGGAAGGAGTTTTCTTTTGCCGTAAAAAAATTGACACTTATGGCCAGAAAAGACTAACTTCTAAGTATCTGGGAAAATGGAGGGCCAATAGTGACCAGATCAGAGGATTTTATTTTCTGTGGTCTTCCAGAAAAGGTGTCCTCCACATTCTCCTTCATGCAGCTCATGCATGATTTTTCCTGCATCATCCTCAAGTAAACATTTAAGCAAAATTCCAACAACATTTTTCTAATATAATACCCCATCTAATATGAAATAATTCAAAGCCTTTTGTTTCAAAAATATAGCTTTAGTTTTAGACAAAGAAGGAGGGTCATTTAGATATAAAAGAACATAAATGATGTCAGCATACCAAGGAGAATTCAAAAATGTTTCTTCAATGAAAGAAGCAGTGAATTCTTCTATTTATTCCAACACATCTACCATATTCATATCTAGTGCTTGGAAGTTTGATTCAACCATGAGTTTTGCTAATCCCTGCCCTTTAATTAGTTTGGTGGGCCTGATTTCTAAGTCATATTCAAGAATAGTAGCAATCCATTTTCCCTTTTTACCATCAGGGTCTTGACTTAGAATATCCTTGACAACAATATGTGGAACAAAAGCAATTATGTGAGAGTGTAAAATGTAGACTCTAAAGGCTTTTAATGCTTTCACTAATGCTAAGGCTTGCTTCTCCATGATGTTGTATTTGAGAGGAGCATCTCTTAAGGCCCTACTAAAAAATAATATTGGTTTTTCTTACCCCAAATCATTCTTTTGAAGTGATACTGCAGCTATTGTATGTTCTGATGCAAAAGAAAAGATATAAAAATCTTTGGTGAAATTTGGACTAATCAAGACTGGTGTTTGAGTAAGAGCTTGTTTAACCAGTTCAAATGATTTTTTAGCTTGTGTTGTCCATTTAACACCTACCTCTTTCTTAAGCATGTTTGTAATGTTTCTTAATAGCTCAGCAAGGTTGGGGATAAACCTCCTCAAAAAAATAATCTTTCCAATGAAATATTGTAATTCTTTGAGGCTTCTTGGATGGTTGATTTTCAATATGCCATCAATCCTCTTAGGGTCTACTCTGATTCCCTCTTTTGAAATTATGTGACCAAGAAGCTTTCCTTCTTGGAGACCAAAGAGTGTCTTCTTGGGATTCAAAGATAAGCCGAATTTCCTACATTTCTCAAAAACATTTCTTAAATGAATCAAGTGTTCTTCATCAGTTTTAGAGAAAACATTTATGTCGTCAAGGTAAATGATTATAAAATAGCCAATATATTCAGAGAAGGCTATGTCCATTTCCCTTTAGAAGGTGGCCCCTACATTCATCAAACCAAATGGCATTTTGACATACATAAAGGTGCCCCAAGGTGTAGTAAAAGTAGTTTTGTGTTGATCACTTGGGAGCACTAACACCTGATTGTAACCTGAGAACCCATCCAATAGTGATATTATTTTAGACCCAACTACCCTTTGAAGTATATGGTCCATCTTGGGCAAGGGGTAGCTGTCTTTCAGGGAGGCTCTATTTAGATTTCTAAAGTCAATGCAGAGCCTGATTTCCCCTGTCTTCTTCCTAACAGAAACTAGGTTTGACACCCATTCTGAATATCTAAGGGATACTATAATCCCAGCATCATACATTTTTTCAATTTCTTTCTTGACTAAAGGTAATAAAATAGGGTTTATTTTCATTAGTTTTTGTTTGAAATGTTTTTTATTTTCCTTAAGAGGAATTTTGTGTTGAATGATGCTAGTGTCATAAGATTTCAGATCTTTGTATCCCCAAGAAAACACATCTCTAAATTCTTTGAACAGCTCTATGTATTGCAGTTTTATATGATATGGGAGTGTGCTAGATAGTTTGATCATCTTGGGTTTTGCTAGGATACCTATGTTATGTTCTTCTACATCTGTTTCCATAGGCTCCATTCTTGGTTCTTTGGCTACATCATTAAAGTCAAAGAGGTGTTCTAAAAGTGTGAGACCTCTTGGAATTGTATCATTCTTGCATTGTAAAACTTCCAAGTATTTCTTATCTACGTTGTTAATTAATTCTGCTTCAAAAATATTTTCACAGTGATTTATATTAGAAGAATATGTCATTTCTGTTTCTAGGATTTGTTCCTTATCCAAACAGTTTTCTTCATGGCTAGTTTCTAATGCTGGTATGGCAAAATCATTTTCTGATTTTAGGAAATCATCTATGTTTTTGTTAGTGTCAAACACTTGCCAGTGATTCTCATTGTCAGGCACTGTAGGCCTGTTTTTGACCTTTACGCTAAGGTGTTCATTTATCTGAGGTACTTGGAAATTGTTGGCAGTGAAGGAAACTTTATTTTCTAGATGATTTTGTGCTCTTGGAATGAAAATGAGTTCTTATTTTTCAAAGGTTTTTAATAAATCAAGGGAACCATTTCGATATTCTCTAAGTATTGGGTTTTTAGCTGAATATTCTCCTTTGATTTGTCTTATGATAAGTTCAGAATCTCCTAGAATTGATATTTTCTGGGCTTCTAATTGTTTAAGCAATTGTAAGCGAAGGAGAAGGGCTTCATATTCAGCAATATTGTTGGTGCATGGAAAATCTAGTTTATATGAATAACCCTGATTTGTATTTTGAATCCATACACCTACCCCTGCACTTTTTTTATTACAAGACCCATCAAAGTTTTCTCCAAAGTATTTCTGCCTCATTTTCATTTTCTTGTTGCTGTTGATTGCTAATGTTTTGTATTTGATTTGAGGGAATTTCTGATGGTTCTGGTAAACTGATTTCCTATTTGTTTTCCTTTTCTTGTTGAGTGATTTGATCTTCATTGTACAAGATAAAGGAATCTAAACTTGATTGAATGGAATAGATTGGAGAGTTGTTTGGTTTATCTATGTTTCTCACCATGTATTTCATGTGGGATTCCCTATATAATCTTCTGTTTTGGTTAAAAACTGGGATGGTGGTATAAGACAAGTCCATTTGAAGGCTCCCCTGAAGTTTGGCTTCCCATGATCTTGATAAAATCATGCCATACTTTGGGGGAATGTCAGCTACTACTATGTCCATAACTAGACTCTTGGCAGGGATCTGAGATAAGTTTACACATAAATATTTGATTAAACCCAAGAATTTGACTTTGCTTGAATCAAAGAAATAAAAATCCTTATATGGTTTAGTAATTTCTAAGCCTAAGCTTTCCATTACTACTTTGGGCATAAGATTATGCGAAGCTCCAGAGTCTAACATGGCATTGTGTAATATCCTATCATATATATTCAAACTGACATAGAAGGGAGGGACAACTCCTTCTTGATATTTTCCTTCAAACTCGAGACCAAAAAACAACTCAGGCTTGTCATCTGTCAAGTTTAACGTATCAGTGTCACTTCCTAAGTTTAAAGCTTTCAAAACTTGGTTTTTATACACTTCTTGGATTACTAGTTGAACTAGAGGTATGGTAATTTTTATCTTTGCAATCTCTTCCTCAAGGTTGAAAGGAACTATTGATTTTGTCATATTTACATCTGTTTTTTCAATTCAATTCCATTTAGTAATTCTGACTTTTTGAACTTTGTTTGGACTGCTATTTGGGAAAATTTTGTTAGGGCCACTAGCTGAAGTGCTAGGGCTTCTTTGTTCAACATTTGGCTGGCTAATTTTCTCTTTGTTTAAATCTGTTTTTTTAGAAAAAATGTTGGTTTTCTCTGTTACTTTCTTAGGTTGATTTTCTGTATTTTTCCTAACAACAGTTCTATTGTTTTTATCTTCTGAATTAACTAGGTTCCCTTTGCTTCTAAGATCATACTGTTTGTGTACCTCCATGATTGCATTCTCAAACCCCAACTTATAATCTTCAAAATCCTCATAAGTGTTTTCATTTTGTTCCGAAGACAAAAAACCTTGTTCTTCTTCAGTGAGGAAGGCATCATCCTCACTGTCTGATCCAATCAAGTTTACATGATTTTCCTCTAATATTTCAGTCTCCCTTTCTTCCTCGTCTTGATCTACATAGTTTTGTTGGAAGGGAGGTCTAATCTGTTGGTCATTGTCCCTTTGTCTATCTTGATTGTTTTCTCTTCTATAATTCTAGTTCCTATTTCTATTTTGGGGGTTGTTCTGATTGTCTCTTGGTTGTGCTTTCTCAAGTATGTTCTTCTTTTTCATCATTTCTTCCATCATCCTTTCCATTTTTGAGCTAGATGTGGAGGGTGCAGATTCCTCCCTAAATGATACTTTCCTTTCATTCCTCATCCTTGCTCTTTTCTTTATCAGATTTACCTCTACAGCAAGATCTCCCTTTTGCATGTCTTCCAAAGTCAAGGGATCTCTTTCTCTTAGCTGATATTCCATTTCAGGATCAAATCCTTCAGGAAATTTGGCCAAAGTTGAGCCCTTTGGAGGTTTCAAGTCTGGGGGAAGGGAATTATAAACACTATTGAACCTAGTGCAATAATTTTGAACACTTTCCCCAGTGTTTCTTTTGAGATTGTTGTAGTCTAAAAGTATTTGGAGAGGGTTTTTCCTAATTTCCCATTTGTTTAAGAAAAAATGATGAAGGGCTTGGAGGTCATTGATACTATTAGGCGTTAAGCTTTTGAACCATTTTCTTGCTCCCCCCCTAGACTTTGAGCAAACATTATAAGTTTGACAGTTTCATCATCAATCTCGTTTCTGTCAAAATAGTCATTCATCTTGTCCAAATGTTGTGAAGCAGTAGTAGCACCACTGGAATCATATAATGGTATCTTGGACTGATAGTCCTATGGCAGGTTGACTAAAGGTAAAGGAAGGACTAGATGGGCATACCATGTTGCCATGATAGGAGGTTGTGGAAAGAATGGGGGGTTTACAAGTGAAGAACGTAAGAGGGGAGGGGGGTGATGGAATGGTGTGGTTTGAACAGTGGGTGTATGAAGAACAGATGTGGATGGACCAACAAGAGATTGTTGAGCAGATCTTGGATGAGAGAAACCGAAACTATGAAGGTAATGCAAATCGGGTGGGGTAGTTTCTCTGCTAACAATGTTTTCACCACTATCTTGGGATGAAGGTGAAGGCTCAAAGTCTGTCTGATTTATATCATCAAATGACCTAGTTCTGAATGGGTTTCTTGAGTCAACTTGTGAATCTTGTAGATCTGTAAGGTTTTCAGGAACATAATTAACTCTTTGGACTAGTCTGTTAATAGTTGAAGCTTGAGCCTTAGGAAAATTCCTAAGTATGCTTTCAGGATTATCAACTATCTCAGGAGGGTTTGGGTCAGGATATTCTCTAGTATGAATTCTTCTAGAAGCCACTATGCTATGTTTTCAGACCCAACAACAAGAAAATTTTAACCAAATATGACAGTCTTCAGTAGGCTAACTGATCTTTAGCAAGAAAACTTTAATCCTCAAAGTCTTATTAACTGAGTTTGTATGATGTTATAATAGTAATGGGTTTTCCAGTGGAGTCTTTTGGTCTATTTAGGATTGTGGAGTCACCAGGTGGAAATGTTTAGCTTTTAGAAGGTAAAATGTTTTATGGTCCACCACCATTAAAGTTTTGAATACCAATCTGAAATGTTTTTTGGGTTTTCTGAGGTTTTTTAGTCCTATGGGTTATGAGAGTGTCCTAAATCTGTTTCAACACTTAGCTATGGTGATGAGACAAACAGAGTTTACTCTTACGTCTTAGCTAGCTGATTCCTTCAAGGTTTGATAAGGCTCTATGAGAATCCTAAGGGTTACTTAGTTTTTCACTGATTCAAATAAGTCCTATCCTGATCACCATTATGCTTGGTAGTGCTTGAAGAAAGCTACTTATACTGCACTTAACAATGAGTGTTTTTTTTAAGGATTTTACTCAGGGTCCCACTGTGATCGCCATTATGTTGGGGTTCCTGAGTTTTGGTAGATTGGAAAATCCAAAAGACAAGACAACATCAAACCACTTTGGGATTCTAGGATCTAGCCCTCCTAAATCCAGAGAGGGATCTCTCTATAAGTGTGTTTAAAGATGTGATCTTTAAGGCTTGAAATGTGATTTTAGGCTAGTTATGAAGAACAAGGGTTTTTGTTTGGTTTTTTTGTTTGGTTGAATTGGCACAGCAGAACATGAAAGATCTAAGTAGTATAGATAGAAAGAAGAAGTATCATATTCATTGGGAAATGGAGTCTAGAAGAAGTAAATAAAAAGCTCATAAATGGATATGGGATATCAAAGGGCAAATCTAACTTGGCCACAAGATCCTTTAGTTTTTGTGAATGAGATGGACATCAATGATTTGAAAAGAGAGTTTGAATTCTCAACAAAGGGAACTTAAAAACATAACTTGAACATAAAGAGGTATTTGATATACATGGCTAACCATGAATTCTACAAACCACACTTTAGGCAAATGATGACTTTAAGAAAACTTTTAAAATGAAATCTAAGATTCGGGGAACACTCTATTTCCTCAAAGATTTTATTTCAAAGGAGTTATAAAACATGAAAGATTCACTGATAATTGTAGTCATAGAAGAGGGAACACCTAACACATGTATGATCACAACTATAAATACCTTTAAAACAATTGTTCAAGCAGGGACAAAGGGTATGATCAAAACAGACCTCCTTGGCTAACTGTAAACAATGGTACTTCAAAGGGAGACTTCAAAAACAGTTTCCAAGTGGCAGTAGACAAGCAAGGAAAACCATAAATCATGTTGGAGCCAACTATTTGAACCATTTGAGAAATAAACAAGCATAAGGGTTCAAGAGAATGATTAAAGACTCTAAAATACCTTAGTAGAAGAAAACATAAAATAGTGAAGGATAAACGGGTCTAAGGTGCTTCCATGAGTCATTTCTTAGCCTAAAATTTTCATCCTACTGTAGTAAGAATTTATGAAACATAATGAAAACAAGAAAAAACAACAGACAATTCAGAATACATCACCAACAGCCGAGCTCAGGGATCCAGTGATAAATCCTTCTAAAAAAAAAGCATGTCAAAACATAATCCAGCTTCCAACACTTCAATTTATTCTTCAACTTCAAACAAACTATGTATTATTTCATAGAGTTTCAGTGTTACAACTAGTGACCAACCAACCAACTTCTCATCTTCTTCAGAAGAATTTATAGAAGAAATGAGGAGCTGGAAGAGTTCTGGGGTTGAGTATCATTAATTTCATACTAAATGTAACTTCCAGCCTTGAAAACCATGCAAGGCATAAGGTAGGAAAGCATTTGATCTACAACTCTATTTCATTTACTCAGTTTCTATTTTTTTAGGCTTAGTGGGTGAAAAGATTGACTTTAAGGCCTTTTTTATCTTTTACAATAACTTTACTGATAGTTTAAGATACGTTCTTTTGTTTGTAATAACTGTTATCAGTCTTTATCCTTAATGTTATTGACTGAGATTTGATCCAGGTATTCCTTTGAGGCAGAGAAGCTGGAGGTGGCAACTTTGGTAGCTGGGGATTTAATTAGCCCCGGTGACGTGGCATTCGAGGCTTTCCAGATCTGATTTGTGAATTAGGCCTTTGATTCCAGAGTTCATTCCTTGATCCTTTAAGCTTTGATTAATGTCTTTAATCCTTCAATTATGCTCTAATATTCATCTTTGACACTGATGCCCTTTCATTTAATTAACTCTGACTATGTTTGTCATTGCAGGTGCGTAGAGGGTTTGTCGGTGAAATTGTTCAGAAGACCGATAATCATGACTTATCGATATTCTAAAAACATATAATTATCACTTTAAACCCTTTAATTTGTATAAAGGCCGTGAGGATTGTCATCCTTGGCCCATAATAACATTGTAATGGTCGTGGGAGGGTTTACCTTAATCTTCATTAAACCTGCATAAAACAAACAAATTTAATTTAAATCCTACGAAGATTTGGTTAAAAACTACTTTGGAGGGTTCATGGAAGCATTTAGGAGTTGTGAGGATGGAGAGATTTGCAGTGGAAAACGGGTTTCTATGGTAAAACACAGAACTGGGTTTAATTTGAAAATATGGCGCGAATTGAGGAGTTGTGGTTTTCAGGAAAACCATTGATGGTTTCCGCTCAGCACTTGGGGGGGGGGGAGGCGATATTAGCTTTTGGAACTCGATTCCATTCATCACTCGACACATAGAAAATGAAAGCTGCTTATATCGCGTGGAAGTAGTGCACTTTGAAACAGGGCCAAAAATTACGCGATATTGATCCCTGCACGTCAGATGATGGGTTGCAGATCCGACAGTGCGGATTTCACGCGATGCGCTGAAACATGCATGGGCAGAGATGGTAGTGGGCCCGACGATGACGTGTTTCTTATTTTTCGTGGAGCGGGTTCAATGGTTAGATCGGGTTAAGTTCCGATCGTCAGATCATCTAAATGGACGATTGAGATTTCAAGATGGGGCGAAGAATTTAAAAGCGGAATCGGGAAGGCATGTGAAATAGATGGAAGGATGATTGCCCAAAGACCATTGATCTATGGAGATCAACGGTTCACATCAATTCAAATCATAATGTCGGGAAATGATAAAAATAGACTGAAGGCAAGGTTTTTACAGGGATTTATGTATTTAAGCACCCAATTGCGGGGCCAAGGTTGTATGAGGAAAAAAGGTTTAAAGGTAATAAGCCCCCAGGGGCTTAAATGCCTTATAGTGTAAAAGGGTGTTTTTAGGCCAAAAATAGGGACTTTCAAGACCAAAATAGGGTTCTGATAGGTGAAAGAAAGGGTTTTTTAAAACAAAATAAGGTTTTAAAGAGGATTAGGATGTTTTGAGGGTTAGATTAAGGTGTTTTTAAGGGATTTTGTGAGAGAAGCAAGGATGAAAATGGACAGTTTGTGGGATTGGAATGGAGAGGTAAATGGTGAGAAATGGAGTTTTATAAGTAGTTTTCTCTTAGTGAACAGTAGGTCTTTTAGGGCTAATAGTGAAATAGCAGTGAAGATTAACTGAAAGGGTAATAATCATCATAAAAACTTCAAAAGATGATAAGTTTTGAAAGAGAACTATCTCTTGAAGGTTTAAAAGGCAGGCTTGGCCACCATTGAGTATGAAAGAATTTATAGGTGGCTAACATGTCTAACTCTGCAAATGGACTATTTGGGTCAATGACCCAAGGGTACCTAGGCTGCAATAGTCAAAGTCCTAGTTACACACATGGTTTTACCCAGAACATGTCTCAACCCGGAATTCAAAGTCATCATATGCTACAAAAAAATTTGACTAATAGGGTGCAAATGTATCACCAAGGAGGACCTTATCCTCTGGCTGAGGGGACCTAGTACACAGGAAGAAATACTGACAGAAGAGATCCCCCCCAATGGCCAGGTGCAAACATGGGACAACATTATGCTCAGTCCCATGCACACAACCCACCTACGCAAAACAATGCACAGGTGAACTTTGTGCATCCGTCCAAAAATCAACCACACCAGTATGATTAGGAGAAATACCCTCCTAAATTGATTAAGAAAAAGACAAAAAACAAGCCCAAAGGGAACCCTGGACAGGGGGGTAGCAACCAACAGTTCCCACCACGATCCCAGGTTGGAGGTAACTCCAACCAGAATCAGAACTAGGAGTCGAGCAATGCCCAAAGGAAAGGAAAAAGGCCACCTCGACGAACAAGCCATTCTTGTTCAATATGTGGTGAGTACGGGCACTACACTCACCACCGTCCTGAACTCCTTGAGATTAAAAAGCTACAGAGTAACTGAGGACAAGGAGGATCTTCCCAGCAAACTTCAGTGATGCAAGAACCTTTCCCCCATCAAGGGACGGTCAACACTCAGCAGCAAAACCCAGACGATTCTGGGAAAAGCAACCATGAGATCTACATGGCTGGGGAAGAAATGTTTTTCCAAACTCAGAATCGTAGCTACGACACCCCACCAGACACCAATACGTCAAGGGCTAGTACAAGTGCGCCGACTGCACCTTTAACCATTCCAAAGATTCCTACATAACTATTGCCAAAAATGGTAAAAGGGCCTAATAGGCGAGCAGGTAACTACTCCAAAGCAGCCCACAATTATAGCATTGTAGATGATTTAGCTCAATCACCTATTGCTATGTCCATGTTGGAAGTAATGCAATCGTGCCCCAAGCAATGGAACGCCCTACTTTCCACGTTAGGTGCTATCGACCCTGCCGATATGTGCATGATGGCTTTTGACTTGGACAAAGCCACCCCTAGGCTTCCCTCCATGGTCGTCTTCCAGACACCAGTATCAGTACAGAATATTACTATTCATCGATGTGTCATAGACGAGGGTGCATCCACATGGATCATGTCAAAGAATGTGTGGTAGAAGTTAGGATCCCCAAAACTCAAACCTTCCGCCATCACACTCAGAGCGTATGATGTTCATCCCTCAACCCCTGTCGACCTCTTCCCAAATGTACCGGTCTGCTTAGCCGGCAAGATAGTCCACATAGACATCGAAGTCTTGGATACTCACTAGGATTACAATATACTCCTTGGGTGAAGTTACATGTATGCCATGTCTTCCATAGCATCCTCCGTCTTCCGCATCATGATGTTCCCCCACGAGGATCGAATCATTACGGTAGACGAGCTGACGCATAATGAAAAGCATCCCCTAACTAAAACGGATGTAATTCTACCCTACGTAGATACATCTGCAGATGGTCTTTCACGGTATCAAGAATATGGTCCTGGCCAATTCAAATTGTCATCCGTCCTAGGGTCATTCCTAGGAGATCCTCCCATTATCCCTGAGGTGTTGCCCGACGCCATAGGGACCCCAGTGTGCATGATGTCCACATCAAGCGCCGAGGCAAGTCAGGACATGGACTCAAGCAGTAACGACACTAAGGCATCAACCACGGTAGCCTTTCTAGCCTACGCCGCCTCCCAAATCCATTTCCTCTACCCACCTCTTGGCTTCGTCTCCCAAAAGGTTTTGGCGACACTGGTGTCACCCAACATATCGTTGGCATTCCCAGTTTGGTACCTCGTTCCCCCTTCCAGAATAGGAGCCACAAATGTTACTCTCGTAGGGTTAAAGTCCCTCAATCCTGAGAAGCCCCAACCTACCCAAGAAACGGTTGCAACCACCCCCGCAAGGGAAGTTCCCATTGCGAAACCGGTTACCACTGCCAAGAAAACTGCAAAGAGAGGAAATAAAGCAGTGACCCCCACCATGCAAAGGGAGTCATCAACCTATGCTATATGTGATGTCATAGGCCACCCTAACCATATACGTCTAGATTTGGATGAGTTAAAACCACTCCTTGGCTCCGAAACAAACATCTTGACGTCGTGTTACTGTAAAAGGAATCGGCCACCAAATGTACATGCAAACCGCTACGTACCAATCACGCATGCGCTCTCTGTGACACCTATGGGCACTATACCCACCATTTTCCAGAAAATACCACGATATAGGGACACCTTACATGCAATTGAGTGATCCTATCAAGAGGATCCCTCCATCCAGTCTATCAATGACGAGCCGCGTACCATCCTATACTTAGAAGAGGAGCATATATTCGTAGAAAGACCCTCAGTAATGCCCATTATACGTTGTACGCTATGTGATGAACGTGGCCACTACCTCAAAGAGTGTGCCGCATTAGAGCTCATTCATAGATGGTATCCAATCGAAAGGGTTTACAATGTGGGACTACAGGCAGCGCAATTCACATGCCCACTATGCACCAACAATCACCTCTTGGAGGATTTTCACTACATACCTCGCTTTCGACTAGCTCTGGCTAGCCTCCGCTCAGCCATAGTTTTCCTTTCCCAAGAAGACGATATGGATGCCGATTCCACAGGAAGTTCCATGACCCAAGCAGAGGAGATGAGTGGGTCTATCATGTTCTTGTCATCCAAAGAACGACCTAGCAGGGAACCGCTAGTTACCCCTAACAACACTTCACAAAACACACCCGCATGCACGTTATGCAAAAAGGCTGACCATATAGTTGTCCATTTCCATGACTTAGCATCATTGCGATGTTGGTTCCCCGCCTGGCCTCAGACCAAGCATGATGGGACCCCCATATCACAGATGTTTTTCTTGATATGTCAGGGTAATCATTACGACTGAAATTTTACTTATGTCTTGCGGATCCGTCCCACTATCGATATGATTAATGCCGTATAAAAGATAACGAATGATCTTCGGGAATGGCATAAAAGATACATCGTCGGCTCAATGTCCCCACCACCGCAATCATGTGTCAAGCTTGATAAGACCACACACCAACCACGTGTACCCTAGGCAAAGCCTAGGATAACTTGCAGCCTATGTGATCTAAACGATCATCGAGTCAACCAATGTAGAGAACTCAAGCCCCTTGCAAACAGTCTCTGCATAGTCTCGTCTCTCCCTCAAAAAATTCTCTCTAATCAAGAGGGGATCACATGCACTTATTTCCGAATTTTCTCACACTTCCATCATACGTTTAAGTGTGCACATCTCCCCAATCTAAGAGCAGCTCGAGCAGCATTAAGCCTACCAGCTACCAAATTGGAAGACAAGTCTAAACCAATAATGCAGAAATGGAAGCAGAAGACGACCTCTTCTACGTCTGACCCTTTCCAAGCATCCACATCAGGGAAAACGAGTAGCGTATAATCTCACACTATCTACTCTGTCAGCCCTGTGATACTATGCACTAGCCAAGATCACACACTAGAGGTATGCCCGCTAATGAAAGCATTCAGGAACCTCTATGATAAGAACGAATTCCACCTACCGAAAATTGACTATCCTAGTGGGAAATTCGACCTTATGCTCACACAGGACTTCATTACCGAGATCCTTCCCCTGCAGCATGCTAGTGACACAATTCACCACATACGACTTGTATCATCGCACGCCCAAGATAATATTCCAACCACCCCCTCGTCCCAAGATTTCCACTTTATTCCTGTCGCAAAAGACCAATATACCTTGTTCTTTCACATTGATTTCCACAATATCCCAAACTTGAACGTTGCCATCGAACTCCTTGAGGACACCCAACCTCTAGAACAATGCCTAGTACAACTAGTGCTAGTTGACAAAAGTTAGCGACAATCGTTGCAACACAATGAGGCCCATAAGAAAAGGGTGAAAGCATCATTCAACTGCCACATCACCCCTCATTCATTTATAGAGGGCGAGTTAGTCCTTCGCTACGATGTCGAAAAAGAGGCCTTAGGGTTAGGAAAATTTGAAACCTTGTTGAAAGGACCCTATATCATTAAACATTGTCTTCGACAGGGGGCATCCACATTGATAGAATCGAACAATACCTACCTCACTAACCCCGTCAATGACCTGTACCTCAAGAATTTCTACCCATAAGGGCCCCAAAAGCCCTTATCCCCTAGAGTTAGAGTACACAAAAATCCCAACACCAAAATATTTTTGACCCAAAGACCTATGAAAAAAACGCGCTCAAAGTGCCACCATGGATGACCAACTTGAACCCTATTCTAGATTTGCTAATGGAGCATCGCGATGGTCTCAAAACTTAGCTGCAACCGCCTGGGTCATCTACTACCAATCGCCATTGTGTTCAAACGGCGTGTGCATTGGATCAACAACCAACAATCAGGCAGAATATGATATTGTTATCGGACTTATGTGCGAGGCCCTCCATCAGGGCATTCGCCATATGCATGTCTACCTCGATTCCCAGTTAGTAGTATCGCAATTAAACCAAACATTTGAAACCAGAGACTCAAACCTGTTTAGAAAATATTTGCGTGCCAAAATATTAAGCAAATAATTTGACAACATTACATTTTCACATGTATCAAGGAATCAAAACCAAGCAGCTGATCGTATAGCTAACAATATCCTAGACTGGAATGCATCGTGAATAAACCATCATACATAAAAAACCAAAAACATAGATATCCATTAGCATAACACAAAATACATAAACCAAAATAGATAGCACACCATGTAGAGCCACAAAAATATCTCTCATATATATATCGAAAATTATGTGTATCTGAGTACAAAATAGTATCATTGGCCCATTGGCCAGCCCGAAGATACTAAGGTCGTCAAAAATAAGGGAAGCTTCCTCATGACGGGTGCTTTCCCTGTGTACAAATCTACCCTAGGGGGGTGCCCCCTCAAGAGGAGCACTTGGGCCCACCACTACTCCTGGTGCCACCACCATAGCTGTTGTCACCACTGTAATAGCTACCCGTCATAGAGTGGGCTGATAATCCCTCTCGCAGGCCATCAACATCTCTAGCCAAACCTCCTCAAAGTCATCCATGAAACCTCAAGCAGGCATCCCCTGGGTCAAGCGGTCCACTCGAACCCAGAATTGCTCTAGAGGGGCCACCTGAGTCGTAAGAACTGCAATGCACACCTCAGCCACATCTGCACAGGCTTGCTTGGTCACAACCTCAACTGCAGTCAAGCTGCTGCCCCCACCAAAAGGGCTAGCACCAACCTTGCCAGGTCCACCGGCACCACCACCCAGTCCACCTGCGCCACCTCCCCCTTGACGACCATGAGGTCATGGCGGAGGATCGTGACCCACTAGTCGGGCCACTGAGTGTCCCACCTCGCTAACATATGCACGAGTAACAAAAATAATGTCAGTGTCAATAACAAAACACATAAGTACATAAAAAATCGTACAAGTGCAGAAGAATATAGTGCATACCTGTAGGACCCCAAACATAACCGAAAGAGAGATCGATATCTGGATCACCCTAAAAGTCCATCCCCGCAAACAGGTATGGCAAGAACATCTGTGTGTTGGCCTCAAACCAAGCCTTTGTGATGTCATTCTAATAATGACCCACCATGCCACCACCTCCACGTAGCATCACCAGAGCCCACCTCCTCATGCGGGGCTCCCACGGCCCCCCAATAGGCATTTCCACAATGGGCCTCAACAACACCACCCTCTCATACATAATGGTGCACAAGATGCTAGCATATGCAAATGACTTGGATCTACGTTGGACCCTATTCAGTTGTGACACCATACCATCAAAACAGAAGCGGGCGAAATCTGAAAAATGCCCACCCATCAAGTGGCGTAAAACTTGCACCTGCGGGCTCGACGCCCAATGTGGAGCAAACGACCCCACCAGTCGCACAATAATGGCCAAAGCACATCTCTCGGCCACATCTGTCACTGATGCAATATTGATTCGCCCCTCTATAAGAGGCGCATCGCTAAAATGCCTCCTTTGTAACCTGTCTAGGTTCACTCTCCCAGCAGGGAGTGGATACCTCAGTGCCTCACCCTAAGGAAGTAACCCTGTCACGAAGTATATATCTGTCTCTAAACTGATAATCAATTTCGTCCCCCTTAGTACAAACATATTGTGCCTCCTGCGCCAATGTTGTATAATGTAACGTAACAATCGGTTCTAAGACCGAAGAAACTCTTTCTTAGAAAATTTCAGAAGGCCCCATGTGGCCAACTGAAAGTGCGCCCCAGCATCAGCAGCTAGAGTGGCCCGGATATTCGTCCAATCTCACTCTCTCCACACCAACCTTCCAAGCAATACAACCACCCATCAGTACAGAGAAAATCATCAAAATAGACAAAAAAAACTAGTTTTTTATGTCACCCTGCCCTTTGCATGTATGTTTCCTACACAGGCGCACCCTTGCGCGCAAAAAGGAGGAAACAGCGTGCCCTTGCGCATCTATCCCTCGGAAATGTGCACAAGGAGGGTGCCTCTTTGCCTAGATGGCCCATGCAATCTAGGGAAAAAATTCCTTTTGAGGCCGTACAAACCCAACTTGTATGGCCCTCGGCACCATCAAACTGGAAAAATTGAAATACAAGACGTCATGAAAGTTACCTCGGCATAATATCGCTAATCCCTAGTACACAGGCTGACTGCAATGGCAAGAAAGGCTCTGCAATCACCTCTGATCTCCCAAAACTCAGCAAGTACAAATGAATAGGATTAGGGCCATAACCCCATATTTATCACCCTTTTCCATAACTTCGGAGGTCAATAACAGAAGATCAAAAGGTCCATTCCGCAAATCGTAAGTTGCACCATCAACAGTATGTCATGACAAATGAAAGCGATGCCACACATTCGCTTTCCGAAAAAATAATTTTGTACAGTGCCAGTAGGTATGCACCCTCCTATCTTCCTTTCCAAAGTTCATATCTTTCAATAATATTTGATGAAAATAAGATGCTTTCACTTGAGGTAGTTGTTTTTTGCAGGAAGAACCCACAAACCATTCACAACACCATCCATTGAAAGTTCCGGAGTAGGTATCATTCTACCCTCAGCATGATAGAGTCCCATAAAACTTTGCATATCTTGGCATCATTTCTTCATTAGAAATAAACCATAGGGTCCTCATACCCGACCACATTTATCATCACCTTACCGCGCATATGATAAACGTCCGCGTTGGTCGGTAGAGCCTCCCCTCCATGGCGCTCGTGACTCAAAGTACACCATATATCACAACATAAGTGACGCCATGGCCATACCGTTTCAGTCCGGGAAGTACCTAATGGCCATCCATCTATTGTGCATAAGGTCAAGTTTACCATTCAAACTCAAAAACCCCTTCCTAGACAATTGGGTTGTACAATAAGATTGAAAGCGCACCTCCACGCATCACATTTGACCCACCATACCTCCATCAACATAATCCAATCTATGACATCCTCTGCTTCATCAGCCCCACACATGAGACCAACCAATGGGACCCATACCCCCAGCAAAACATTGTCCTCACACCTTCAATGAGCGACCCTCTTTCATGTTTTGGGGTACCCATATCTGTGTTTTGTACAAACCAAACCCCATTATTTTATTCTTTTGGTAAGTGTACAAAAACCGCAAATGATGCCCTTCCCCTCTTCGCCCTCATATTTCATCTTTTCCCCCATGGCAGCAGTCCCACATCCCCCTTGGTCGAATTATTTCACCCCCATACATGCACCATCACGACATTCATAGTCAGTCCACACTCGCCCTGAAATTGCTACCGACTCCAAGGATTTTCCCTTCAAAATAGCTATGACTGCCACCAAGCTGTTCAAGTATACTTTGACCTCAGGCCACTGAATCCCCATCATCCATTTTCAGTCACCTCTCACCAACATCCATATATTAAACTCATCACATCGAGGTCCCCGACCCCTCAGGTCAGCGACCCATGGTTCAATTAAGGTTTCCTTTTTGTCTATTACCCCTCTCCATGCAAAGGGGCATCCTCGGGTGGCACTGTGGGAGGCATCATTGTCCACATATGTCATCGATCCTCCTGAAATTCAAGCACAACAAAATATTTCATGTCACGATGGTATCGTACCTTACAACAATTTCACTTTGATCAGATCTGTCAAAGACCCGTGCCTACATAAGCGTCTCTGACAACAATGATTACATAGAAAGGTCCCAACCAATACATATGCGTACATTGCACATTGATATGCCATGCCAAGATCACGCATATGGGTACAACATTCCACCTATCGTCAAAGAAAAAATGTGCCTAAGGGCGTCAACACTCATCGTCAACAACCACCAACGTCACTACCACAGTAGTGGCATAGACATCACATGTGTCTGTCAATTTTGTTTAACTAGCCATAGCATCACGAGCATGGGACATGCCTGCCTCGTTGAAATTTTGTAAATATGTTGTATATTTTTATCTACTTGCAGGGGGTCCCTTAGGCCATGGTTATCTCGGAAATGGTGCAAGGTGTTGTCAATTCCAAAATTCACGCAGACCTCTCTCTCTCTCTATCTCTCTCTGCGTACGATACAAGAAAAGAAACTATAATGTATTTCTGCTATACAGTTCTTCCTAGACCTCATATATTAGGGGGCAACTATTAACACTGGAAAACCGTACAGTAGAAGATGACATCAATTAATGTCGAGCCTAAGGATTTACAAGGCAAGAACACATTATGGAATCAAGAAGTATTTAAACTCTCTAAGGTTTTGAGAAAATCAGATTTGAACTAATCATAAATGCTAAATTGTGTGCTTTGTCCTTCGAGAAGAGCACCTTCTGCGTGCCTTTTTTCCCGATAAGTGCGCATTCCTGGAAATAGAAAAAAGTCTCTTTCCGGGACCACACCAAGAAAAGGACAGTTACTCCTTATGTGAAAGCTGCCTAAGGACATCCACCAGTGCCTCCTTATACACAATGTGAGCACACAAAAGAATATTTGAGCACACAATGGAATCAGACCTCTCCCTTGGGTCACTATCCATCATGTACCAAGGGAGGGAAGGAGGATTTGAAACTCACCTATATAAAGCCCCAAATAGATAAAGAAATGGTGATCACATTGTTATGCTGGCCAAAGTTGCCCAAGCAACACGAGCAGTGTGTGTGACCCAGAGCTGGAGCTAAAGAGGACTCGATAGTTGGCCACCCAACATCTTAGTACACCACAGCAGAGAGAGAGAGGGAGACTGCATCAGAGGCAGAGCTTGGAAGGAAACATCCTTGCATTGGGACCTATAGCCATTCCTTAGGGGCCCTTTGGCAAGTGGGAAAATTTATTCTCCATTTCAAACATTTAATAAGAAGAGGCCACCAACCCATCGTTTTCATTATTATCATTTTAACTCTCTATATAGCTTCTGTATATTTGTGTTTTAGTTTTAGTTTAACCAGAGCATACTTTAGCATATTATTTCCACTAATTTTTATGTTTTTGAGCTCCCCCACTTTCTTCCTATTACCAATAGCTTAAAGAGTATACCACACTCTTTAAGCTGGTGCGATTTCATACACCCGTGCGACTAGTCCACCACAACACATGAGATGCCTCATCCTTTGAGGGATGTGTGGAGGTCATTCAACAGTGTGTAATTTCCTAAAAATTCCTTACCATGTTTAATTCGATCTCCACCAATCGATCATCACCGATGCTCCACCTCAAAAATCCCAACATCCATTGGCAGTTGTTCAACATGCTACACCAAATGAATGATGTGTTTCTTGTTTTATTCACCCCAAATCTAGTCTGGGTCGATAATCCAAGACACTACATGTATTTTTCATGAATAATATTACTCCATAAACCTTCAACATTCAAAGCTCTCCAAAAAATATTAATAATTAAAGCACATATAAAGCAGTGTGTACACAAAATTCCCTAACCTCCCACTTCAGTCGACCTAGAAATGGATTGCCAAAATACTAGGTGAATATGCCCTTTTAAAGTTGATCCCAACCAAATGAACCTTGCCATGAGTGCATCATTTCGGTGGCAGACTTCCATTGGAATGAGGAATAGATACATCTAGAATATTGTTATAATCTGAAGAACCAAGTAGACTAATGTTAGTCTGCCCCCTAGTGTAAGCCACTTGTTTTCTCAACTAGTCAATTTCCTTTCAAATCTAGCCAATAACCGTCCCGATCTCACACATAATACTTATATTCTTTTAAGAAGCAACCTAGGCATTGTAAACCTTCATTAAGTGGATCCATCGAAATGCCAAATAATTACCAATATCTCTGATACTATCCACATCTACGGAGATTAGGACCTATTTACTTCCATTCTCATATAAAATGGATGCCTTGTTGAATGAAAATAGAATTTGGTGTAAATTCCACCAATCCTTGTTCCTATTCATACCCCCAAAAAGGAGATCATCAACAAACATGAGGTGGGTAACCATTTAATTTTTTGATACCTTTAGAATTTGAATCTCTCCTCTTTTTTGGAATATCTAATCGACCAAATCAAATAGTCCGTCACAAGGATGAATATGAGTGGATATAACGAACAACCTTGTCTAAGGCCCCAATTTTCATTAAAAAACTTAGACAGATACCCATTTATCAATACAAGATAATCTGTTGAGGAAATACAAGCCATGATCCAGTTAATGTTATCATGGGAAATGGAAATCTTATATAGGATAAGTCTCAAAAAACCCCAATAGATGTAGTCAAAATCCTTTACCAGGTCGACCTTAACCAAGCTAGCCTATCCATGCTAAACCTTCATCGAGTGTAAGCATTCCTGAGCCACTCCGATTGCATCTTGTATTTTTCTGCTCGTCAGAAAGAAAAAATTTTCTGATGAAATATGCATTGAGAGAGTCGATTTAATATGCCTAGCAATAAGCTAGGAGATAATTTTTTATAGAGAATTATAGAGCGATATTGACTTGTAATATGAGAAGGTGAGTGGGGAAACCTTCTTAGGGATCAACCCGATGAAATTAGTGCTTAATTCCCTTATGGTAGAACGAACGATTTCAGACTCTTTCGCTATTGACAAGATCTCAGGGATCATGAGATCGAAAAAATTATGAAACAAATCAACACCCCATCCATCGAGCCCTAGGATTTTTTTTCTTCTTATTCATATTAATAACCTCCAGGATCTCCTCCTTAAGGATCAGACTGCCCAGGCTTTCATTTGCTTCCCCAAAAAACATAACGGGAAGGTGTTCAATAATTTCCCTCTATGATTCCAAATCTTGTGCTTTGGATTCATATTGAATCTTAAAATGTCTGTATGATGCCTGAATTAAACCTTCTTGATCAATAATCAGATGCCCTTTTAGTTTGCTGACTCCCTTAATAAAATTCGTCTATTTTCTGCTCTTAGCAAAGCATGAAAAATGTTGTGTTTTTATCCCCTGCCTCCACCAAAAGCACATGGATTTGAATTCTTCTTTCTGCCTCCTGTCTCAACAATATATTTTTATGTGCTCTGACCAAAAAGATAATGCATTGCTTATAATCCTCAGAGAGAAAATGGGGTCCAACAGATCATTGTAAGAACTCAACTCCATTAAAATTGTAAATAACTCTTGTTTCTCTTCGAGTTTTCTTTAGTCAAATTCATAGTTTTGTTTCCTTATTTAGTTCCCACAACTTCTCCATAATCAGTCCCATTGGTCCCATAGAATCCAAGAGTGATTGTTGGCCCCATACTTCAGCTACTAGTTTGTTCAAATCAAATTTGTGAAGCCACTGAGCATAAAATTTGAATGGCATATTATCCCCACGCTTCACTCCATCCTATTTAAGAATAATATCCATATGATCCAAAATGAAAGAGGCATGGACTATTGAGAAATCGTCAATAGTGAACCAATAAGAGATGCACTGACAATAAAATGGTAAAGCCTTTTGAAGATGCCCTCCATCCCTGTTTTACCATTCCTCCAAGTTAGAACAAGGGAACCCTAAGAAACATCCCTCAGATAGAGTACTGCAAAAAAGTCTATAAAGTAGTCAGTGAGCGGATTTTCCATGGATTGAGCCCCCCAAACCTCTAGAATGCCCAAGGTCAAGTTAAAGTCACCTACTATGATGAAATAAGGAAGGGACATCAAACTTGAATAAAAAATATTATCCCATAAAATACGTCTGCCACTAAAAGGAGCATACAAGTTGAAAATACAAATGCAGCTTCTAGACTCCAGGCAGTGACCTATAAGAAATATACCAAGAATAGTTCCATAAACCATTGAAGAGAATAAATGAGAATTCCACATAGCACCAAGACCCCCCGAATTACCATTCGTCCCCTTTGCAAAAACCAGTGAGGAAGAGCAAACAAATAACATAAAATAACAACTAAATTCAACTGTGCGCATCATCTCTTGTAGGAGGATAATGAAGGGATTTTGTGAACAGACCATATATTTGAGTGCCCTGGACTTTTGGGTTGCACCCAAGCCCTGGATATTCATAGAAAAAATATTCATGGGGGCACTGGTGAAGCGGGTAAATCCCCTCTAAGTGTTGGAAATGTTAATTCCAACTGAAACTACAAGTAGGAGGACAGAAAGTTAAGTTTGATGGAAATGCGAAGGACAGTGGCACCAGATAATTTCTTGTTTTAGTTTTCACACTACCTCACATTAAAATCCTATGTATAAACAATGCAAAATCAGTTTTTTTGTTCATCGTCGTAGCCTGTTTTGTGTTAAAAGGCCATGGTTCAATCACCACGCAAACACAGTCTTAAATCCTCATCTACCACCTTTAAGACTTTGCAACCACTGCTCATAGCTCCTGCCATATCATTTAAATTTAAATGGGGCACATCAGTCCTGTGGAGCCCACATATCCACGTCCTCATTCTCCTCTACCAATCAATGTTTATTCACATATTTTTAAGCCTACATCACCTCCTCCATAACCCGCGCGAAAGAAATGGACCCACCTTGCCAAGTCAACACGCGTTGACCAATAGCGTGCGTATCACACAAAACCATGCCTATGTCGCCACCCTCAAGAATGAATGCGATAAAAATCATAACCGTTTCGAATTTATTTTGAAGTCTGCCAACGTGTGTACCTGCCAGCCAATCAGAGTGCTATTGCGCAACTTTGAGATCCAGTCAGCAGGCATCCAAATGGATGCGATAAATCGTGATTAACTGGTTTGCATAAAAGGGTTTCAAATCCGCGAAATGCGATGTATTAAGGTTTATACTTTAGGTTAATGGTTTTAATGTTTTGTGTTAATAAAGCACCATGAAAAAGGGTACATATATATATAAACATAGAATTTTTATAATATATATAATACAATAGTTTGTTTTAATAGTTTTTTATATTGTCTATTATGTCATATAAATGAAAAATAAGGGGACAATAAGCAAACAGGTGATCGTGTATTAAGCCCGAAGTGCGTAATAGAAAGATAGAGATAGTGAAAACAAGGTTTTGTAACGCCACGTGTGTAGGAATTAGTCATTTTTTTGAAAATCCGTAACAAATGGTTATGAGGAACCTTTGTAATAGTTTCTCAAGCTTAATGAAATAGACTTTTAATGCATCTCTATCAATATTTTCTCGAATTGAATATTTGTTCTTAGTTGAGGAAGTGTTTCTCTTTGTGTTAGGAATTGTTCGTAAATTCCAACATGTATCGTAGCTAGTCCGTGCTCTTTGTATTTTCCAAAGAAGTCGAAGGAAGGAAGAAAAAAGCTTGTTGAAGTTTTTTCCAAGAGTGTTAAGGATAAGAAAACAAGGTATTTACCAAAACAAGTTTGTTTTATGTTTTCTTTAAAAGAGGCAAGTCTTTAAAAGACATAGTTTATCTCTCAAAAGAGAAGTTTTATTTAAAAACACAATAAAGTTTTTTAAGCATAGTTCGCAAGCTATCAATGGCAAGAGCTATCACAAGCACAAGTATGGGAAATACTCAACTCCCACGCCAATGGGAAGAACTATGACTATTCGGCAATCTCAATGAGAGCCCTATTCTCCTCAAGATTTATGGGATCTAGTTGAAGATTTTTGGAAGAACCAGTAGATGAACAAGCATTTAATGCCTTAACATAGGCAGAGAAGGATTTGTTGAAGAGTAATAGGAAGAAGGATTCAAGATCCCTCTTCTATCTCTATCGTGTGTACATGAAAGTATATTTCCAAGAATTGCAATAGCAAATAGGTCCAAGGATGCATGGGATACCCTCAGAAACCTACCAAGGTATGGAGAAGTTAAAGACAACAAATATTCAATTAATGCAAAAATATTTTGAAGTCATTTGCATGAAAGAGTATGATACAATAGACTCATATTCACATTGTTAATTGGGTTGGTCACCCAAATGAGATCTCATGGAGAGACAAAGAGAAGAAAGAAGAATAGTGGAGAAAGTGTTGATGAGCTACCTCAAGATTTTATGTGATAGTCACAACCATTGAAGAGACAAATGATCTCTCAAATTTTACAGCTGATGAGCTTCATGCATCATTGATGACACATGAAAAAATATTTGGCATAGCAAAAACTCATCTTTGAGCATGCCTTCAAGACCCAAATTTCCTTTGGAAGAGGAAGAGGTCAAGGCAGAGAAACTAAAAAGGAAAAGGAAGAGGAAGAAGCCAAAAAAAGGAGGAAGTAAAACCCAAAATACTAATGGAAGGGACAACAATCAAAATTAGAACTAAGGCCAATGCAATAGCCAACAAGGTGGAAAAAATCAAGCACATTGAAAAAGGTATGATAAATCCCAAGTCCAATGTCATTATTGTAAGAAGTATGCCATTATGCCAATGAATGTAGGAAGAAAGAGTGACATGGGTAGTAGACCTAGTGCTAATTTTACTAAAGAAAATATCGCCCAAGAGAATTTATTTTTAGCATGTAATTTGGTCAAGAGAAAAATGAAGATATATGGTTCGATTCAGGATGTAGAAACCATATCACTGAAACATTTCTATGTTTTCCTTGTTAGATGAAAATGTGAAGTCTCAAGTAACATTGTGGATAGATCGTAAGGTATCTGTCACGGGAAAAGGCAAAGTGAGTTTTTTAACAAAGAAATGAGAAAAGATCCATATCGATGTATACTATGTGCCCGGTATGAAGTGTAACCTTGAGCATTGGAAAAACTCATTAAATAGGCTACAATGTTTTCTTTGAAGTTGATGTATGCACCATCATGGATAAACCACCAAGAAAGGAATGCATTACACAAGTGAAGATGACAAGAAACATAATGTTCCCCTCTCAAAATGAGAGAAGATTTGAAGAAAGGACTCGAACAGTTGACACAAGAGACATTCCAAAGAGAAGCAAAGGATGAATTGGTAATGGCACTTGAGATTTGGACATCTCAACTTTGGAGGTTCTAATTTGTTGCATAGAAAAGGAATGGTAAAGGGATTACCATTAATTGAAAATCTAGAAAGCCTATGTGAAGGCCGCATCTTTGAAACAAAACAGAGAAAGCTTTCCATCAGAAAGAGCATAAGGGCAAAGGCACCCTTAGAAATAGTCCATTCATATTTGTGTGGACCAATGCAAACACCATCATTAGTAGGCAACCATTATATGCTGACCTTTATTGATGATTACACAAGAAAACTGGGTTTATTTCTTGAAGTTGAAGAAAAGTGTTTGAGAAATTTTTCCACTTTAAATTTCTTGTTGAGAATCAAAGTGGGAAGAAGTCCTTAGGATTGTTAGATGAGGAGAATATATCTCCAAAGAATTTCTGATTTTTTGTAGATAAATGGATTCATAAACAATTTACAAGGTATACACCATAGCAAAATCAAGTTGTTGAAAGGAAAAATAGAACCATCATGGATATGGTAAGAAGTATGTTGAAGGAAAAACATTTTCCAAATGAATATTGGGTAAAGCTATACATTGTGCAACATATGTGTTGAATAGATGCCCAACAAAGAGTGTTATGAATAGAGTTCGAAGAAGCATGGAGTGGCATAAAATATTTTGTCACCCACATGAAATTTTTGGCTATGTGGCTTATGCACACATTCCGATCAGCTAAGGAAGAAGTTGGACAAGAAGGGGAGAAGTGCATATTTTTTGGATACAAGAAGAATCCAAAGCATGCAAATTGTAACATCTACCAAGACGCTTATTATAAGAGGAGATGTACAATTATTGAGGAAGAAGTTGGGATGGAAGCATTGAGAAAAGTAAATGTGAAAAGATGTTTGTCTCATGATGATATGAAGAAAAAATGGCTGAAATACATCCCTCATTAGCAAGACCACTCCACCAACACAAGGAAAGCAAGGGACACCACAAGGTATGAGAAACCCTTGAGAAGTGATGACGTGCTTCTCCAAGCACATCACAAGGAGCAGATTTGAGTGCTTCTACAAGCACAAGTTCACAAGTGAAAAGGAACTAGATTCAAGTTTGAATGAAATTTATGAGCAAGAAGAACATATGAACTCTTTATTTGCATTATATTTTCATGTAGAATATCCTATTCATTTTGAAGAAGCTAGAAAAGATTAAAAAATGGATAGATGTTATGGATGAAGAAATGAATGCCATAGAGAAAATAAGACATGGGAATTAATTGATCTACCAAAAGGCAAGGAAAATTGGATGAAATGGTTTATAAAACCAAAAGAAATGTTGAAGGTAAGATTTAAAGGCACAAGGCCAGACTTGTTGTCAAAGGCTACAAGCAACAACAAGGAAGAGACTATGAAGAAACTTTTGCACCAATTGCAAGAATGGAAATAGTAAGAGCATTGTTGTCCATAGCAACACAACACAAATGGAAGGTTTACCAAATGGATGTGAAATCAAATTTCCTAAATGGAGTATTAATGGAAGAGGTATATGTTTAACAACCTCCGGGATATGAGAAAGAAGGCCAAGAGCATAAGGTATGCAAATTGAAGAAAGCTTTCAGGGCTGAAACAAGCACCAAGAGCATGGTACAAGAGAATAGATGCCTATCTACTTGAAAATGGGTTTGAAAATTGTGAAGGAGAACACACATTATACATCAAAGAGAAAGATGGTAAGATGATCATTGTTGTTTTGTATGTTGATGATGTGATATTCACAAGTAATGATGCTTACCTCATTGAGAATTTTAAAATAGTCATGAAGGATGAATTTGAGATGACTAATATGGGATTGTGAGATAATTCTTAGGAATAGTAGAGCAAAATGAAAATAAAATTTTTATTTATCAAGCAAAGTATGTTAAAGAAGTTTGGAAATATTTAATATGTGATTGCAAGGCAAATTACTCCTACGATGGGATTGAAATTGCAAAAGAAGACAACAACAAGGACTTTTGATCCAAGTTTGTACAAGAGCATAGTTGCCTTATGTATTTTACTGCAACTAGACAATATTATGCATGCCGTGATTTTAATTTCTAGATTCATGGAAAGGCCAAAGGAGGCACATTGGGAAAATAATTTTGAGGTATGTGAAAGGAACAAACAGGTATGGTATTTTATACACCACTTTAGAAAATTTTGAATTGATTGGATATACTAACAAGGATTGGGTTGGAAGTATAGATGACAAGAAAATACTCCTGGATATGTTTTCCATATGGGATCGGAGCCATTTCATGGGCTTTAAAGCCCAATTATGGCTTTATCTACAAGAGGAAAATATGTGGCACACACAGCATGTCAAGCAATATGGATGAGGAGAATGTTAAGAATTTTGTGTCATGAACAGTAAAAGGCACAACAATTTATTGTGATAATAGCTCAACTATAGCTTTATCCAAGAATTGTTTTCATAAGAGAATCGATGAGAGTAGAGAAATGGATAAATTGTTTTGCAACATTGGAGAAAGAGTAGACAGTTTGTCGATATACCGACAAAACCATTGGGGTAGAAAAGTTTTAATTATTTGAGAAATGTATGGGTATGAAAGAGAATGCAGCAATTGAAATTAAGGGGAGTGTTGGAAATGTTAATTCCAAATCACAGCAAAGAGGACAAAAATTTAAGTTTGATGGAAATTTGAAGGACAACAAAAGGGAATTTCTTGTTTGAGTTTGCACACTACCTCGCATTAAAATCCCCGTGTAAAGCCTGCAAAATCAAGTTCTTGTTCATGGTCGTAGCCATTTTGTGTTAAAGGCCGTGGTTCAATCACGCAACAACCACTATCTTAAACCTTCGCACCTGCATTTAAAACTTCTACAACCACCGCTCATAACTCTTGCCATTTAATTTAAATTTGAATGGACCATATCAGTGCTATAGAGCCACGTATCCACGTCCTCATTATCCTCTACCAATCAACATTCGTTCGTGTAGTTTTAAGCCTACGTCACCTCCTCCATAACCCGTGCGAAAGCAATGGACCCACCTTGCCAAGTCAACAAGCCTCGACCAATAGTGTGCCTATCACATGAAACCATGCCTATCTCAGCACCATCAAGAACGGATGCGATAAAACTCATAACCATTTTAAATTTGTTTTGAAGTCCGCTAGTGTGTTTACCTGCTATCCAATCGCAGCGCTATAGCACAACTTTGGGATCCAGCTATCAGACATCCAAATGGATGTGATAAATCGTGATTAACTGGTTTGCATAAAAGGGTTTCAAATCCGTGAAATGCGACATATTAAGGCTTAGACATTAAGTTAATGGTTTTAATGTTTTTTGTTAATAAAGCAAGACAAATGTACATATATATATATATATATATATATATATATATATATATATATATATATATATATATATATATATATATATATTAGAAACATAGAATGTTTATAATATATATAATATAATAGTTTTTTAAAATATTTTTTATATAGTCTGTTATGTCATTTAAATGAAAAAGAAGGGGACAGTAAGCAACGAGTTGACTATGTATTAAGCCTAAAGGCATAATATAAAGATAGAGATAGTGAAAACAAGGTTTTGTAACACTGCATGTGTAGCAGTTAGTCATTTTTTTTTAAAATCCAGAACAATAGTTCTGAGGCAACTTTGTAATAGTTTTTCAAGCTTAATGAAATAGATTTTTTAATGCATCTTTGTCCATATCTTCTGAATTGAATCTCTCTGTTTAGTTGAGGAAGTGTGTTTCTTCTTTGTGTTAGGAATTGTTCAGAAATTCCAACACTAAGGACCCAATCAGAATAAACATCAGCACCAAGAAAACCCCCTTGAGAAGGTCTGATACCCGCAAGGCTCTAGCCTCAGTACCCTCTCTTGAAGCCAGGCAAATAGGAGAAGGGTTAATACACTTTGAAACATTTTTATATTTCGGTTTGCACTTTTTATTTTGGGAAGAGGTTATACCCCTAGAAACGCATTAGTAAGACCATTACTAAAGAAATAATTCCTTATTTCTAATGGCTCTAGGCTAAATGACGAGTCCTTCTAGTATTAAGTCTGGTGATACAGTCACCCGAAGAGACAAGATAGATTGAGGCTAAAAATAAGGAGGGGGGCTAGATCCTGAGGAGCAACACAAAATAGGAAGAGGTGACGACTCTCCCACTACAGACATTGGCCTTGTAGGCTTGTCAGGTGTACAAATTATCTGGGGTGAGGATGGGACATATAGAGGCTCAGACCGAGGAAGTGCATTGTCACCCCTAGTCCCAATATACTTTTTGCCTCTCGAGAAACCGAGTTAGTTAAAACAAGTACAAAATAGGGATCATGCAGATCATAGCATGTGAGGTTATCTGTGGTCATTTGTGAGAAATTGGGCTTCCTCATCGCTGGGGCAAGCTTAGTCATCAAACCCATATCATGTACCGGCGTCGATGACCCATAATCCCAACCCTTCTGAAACCATTGAGGACAAGTTTGAAACAAATAGCCCATTGTTTGATAGAGTAGACATTGAAATGAGACTCCCCAGTAATCGATAAAAATCCGGATGCCTGAGCTCCCCCATCAGATGTCCAGTTCCTCCGATAGACGCTTCCCAAAATCCAAATCAATAATTACCCAAACCATTCGCTTGTCCAACTGACAACGACTTCGACCATCCCATAAGTAGAATTCACCCAATCTATTTTCAATATTTTGAATTTCCATTATGTTCCATAACTCCAGTAGCAACCTAAGAAACTTGGCCCAGACGAGGTTACGCTGATAGGTCTCTTTTAAAGGGTCAAACCCAATCCTCCATCTTTGTAGCACCAGGATACCACAAACTTTCACCCAAGGCGTTGTCTAGAAAGTATTTGAATCCTCCTTAGATATAAATTGAAAGCATATCCATCCATTAGAAATGATACTGATCTTTGGCTTGTATTTGAGTAAGGAAAACCACTAGTGCTCGACCTAGGTTTTCTTTTTTTCGCCTGTCATTCTCAAGTGATGCCACATGCCTACTAATGTCTTATGTTTTAGACAATCCAAACTCTCCCAATATGATTTTTCCCCTAGAAAGAGCAGGGGCTCCCCAGAGACCATTTTCAGGGCTTGATAACAATTACAGATCACCTTTCTCTTAGGTAGAGCCAAATTCTGTGAGCCAAATGATCCACCAAGATGAGTGATCTGAGAGAATTTGGACAGATAAAGTGTTCATTTTTTAGGTTATGATGTAGAAGGACATTTCTCTCTGTTCGTTTAGAAAGTGCTACAAGATCTTATGGGAAGGATGAACTAATAAAAAATTCCTCAATCTGTTAGCTAATCAGTCAAGGCATACCTACGATACCTCAATAATGTTCCACCTCACGTCACTGGGAAAGAAATCAAGCCCCCCGCCGATATGGAAAGTGCCCAAACTTCCCCCCAACGACCTCAAAAGAAAAAATGTACCAGGAAGTTAATAGGGAAGACGTATCGTTAATAAAATTTGAAATTTGAAAATAAACCCCTTGGTGAGGTCATGATTTCTAGTCGCAGAGGGCTAGTTTTTCAAGCCATCCTTGAAAAGGAGAAGTCCTCCATTGGTTGCAACAATTCCATAAACCTGTAATACCATTGTCATTTTAAGCTATTAGTAAGTCCACTTTACTAACATGATTCCAGCGCCTAAAGTCGACCCTAATGACTAGATCTTCTTCTATACTTTGCCTCTTGTAAACTACCTGCACCAGTTACTTCAAATTTGTAAATGAACACCCTTATTTCAAAGATCAGCCATGAAATATGATCTCCTTTATGATCACCTCAAATTTTAAAAAATTGTAAAATCACTAAACACGTTAATGAATCCCTTTTCCATTTTAGTGATCTTTCGCCCACTCTTTTCACCTGTGCCTCATTTCTGTTCTTTAGTAAATTCCTGTTGGTTGTGATATTCATCGCTTCCAGAACCTGTTAGCAGTTAGCAGCCATGTAGACAAAAGAAATATAACTATTATTCATCGCTTCCAGAACATGTTAGCAGTTAGCAGCCCTGTAGAGAAAAGAAATATAACTATTGTATCCGAGAAAGGTCTTTGAAACCTAGTCAATGAAGCAGTTGTGGCCTAGATCAAACCAACTCCTCTCCAATCATAGCTCCCCTCCATTCGAAAAATCTACTTGTGCCATTCCAAACAAAAAACCCCTAGAACGAAAGAGCTAAAAAAACCCAAGAAAAACAAATTCTTCCTCTAGTCATGTCGCCTTTGTTTGTGTTGTTGTTCTGCCTGGTTCATCACCAAAGTGCGACATGATCTCCATATAAGGATGTATTCAGCAAAATTGAATAAGTTCTCAATATCATTTCGTCGACGGCTACAACCCATTACGACATCACCCTCCTGATCTCCTTTGGCTTTAGTGTATCCCTCATTTTATGTCATTTGTCCATCATCCCAACAATAACTTCCACAATGACCATGAATAAAAATCATAGAATCACACTAACCAATAGAAAAGGAAATCAATGAGAACGCCACCCATAAACATAGAAATGCATATTCCTCAACAATTCTAGAAACACGACATAGAAAAATGCAGGAAACATGCATGACACATGTAACGACATTCTTCATCCTTCATTGATTCCATGCCCAACAGCGCGACTTTCTCTTGGAGACTATGCAAGGTGATGAATGTTGATTATGAAGTTTTGAGTGAGAGGTGTAAAGGTTTTTTCACATATTTATTTTTCTCCACACGTTCCCACTTCTGCACATATAAATGACAATGGATATCTTGGTTTTGATATTTTTTTGGCATCCCCCCACCCCCTTGCTTATGTAAAGAACCTGGCACCCCGTCAATTATGGCATTATTGGGTATAGTAGTAGCAGGACAACATTGGGTAGAGTACTAGCAGTATACGACATAACAATATGAGTGTCAATGTTAGAGCACTCACTGACATAATGACCACTTACATAGTTAGCATTTTTTCATTTTAAAATGATTTGTCACACATTGACAAATAGAAAAATAAAAAGGCACTCCACCAAGGCTATTATCTCCCATCAAAGTGGTGCAGGAAAATCAAAATGAGAAATAATTTTTTCAAAAAATATAAAATAGTTTTTATAATTTAAGAAAAATCATAAGAAAAAAATATATATTTGGAAACTTTGGTTATACACATGAAAATGATCTGAATAAATAAAAGATTAAAAGAAACTAAATAAAGAGAAAAAATAAACTATACTTTAAAAATAATTAGAAATTAGAAATAAAATATATGTAATAATATATTTTCAAATGGTTCCTAATTTACATTTTTGCTAAATTTATTTATCAAAAAATATTATAATTTTTTTGAAATATTATTTAAATATAATATTGATTTAAACTTATTTATTAAAAAATATTATTTAAATATAATATTAATATGATGATGATGATTAATGTCTATTAAAATTAATGAACTTTATTTAACTTAAGAAAGAAATTTAAGAAAGAAAGAAATTAGTTGAGATATTTTAAAATTTTATTTCTATGATTTAAGAGGAAATAGAGAAATGTATCAACTGTTATTGTGTAGTTGAAGATTTGTAATGTGACAAATGTTTTGGAAATCAAAGAAAATGTGAATAAAAAAAATGTTTCTCACTCTTTTGAATTTATAAAAACAAAATTATAATTATAGTTTCTTTTAAATTTCTTTTTAGTGGAAATGAACACCTAATATGGCTAAATTTAAACGTGTATAATCGCTTTGCTGCTTATAGTAATAGGAATGAATTAGTAATAGACAGAAGGAGTTGAAGTCTGGTCTCTATGAATGAATAACTGTTGAGATGAAATGAAATGCAGTGCAATGGCAGTAAACTATTACAGAATCTGACACGGCCTTCGCTTTACTCCAACAAAAGCAAAAACAGTGGAAGCTTTGGATCACAACATAAACTGTGGTGAGAGAAATTGCCGGCGTTTGCATTATGTGTGTCGGTGGCAGCAAATCCACGGGCAGTGGTCCCCTTACTAAACCTATCCATCGGCACCGGCCAAACAATTCGTTAATTTCACAAAGTCGTAATAAAATTGGAATAGGATCATCGACTATCAAAAAAATGGCGAAGAAATATATGGTTCCCTTTCTTTATCGGATTGATGCTCATCTCTCCACAGCTTTCAATTTTATATAACATTTTAAAGTGTTAAAACTAACATAAATATATATCTTTATATCTTAAGTGAGTGAAAAGGAAAGTTTTGTAATTTTTTCATGTATTTATTTTCTTATAAGAAAAGTTACAAATTTTATGATTATATTTATATTTATATGGTTTTAGTTTATAATAATAAATAATTATATTAATGTTTAAAAATATGATTAGTAGAACTATAAAATAAAAATGATGGATCATTGTTGTGAATTCTATATATATATATATATATATATATATATATATAAATAATTTAAAATTAATAAATTAGTAAATTAAATTTATTTTATTTTTAATATTTTATATAAATTAATATAAGAATGATAGAATATTTACATAATTAAAATAGTGAATAGTGATAAAGTAAGTAAGTTTAATGATGAGAAAAAATAAAATAATATATGTACTATAATGATTAATTACATATGTATTACCAAATTTTTGATATGTCTTTGTATGAGTGAATCTTTTTTAAAGATAAGTTGTTGCTCAAGAGTGTTTACATCTCTAGAAAGAATAATTTTTTTTCTTATCTCATCCTAAATATGGTATGCCTTGGTGATGTCTAAATTCACAAAGAATATGCACTTTTGGCTCCTTGCAACAACCTTGCTTCTTTGTTCCTTAGGCATAGTACATGAAACCTAAGATCTTGAGATGTCTTACCAAAGGAATGTGACTATATTACATCTCATAAGGACTCTTATTTCTAAGAGAATGAGATGGGCATCTGTTTTCACATACACTACAAATAGAATTGCTTCAAACCCAAAACATCAATTTTATATTTTTGAAAAAATCATTGAAAGGTCCATGTTCAAGACAATGTTGTTCATTCATTCAACTACAAAATTGTGTTCATGATTGTATCAAACCATCATTTGATGTTGGATCCCAAGTTGGTAACAATAGTTTTCAAATTCATTATAGTTGTATTCTCTTCCATTATTTATATGAAGAGAGTCAATATTGAATATATGATTATGTTTCATTTTCAATCAATACATTAAAATTTCTGAAAGTTTAAAAAGCTTCAGATTTAATTTTCATCAAGTACAACCAACACATTCTGGATTAATCATCGATAAAAGTCAGCATATATTTATTTCCATTAGAAAAAGGAACAAGCATAGGCCCACACAAGTTAAAGTGTATCAATCCTAGTTTTCTACATGCTCTAGAATTCGAATAATGAAATATTTTTTGCTAAGATTTCTAAGGATACAAGTATCACATTGCTTTAATTATCTAAGAATGGTAGGAAAACCAGAAACACCATTGTTTTTTAATACATGAAGAATATCACTATAGCATGCCATAACATACTAGATGGAAATGTACCTTCATTATGATGAGAAATGTATGCATAACTATGTATATGAGAAACTATCCTTTTGAACTTCAACATTCTTTCATCCTCCACTCTAGTCATGACAACCGTGATGCAAAATTATTTTCTTATTTCCATGTTACCATCGAAGATATGAATAAAGTGGCCTTGCTAACAAATGTCAACAAGGCACACCGTATTTATTGATAACTTTAGCAGGTAGAGCACATCTTGTAGAAGAAAAACAATAAATCTTGGTATTTTAAGCATGATGGCGTTAAGTCATGAGGGTTTCACACTTTATTTATTTACAAAATACATTGTTTCATTTACATTTCAGTAAATTCTCTTTGGAAGTTCATGTGGCATGTTGTAGCTTTATCAAGTAGCCATGCATCTCTCCAAGAAGAAAATGAATCATTAAAAATATCTTTTGTGAGTCGAATATTGCAATGGGAAACACTATAATGAGTATATGTAGGTGCTTTATCTTTAGCGGGATATGGTGCTTTACATCTATCTTCTTTTTGGTTTCAGTTATCTCCTAAGGGATTCTGCATGTTGATACATCATGTCCATCTCTGCCACAACAAATGCAGTGAAGATGAAATATTTTTCCTTCACGATGTTTAGCCCCACTCCATTGAAATTCTTTCTTCCACATGCTCTCCTGCTCCCAATTCCTTTAGGAGAATCATGTGACTACTTATTCCTTTTCTAAGAAAGATGCATTTTTTCTTCAAAAGAATGATTTGTTTTCTTCCTCTTCATAAAATATTTCTCTCATTCTTCAATCTTATCCAACAAAAAATAAAATGTAATGGACTTAAGTTACTCACTAGATTTTCATGATTCAAGATAATGAGAATGTGTAGGGTACAGGGCCTTGAAAAAGGTTGTGAGAAGAATTATCATCTTCACTCCAATAGCCTCTACACCATGCATTGTGGCTCTAATTTTAGAGGCTAGGGCCAAGGAATCATCATATTTTAACTCAAGGTTGAATATTTTCACCATCAATTGAATAAAATTCAATTTTGAGTATGAGTCGTATATATATTTCAAATGACGACTCGCCTCTTCACTTACATAAACATTCATCAGGGCATAGGATTTTTTGTCCTCCTTTACCTGATAAATCCCTTTCCATAAGTCCTTAAAATAAGGGTGCTCTTGATCTCTCGAGACTACTCTCAATAGTTTTCCATTCCAATCAGCATTACATCAACAATGGAAATGAGCGGATGCATCTTATACAAAGTATTGAGGTAAGATATGAGTAATGAAAATGTCTACAATGAAAAATTCTAATATATATCTAGAAGAAAAAAGGACCTTTCCTAATACATTTCCCAAGATTTTTCCATTACAATCCTTCATATTTTTTAGAATATTACAAAATATAATATTATCACTCGACAATGGGTGGAATTAAAAAAAATTGAATCAATTAAGACCCAAAAAAGTATAAGGTATATAACAAAATGTTGAGTATGAATAGAAAGAATGAAAAATAAAAGAAAGTAAAACCAAGTTAGAATTATAGGCTATAAGCGCTTCAAAAGTTTCTAGGTCATAAGGCACTTGATATAATTAAGGTTTGGAAAGGATATGATTGCATTGGAAATATTTCATCTGCATTGCTCTAAACCACAACTTCACTAACTCAATGAGAAATTCAGGGACACACCCAAGTGGACCAAAGAGGCCTTGGAATAATTAGAGGTGGAGGGGTATGAATAGAGGCTTTAATTTTTTGGGCTATGAGATTTTCTAAACAATCCCTCAATTTAAGGAGTAGATGCTACAAAATACTAGCTTGACACTTTTCAAAACTAATACAAGCTTGGATATTTCATGCATGAAACTAGAGAAAGGACAATATAGATCCATGCGAGATATAGTGTAAACATACTAGCTTGGAAATAGGATGATCATTAACAAGACCTAGTGGAGTGCATGGAGAAGGTGGTCAACTGAGGATACATGAAAGAGATGGAGCTAGGGCTGAAGGATAGCAATTATATTTACAAACATAAAAGGGTGCAAGGGTAAAAATGGAGATGGCCACATAATTTCTATGTAGTGTTAATAAGATATGAGACAATGCTCAATATGTTTCAGCAAGAGAGAGTTATTCAAGGGTAGTTGTTACGCAACCAGATCATAAAAAACATATGAAAAGATAGATAAACTAGTTGAAAATAAGTCTTCAAGGAGGAAACCTCCTTTTACATCACATAAATGAAAAATTATTGGATGATTCAAATGAATGGCCCTCCTTGATATATATATATAGGAGTCTAAAGGGGAAAAATATAATTATTTCCTATATAACAATAATAATGTAAGGGTTCTACAATGACAATAGTAGTTTTAAATGGGGAATGACGCAGCCTTAGCTGCGTAAAACCCACACATCCATAAAAATACATGTTCCAAGATTTAAATATGCTTTAACATGGTGAAAGTCCACGTTTCTTTAAACATTTCAACCTTCTCTTTTTATGTGGAAACATTTCTTCATTGGACTATAGTCATAAACCATATAACATATCTCCAATGAAAATATTTTTCAAGGTTTCGAATTTGGGTTAAAAATACCAAAAATTCCAACATACATTAATATATTCGGCCCACAGCATACCCAACTCACCATTTCATCGATCTATCTACTTTCTTCATCCAACGACAGTCACAACCCCAAATTGAAATGCGTATAATCCAACAGATATCTCATTTTAATCTGCATGATGTTTAATGGTTTTAAACCTATGCGAAATGAGTGGTTTTGATATGCTACGTGTCACTCCGAAGGTTTATCGCACAAATTCCTTCAATACCATTTACCATTTTATACCACACAAAAAGTAATTTTTGGTTTTCAAAACCCATCCACCATTTCATTTCTCCTTCTCTCACAGTTCCTTTACAGAAAATCAAATTCCATAGTGAACATAAAATGCGTTCACGACGAACAGAGATTCAATTCCTCTGTTGCTCCCCAGAGATTTAAACCCATGATTTCATTCTACCCATCCAAGTTCGTATACCTTAATTTGATCATGAACCCTCTACACTGTTCGAATTATAAGATCAGTTTCAATTGCAGTAAATCCCAAATGGGTAGCCATAAAACACTGATATATCAAACCCCAATGTGATATCAAGCTGCGGATATCAACATTCTTCATCCTTTACTCACTTTACCATTTTATAACAGCATTCTATACACAATGGAATGTGTACGATCTTCTTCAAAATACATTATAAAATGTCAAGCCATTGTGAAATGCATACAAGCAAATTTGGATCTCAATTTCAATGGTCAAATTATTTTTTTCTAGTGGCATTGATCCATTCTGTGATCGATGCTAATTCTTTGATACACACAAATCACACGAAATTCAATAAATGAATATTTGGCCCTCAAACCTCACAATTTCATGAAATCATAGAAACTTCAACTTGCATAAATAATGATCGAAATTAATTCAATTCTACCAATTTCACCTGCACACATATATACTATGAAAACCTCCGATTCACACACAAATCAATCATTCAATGTATACAATATAAACCCATAAATGAGACACAAACTCATAAATTGGGTTCTCTGTATTAAAATCAATATTTACATATGAAATTTCTTCCTCTGGCCTGATCTTTTGTTTCAGTGGCCTTTTGTTCCTATAGCCTGAAGGATTCCAATCCAAACTCTTATTTGTCTGTCCTAAATCTCTGTCCCTCTAATGCCCTTGAGGCTTACAATTTATACAATTGGATTCTAAAAGCAATTTTGTTTTAGATCCACTATATTCTCAATTAAATCCTAAATATCTTCTATTATCCCTAAGGATTCTCATAAATCCCCAGATTCATGAAACCAATTATTATTTAGGATTTACAATTAATTATCAATCTCTCATATTCTCTTTCGAGAACATTTACAAAAATCCTCTCAATATTTAATTAATCCTATTTAAAAATATTAAAATCACTCAACTCCAAAAAAATCATTCCAATTTCATAAAAATACAAGACCCCCAATATCTATTAAATTATAATGAAAATTTTGAACCGGATGCTCCTACATCAGACTCCCAAAGTAGAAATTAATCATGATCTCTTGATCATGTGCTTCCAAGCTTTGGCCTCCTCGATCCCATACTTTGTTTTCTAGTCTATCCTTGGTTATTATTTGTTGTTGTTCTCCAAGTCTCCATACCTTATGTTGTAATTTTCCACTAGTTTTTCTTTCACATCCTGTTATTGTCTTTTCCTTGTTGTTGTTGCTTTGCTTCTTTGCTGTTGTCTTCTTTTGAGACACCTTCATCATCAACCTTCTTACGCTTTCAATCTCTATGTCCAGGTTATCTTCTGTCGTGTAACCACTCTGCCAATTGTTACTTCCTACAAATTCTGCTACAAATATCATTGTAGATATTGCTCTAAATATTGTTGCTGATATTTCTCCAAATACTATTTGATGGTAGGCACCCTACCTCTCCCACAGTCTCCACTCTCTAATGCATTAAAATTGCAATTTCAATTTTGTGCTCAATACAAATGTCAATCTGGGAAAAACTTAAATATATATCTGGAAGCATTTATATCTCAAATCTGAGATTTGAGATATTAAATTAAAATTCCTATAAAAGCCAAACTTGAAAATCCTTTGGAAGTATAACACCGTGGCTTATAACTGGAGATTATATGAACCATATCATAGTATTATAATACTACGAATAGATGTTCCAACCCTTTGAAATAAATAATCTACCCTTGAGCATACGATATTAAACTCATCTAAATCTAGGAACAAGAAATTTTATTTTACGTTGGATTCTTATGGGCCCCATGCATACCATATTCAACTCTCATGTATTAAATATACATTTACCATTGCCAAAATTTCAGGCCATACCTCGGCTTATCGACCTCGCAATTTTAAATGCGATTGTCTTTGGATCTTCCACAACCCGGATTTGACGGAATTCACATTTTTTTAAGAAAAAAACTTTAACACTCAAAAAAATGTGAAATAGGTAGTATTGTATCAGTGACATGGAAAATTTTAACTGGATCGCGTTCTATTTTTTCGAAACCACTCCTGGCCAAAATGTTGTGCGATACCAGTGGTATCTCCTCACAAAAACCACTTACTTCAACCTTGTATTTGACTGTGGTTAACTTAGAATTCCGCCCCAAAATTTCTTTCTTTGTGTTAACACTATGGTTCGATCTCTAACTATATCGTTCCACCAACAGAGCTTCTATCACAACGATACGCTTTAAGCAAGAAAAGGTTCAACGTTGGTTCAAGCATATTAATTATCAAAGATTCGCATGCTACGGTTTTCATAAAACAAGCTTAAAAATTCATTGAATCACATTGAAACATTCACACAGGTTAAGACCCATTCAATTCACGAGCGAGGAACATGGATCAAATGCGTCTAAGTTAAGACAAGCGCACATATCACAATTTCCCTTCTATTGTTTATAACCCGACAATTTATACATTGATTCAATCGATTACAATCAAGGAACGAGACTTGATGGTGCGAACCTTTAGACAGAATTTCAATATCCTTTAAACAAACAGAGAATTTCTTCTGCTATGTTTAATGAAAAGAATCAACTCTTTTAAGGTTTCTATACAGAAAACAATTCAATTGATTTCTACACAGCATATGCAAACCAATAAATCATGAAGGTAGAATCCTCCGGGAATTTCCAACATAACAAAAATTTATGAAACACTGCAAATTTTATTAGAACGGATATGAGACCTCTCAATCCCAGTCTTCTATGGCCGGATCTTCAAAATTGATGGCCCCTTCAACTGCCCATAGGCTTGCAGGAACAAACTCCTGTTCTTCTAAAGACTGAATTCACACACTCTACAGCTCTCCTAATCTTCTTAATGCCCCTAAGGCTTATTTATACAAATTAATAATAAATCGATTCAGCTCCCTTACAGCTCGAAAAAAGCTCTTGAAATCCTCCAGTTCTAAATCTAAACCAAATCCCTATAATTGCTAAAACTAATTCTAATTTCATTCCTAAATCTGAACTGTCTCTTCATATTCCCAACTAATCAAATTCCCTCATGTTCTCCAATGATTTGGGAACATTTAAAATTCCTCACTATATTTATTCAAAATACTAATAATTACCTAAGAAATTAAAAACATAAGACCCCCCTATGTCTACAAAATACAAAGTATTTTTCGGAACCTATGCCCCTACATCACTATTGCTTTGGACATTGCTACCTCCCAGACTTCCTGAATATATATTAAGATATCTCCCTCTGCAACATCCTTCTTCTACTCATTACCTGCAAATTTATTTTCAAAAAATAAATTAACTTTTGATTCTTTAACTGCAGTAACATACTTATTCATTCTTCTTTGTATACTAGTAAGCATAATTAATTTTGGCAAAATAGTATTTGATCCCACCTCTTCCATAACTTCAAACATTTCCACTTCAATGCCTACAATTCCCTTCTTTGGTACAATTGTTTCTAGCAAGAATTCCAACCATTCTTTTTATACTTGTTTCATTTCAAACATATCATCAATATGCTGCAATTTAGTTTCAACATAACATTCTTCTACTTCCTTGACAATCTTCAGTGACTATCCTTCACCTCCTTGATTGATTTTGACAATCAATTCAGCTTCTTCAAACTCTGTATCTTCATCCTCAATCAGAATAGAATTCTGATTCTCCACCACTGTGGTAGTTCTAAGAGTCTTTCCTACAATGTTTTCTTAGCCAATCAGATAAGCCAATTCCTCCTTGTCTTCAGCAATAGCAAGTTCCTTTATATGAGACATGACTGTCTCACCTTCCTTGTAGCTGCTCTCCTTATTAAGTAAGGAATTTATTGATTCCTTCTGTTGCAACAATTTATCTTCATTCAAGACAATTCCAAGAGATGGATTTTCTTCTGCAACACCTGTAAACACAATCAAATTATCAATTTCAAAATCCCAATACCCAATGGTCTCATTTGATGATCCAGTCACCAAATCTTCTTATTGCAGTTCTAAGTCTCCTTCAGGACTCAGAAAATCTTCACTGTCTTTCTTTCCAGCTTCCAATTTTATCTCCATTGTGCCAATCACCATGATAGAATGATGATTCTTCACTATGTTTTCAACTAACATAGTTTCCTTTCATTAGGTTCTCTTACACTTTCCATTTGTTGTCCTCCTTTTCCTGCATAATTAACACATGAATTATCAGTATTAAAAATACAAGACCTCAATGTCACTTCTTCTTCTGGCAACATCTCAGTATGCTGCTTTGAGTTTTCACTTAACTCCTTTGTCAGCACATCAGTATGCTAATTTAAATTCTCCATGAGACTGTCAGCTAGTCTCTCCTTTATATCATCTGTTTCATGAATGTCTCCCTGCTCTTGTTCACAATAATGAACTCCTTTGATTTGCTGAATCATTCTTACATCCTTATCCTCTGTTTTCTAACTATCATTCATGAAAATTTCTTTGTCTTTTTTTTTTCAGCAAGTTATCCTGAGTATAGATCCTCTGCTTTTCCAACTCTGTTCTTTGAAGATCTAACTTTCTCAACAATTTCAATTGGGGTAGAATTTTGAAAATTTACATGAATTTCCATACCTTCACTTGTTGTTGACCAATCATTAGATGATCCTTCTTCCTCTATTTCAATATTCCGATGCAGATTTCCATGAGACCCCTCTATCTCCTTTTCTTTCTGAGATCTTGCTATCTCAGCATTAATTTGAACAGATTTCAAATTTAGCTCCTTCTCTTTAACAAACTCTAAAGCTTGTTCCTCATCCTGTGATGTACCTGCAATCATACAGAAATAATTGGTTTTAAAAACACAAGACCTTTTAGTCTCGTTTTCTTCTTCAAGCACCCATCTTTCACAATGTACTTTCTGGTTTCCAGTAGATCCTATTTTCTATTACTCAATTCCCTTGAGTCTTTCCTTTTCCAACAAAGAAATATGTATTTTTTCAAGTTCTCTGAACTTGTTCATCAACTTAGCATTCCATTTCTTTTGCAATAGGTTCCAGCTAACCCATTTCTTCATTCTCCATCCATGTCTTTGGAATTCATTCCCTGTTTCTTGTAGCCATCCCTGTAGTACCTCGAATTGTACTTTAATCACTGCAATATCTCTCTCTCTATCCTCATCACTTATCTTATATTTTTGGCATTATTTAGAACCTCTTCTCTGATCTTCCATGGCCATCTTCCTTATGAGCTCGTCAATGCTCAATTGGTGATCTAAATCATAGCCTTCTCTTGTAGCAATCTCCTTTTGCTACTCAATACCCTATCAAGCTTCCTTTTTGAGCTTGACCTCTTCTAGGTATTCTTTTGGTTCACTCTCTTGAACCTGTTGTTCCTTTAGCGGCTGCACTTAGCCACCTTCATTCTTTATTCCAATGTCTAATTGGATAGGTTCATTGCCATCATCATCAAAACCTTTTCCTTCGTCTTGTCTACAACCAGAATTCTGCAATCACAATCTTCAAACCAGATTAAATAAAATATATTATCTCACCTTCAAGATCTTTGCATGACCTTGTTCTTCCATTGCTAGTACTTTGAATGTACTTATCTCATTTTTTTCTGCAAATGTCTATTACATATCAACTCTATGTATTTGCTACTTATCAAATTCAATATCTGAACTCCTCTTATTGTTCCATCACACATGCATTCAAATTTAAAAAAAAAACTTTAACTTTCAAAAGAGCTTTTCCAGCTCTAGTACCACTTGATGCAGCCTTAGCTGCGTAAAACCCAGACATCCATAAAAATACATGTTCCAAGATTTAAATATGTTTTAACATGGTAAAAGTCCACATTTCGTTAAACATTTCAACCTTCTATTTTTATGCGGAAACATTACTTCATTAGACTATAGTCATAAACCCATACAACATATCTCCAACAGAAATATTTATCCAGGTTTCGACTTTGGGATAAAAATACCAAAATTCCAACATACATTAATATATTCGACCCACAGCATACCCAACTCACCTTTTCATCGATCTACCTGCTTCCTTCATCCAACAACAGTCGCAACCCCAAAATGAAATGCGTATAATCCAACGGATATTACATTTTAATCTGCACGATGTTTAATGTTTTTAACCCTATGTGAAATGAGTGGTTTTGATATTCCACGTGTCACTCCTAGAGGTTTATCACACAAATTAATTCAATACCATTTACCATTTTATAACCACGTGAAAACTAATTACTAGTTTTCAAAACCCGTCCACCATTTCATTTCGCCTTCTCTCATGGTTCCTTTGCAAAAAATCAAATTCCATAGAGAACATAAAATGCATTCACGGAAAACAGAGATTCAATTCCTCTGTTGCTCCTCAAATATTTAAACCCGTGATTTCATTCTTCCCATCTAAGTTCCTGTTACTCAATTCGATCAGGAACCCTCTACACTGTGCGAATTAGACGAACGGTTGCAAATGCAGTAAAGCCCAAATGGGTAGTCGTAAAACACTAATATATCAAACCCCAATGTGATATCAAGTTGTGGATTTTAGCATTCTTCATCCTTTACTCACTTTACCATTTTATACATAACATTATATACACAACAGAATGTGTAAGATCTTCTTCACAATGCATTATAAAATGTCAACCCATAGTGAAATGCATCCAAGAGGATTTGGATCTCAATTTGAAAGATAAAATTATTTTTTTCCAGTGGAATCGATCCATTCTATGATCGATGCTAATTCTTAGATATACGAAAATCACACAGAATTCAATAACTACATATTTGGCCCTCAAACCTCATAGTTTCATGAAATCATAGAAACTGCAACTTGCATAAATAATGATCAAAATTCATTCGATTCTACCAATTTCACTTGCAAACATATATAATATGCAAACCTATGATTCACACACAAATCAATCATTCAATGTACACAATATAAACTCAGAAATGAGACACAAACTCAGAAATTGAGTTCTCTATATTAAACTAAATATTTACATAAGAAATTTCTTCCTCTGGCCTGATCTTCTGTACCAATGGCCTTTTGTTCCTATAGCCTGAAGGCTTCCAATCCAAACTCTTATTTGTCTATCCTAAATCTCTTTCCCTCTAATGCCCTTGAGGCTTACAATTTATACAATTGGATTCTAAAACCAATTTTGGTTTAGATCCACTATATTCTCAATTAAATCCTAAATATCCTCTATTATCCCTAAGGATTATCATAAATACCCAGATTCATGAAACCAATTCTTATTTAGGATTTACAATTAATTCTCAATCTCCCATATTCTCTTTTAAGAAAATTTACAAAAAATCTTTTGAATATTTTATTAATACTATTTAAAAATATTAAAATCACTCAACTACAAACAAATCATTCCAATTTCATAAAAATACAAGACCTCCTATATGCATTAAAATACGATGAAATTGTTGAACCGGATGCTCCTCCATCAGGGAACAGCAATAAAAATATGGGAGATACACTAATATTATAGGTATCTAACATGCCACTATCCTCAACTCTTGAGTAGTTTTGGATGCTTTTGTATGAAATAATCATCCTCCCATGTGAATCTTTAGCAAGAAATTTGTTCCATTTAATGAGATACTCTGAAATTTATCGATTCCCTAGCGCTCAGATTCTTGTTTCTATGATTTCTTCAGGTTCCAAAATTATTTTTCCTTCCTCATCAAGTTCTATAAATATATTTTGAACTAAGATCTTGTCACCTGAAACTTTATTTAAGCACGAAACATGGAAATCTTGGTGTATTTGCAAAGATGAAGGAAATTCCAATTTGAATGCCATAGTACCAATACTTTGCAATACCTTGTAAGGGCCATAATACTTTAGAGATAATTTATTATCCTTCTTGGCTTTCTTGAGGGACATGTGTTTGTATGGTTGTATATGTAAAAATACTGAATCAGCCACATCAAAATTTATTTCACTGTGATGTTGATCAACTTGTTGCTTCATTCGATTTTGTGCTAAAGTCAAGTTATCCTTTAAGAGTTGGAGAATTTGTTGTTGATTCTTTATGTGATATTCCACTTCTTCAACCTTAGAATTGTCTCTTAAATACAATGTGATGGATGGTGGATGATATCAATAGAGCACCATAAATGGGGTCATTTTTCTTGTGATATCGAAGGAAGTGTTATACCACCATTATGGAAGAGGTAGCCACTTGACCCATTGTGTTTTCTATCATATACAAAGAAACAAAGACATCCTTCCAAACATTTGTTCACTATCTTAGTTTTCCCATCAGATTGATGATCATAAGATGAACTTTGATCTAATTGGGTACCAAGACAAGAGAATAATTTTATCGAAAAAAATTCCAATCGAAATTTATCTTTGTCACCTACAATAATCTTTGGGATCCCATGTTTCTTTTGAACTATTTCCACAAATGTAGTAGTGAATGTACTAGATTTCAAAGGATGAGATAGTGCACAAAAGTGTGCATACTTGGTAAGTCTATCAACTACCACCATGATGACACTCTTTCCTTTGGACTTGGGTAAACCTGTGATAAAAATCAATTAAGAGTTCCTCCCAGCACTGATTTGGGATCGATAATGGTTGTAAAATACCTAGGGTTTTATTTATCTCAACTTTACTTTGTTGGAAAGCGAAACATTTTTCCACAAAATTTTGAATATCATATTTAAGCCCATCCCAAAATAATTCCTTCTTGACCCTGTGGTGAGTTTTTAGAAATCCTAAGTGCCCTCCTATAGGAGAGGCGTGCAATTCCAAAATAACCTTTAGTTTGAGTTGGGAGTTGTTACATAGATATAAGTGTTCTTTGTACCACAATGAATCATTTTTCGAAATAAATGTATGAGATGCATTAGGATCTTGCTACAACTTCTGAATGAGTGTCCAAAACTCTTCTTCATTCTTCAATTGATCCATTTCTTCAGTTATCTAATCAGGTTGGATAATAGAAACAACACAAAGAAATGTTTCCACATCCTCATCCCTTCTTGAGTGTGCATCTGCAACAATATTTGCTTCACTTTTTTGTAGATGATTTCAAATTCATAACCCAAAATATTTGTGACTCATATTTGTTGCTCTTCTGAAGATAATTTGTGTTCCAAGAAGTATTTTAGACTATCATGATCTATTTTTACCTTGAAGTGTCTTCCCATTAGGTAAGCCTGCTATTTCTTCAAAACATGTAGTATTTCCAAATTTTCCTTCTCATAAATAGGTTTGTGTAAATACTTTCCCTTCATTGGACAACTTTCAAAAGAAATGGGTCTTACTTCTTGCATTAAAACAAAATCAATGGAATTTCCTGAGGCATCACATTCCACAATAACACTTTTTGTGAAGTCTAGTGTAGCCAAGAATAAAGCTCAACACATTGCCTCTTTAAGATGTTCAAAGGCATTAGTTACTTCTAGAGTCCAAAAACATGCATCTTTATTTAGTAATTTTATTTTCCCATAATTCTTAAAAAACTTATGATAACACCCTGTCAACCTAAGAAATCCTTGAAGATGCCTTAAGTTTGTGGATATTTTCCATTCCTTTATGGCTTTAATTTTGTTAGGGTCTACTTTAAAACCCTCATGAGATACAATATGACCCAAATATTCCACTTCTTGTACCCCAAAGAAACATTTGGAGGGTTTTTCATATAATTGTTTCTCCTCCAATAGCTTCAAAACCCTGTCAACATGTTGAAGATGATATTTTCAAGGCTTTTGTAGATTAGTATATCATGAAAAAAATACTAACACACATTTTCTAAGGAAGGGTTTGAAAATAGGATTCATAAACCCTTGAAATGTGGAAGGTGAATTAGTAAGACCAATAGGCATGGCTAATAATTCATAATTATCTTCATGAGTTCTGAATGTTTTTTTTCGGAATGTCTTTGTCTTCATTCTAATTTGATGATTTCATGAGTGAAGATATAGCTTGGTGAAGTAAATTTATCCATGTAGCTCATCCAAAAATTCATCAATGACAGGAATGGGAAATTTATCTTTAATAGTGAGCTTATTGAGCTCTTTATAATATGCACACACACGCCATGATCCATCCTTCTTATGCACCAATACTACTAGAGAAGAGAAGGAACTTTTTCTAGGTTGACCTATACCTCCCTCTAGCATTTATAACCATACATTCAATTTCACTTTTCTGGGCATAGTGATATTTGTAAGGTCTGAAGTTTGGAGGAACACTTCCAAAAATCAAGTGAATAACATGATCATGATTGTGAATATGTGGAAGACCTTTGGGAGTTTCAAATACCTTGGAATGATTGTTAGGGACTCTTTGGAGATATGGAGAAACATATGGCTTAAATGTTTGAACATTTAGTGAGGATAATTGCACAATTAACCCTCGTTGTTCCTTCTTCAAAAAAAAATTCATTCCATTAGATCTAATTATCTTTCCAGGTTTTCTTGTGATACCACTTAATTCAGTTTCCTTTCCTTCCTAGAAAAATTTCAAGAAAAGTTCTTGAAAATTAAAATCTATCATCCCCAAATATTGTAACCATTGGAATTCTAATACAACATCATCAACACCCATTATAATGGTGAACATTGGACTATTAAATACATATTCCCCCATGTTTAGATTTTATTATGGCACTTCCCTGAGAAATTTATAGTTCCTCCATTTGCAACCATCAGTTGAAACTTTGGTGTTGGTTATAGAATTCAAATCAACTCCTTAGTTATCTTAAATGAATAAAATTATGGGTACTTCCTAAATCAATAAGGACTATTACCTTTTTTTTCTTTATATATCCCTCTATCTTGAGAATTTGAGGAATGGTAATTCTTGCCATTTCATTACAAGATATGGTGAGATTCATTTCTTATTTTTCAACCCCTCGAGTTGGTTCTTGGTGTATATATTCTTCTTTTGATGTTTCTTGTTCATTTTCTTCCTCCTCTTCACAATCTATATGAAATAATTTATTCTTAGCACACTTATGACCTTTAGTGTATATTATATGATAATTGTAGCAAAGCCATTTTGCTCCTTTTTCCTCCAGTTGTTGTGGTGTCAACCTTGTACATTATGAGAGGCTACAAGAAACAACACTTCCATATTTATAGTCTTGAGTGGTAGAATTTTTCTTTCACCTTTTCTTGCTATCCTAAATGCATTGTCCAATGAATATGGTTTGCAAAGGCAATTATTATGTTGGATGTTATCCTTTAAAGTCCCTAAGGATACATCAATCATATGCTCCTATGGAATATTAACTACCTTGATATTCAATATCTGGAAGTCCTCAATGTGCTCCCCAAATAAACCCCTTTGTTTGAGATTTATCAATTTGCAAAAGAAGGTATTTCTCTTTGTATCCTCATAATGTGCTATCAATTACTCAATAAAAATTTTCGAAGCGAAATTTTTTTTACGAGGACAAAGCCATTGATACCACACAAACTGACTGGGTTATAATATAAATATGCAATGTGTACATTTTGTGTGTGTTGCACATCATGTACATCAAAGAACTGTTCCATCTGTAGTATCCATGCTACTAAATCTTTGCCATAAAAATTTCTCATATCGATCTTTGGAATATCTTTGATCTTCGTCTGTGAGTTAGAGTCTTTAAAATCATGATTCACATTCCAGTTTTCCTCGTCAACAATTTCATGGACTATCTTGTCACCACTATGAATCCTTTTCTGTAAAAGCTTTGTCAAACCTTATTTAAAAATTTCCATGTCTTTTTTTAAACCTTCCATGTCCCCTTTTAAACCATCCATGTCCCCTTTTATATCACCCATGTGACGTTTTATTTTTTTCATCTAAATCATCCATCTTAACATTCATCACTCGCAATTCATTTTTGGTTTCTCTTTGTGAGAGTGAAATTTGTTTCACTTGATCGTGTAACTTTGATATATCATGTTGTATTTCTTCATCTTCTTCATGCGCCATAGTAAATATTTTTGGTTGTTTACTAGGTGTATCCATTTATGACATATTCAAACCAAATAATTATATATATGCTTCACTATGCCCTTTGAATCACTTCCAACTAGTTTTTCAAACAAAAGTTTTGCAAATTTAAAAAATACACACATTTTTTCTCATTTTTTGGAGCTTGATCTCAAAACTATTGTATCTATGTAATTTTGAATCTCCAAGGTCTAGATTTTTGTCCTGTGGTAACCTTATGAGTCTTCTTTGCAATGCCATAAGTCATAGTGATATTGGATTGTTCAAGATGAAGTTATGTTAAATATTTTACAATGGCATGATTATGGATTGCTTCAGTATAGCAAAGCTATACAGAATGGCATACGTCACTCTTTTAGCCTTTAGAATTGAAAATGATACCCAATAAACCAAAATCCTTTCAATTTCAAACACTTTTTATGAAATTCAATTTGGATGACCAAAAAAAAGTTATAACACTTCCCCGAGACACCTGATTGAGATAGAATTCTAGAGCATACTTAAACTGTAACTTCCTTGAATCATATATCCAATAATATAACAAATTTTTTTTTGAAATATTTACACAATGTTCACCACGATTTCAGATCCGCGTGTTTGAAATTTCAAATTCTAAAGCCTTGTCGAAAAAATTATATCAAAAATTCCAAGATGACCTATTTAAAGCAGAGAAACCCTAAGATTAAAAGCTCTTATACCAAATTTTACGCAACAAGGTCACAAAAAAAAAAGATAGATCAATGAATTGAAAATAAGCTTCTTCGAGGGGGAAACCTCCTTAATTCTTGGATGATTCAAATGACAGTACTTCCTTGATATATATATATAGGAGTCTAAAGGGTCAAAATATATTTAGGGCCTACATAAGAATAATAATGTAAGAGTTCTACATTAAAAATAATGGGTTTCTATGGGGCACAACACTAACAATATGGGGATTGTATGGGGCACAATAATAACAATATGGGGGCTACACTAGTATTATAAATACCTAACAGTATCCAAGTTAGGCGAATAACCAAAAAAGGAAATGTTCATATAATGAGAAGAGAGGCTTTATGCAGGAAAGGAGATGAACCAAGCTATGATGCCATGCCATAGGTAACTCCCAAGTGTTAATTACATTTATGCATTAGCAAAATTACACAAAGAAATGGTCGATCATTTGATTACCCACAAGTCATTTCATCATTATATTTAGTCTTTTACTATTTTATTTTATGACAAAAATTCTATAGAATTATGTCCAATAATTGGCATCAATAGTGGTTGTAATGCATAAAGAGTCTTCACTATCACAGACAATCTTATTCCCTCTTCCTTGACATGCCCAACAGTACTTATGGGCTATATTAAATAACTACTCCAATATGGTGATTTGTTTCCTGGACTGGAACGGTAAAGCTTTATAAATTAGGAAACAAACCCCACTCCCAAGCATGGGCAAAGCGAATACGAGACCCAGGTCAGGTTCCCCAAGTCCATGTAAAATAGGAAGTTGGTGGGAGCCTAGGGACGCAGCCCTAGTTGGTATTAAAAGAGGATCTTGTGTTGAGTGAGGAGGGAGACGCCACAATCAGGCCAATCGAAGAATGAGAGAAAACCACTGTCTTGGAGGGAGAGGACAACCACAAAAACATGAATATATAACTTGCATATAGAAAAAAGAAATAAAAAAAGCAGAGTCCATTGAGTTGTTCATGGACTGGAGGGTGATGCTAGGGTTTCTATGGACAAAACCTAGCCATAGATTGGTTTCTCAACAACTTGCAAGTTGCAGCATGGCGATGTTTTATGTTGTCCACCTCTTAATTCATTCTTATTTTTGAAGTAATAACAAAATTCTTAGATTCACATGTCTAGCTGAAAGAAATTCAAGCACTACCTGAGGAACCTTAAAGTCTTGAGCAACAAGAACATGATGTAGGCTTTGACAAAAATAATTATTGAACAAATTCCCTTTTGTATAGATCTTTCACTGTAACCTATATTTAGAGGGAATCAACTATCATAGTTCTCACATCTTCTTGGCCCTCCTGTGAGGGAGTTAAGCCATAATAGACTCTAATAATACGACAAAAATCAAAGTTGCACACCACATTTCATCTTCAAATCAAGATACATCACACTAATATATTGCATTTGAGTTCCAAAAAATTCTAAACTATGAAAATGTTGTTGAGAAAATATCTCAACAAGTCCAACAATCCTTGAACCACTCTCTAAAATAAAAATTATTCTTAACATCAAATGTTAGAAATAATTTCATATTTGATTTATTTAGTTAATAAAACCTAAATATTGATTTGCAATTATAATACAACAATGTTTAATTTTAACACTCTTTAAGAGTTGTTCTTGTAAGTTTATGGCCATAGTAATTACTCAGTAAAAATTGTCCAAGTGAAAAAAATTTACGAGTACAAAGCCATCGATACCACACAAACTGATTGGGTTATAATATAAATATGCAATGTGTACCTTTTGTGTGTGTTTCACATCATGTACATCAAAGAACTGTTCTAATTGTAGTATCCATGTTACCGGATCCTTACCATCAAAATTTCTCATATCAATCTTTAGAATATGGTTGATCTTCATCCCTGAGTTAGAGTCTCTAAAATCATGGTTCACATTCCTTTTGTACTCATCAAGAGTTTGATGGACTATCTTGTCACCACTATTAAGCCTTTTCTGCAAAAAAATTGTCAAACCTTCCATGTCTACTTTTAAAAACCTTCCATGTCCTTTTTTAAACCATCCATCTCCCCTTTTATATCACCCATGTGCCCTTTTATTTTTTCTTCTAAATAATCCATATTAACATTCATCACTCCCAATTCATTTTTGGTTTCCCTATGTGAGAGTGAAATTTTTTTCACTTACGGCGTGTAACTTTGATATATCATGTTGAATTTCTTCCTTTTCTTCATGCCGCATTATAAAGATTTCTGGTTGTTTACTAGATGTATCCATTTTTTTATTGCAAGACACACTAGTAGAAAATGCTGAAATTAGTGACTAGGTGACTAAAAAATTTAGTCACCGCAATTATTTCAAGTGAATTACTACTAAATTTAAGCAATTTTAAGTGACCAAACTAAAAATGACTAACTTAAATGACTAATTTAGTCTAGAGATAAAATATACGACTAGATAATAAGTGACTAAACTAAAAATGACTAACTTAAATGACTAATTTAGTCTATGACTAAATAAATGACTAGATAATAAGTGACAAAATTAATAATGATTAACGTAAATGACTATTACAGTCCAAGAATAAAAATATGACCAAATAACAAGAACAACAAGTATATGAATTAGTCATTTATGTTAGTAATCTTTAATTGTGGCAGATAATTGTTTTCAAGCCGACAACTATAAATTATGGAATACCATTTAGTTTGGAAATTATCTCCTCCCAAGTCTTAATTTTATATTTCCTTCTTATTTTTTTGTCAAAATACATTATCCCATTGAAGGGATGCATGCCTTTTCAACTTTGTGAATATATGCTTCACTCTCTCGGGGTCCTCAATTTCTCAAACTCTAGTGATTTCTCCATATTCCCAATATAATAAATCATTTAGTCTTATCTCCCATGGGGCCTCTAATTTTCACTCTTCATTACTCACATCATGAATATCTACAACAACCCCTATTTTTTTAGCTTCCTTCATGGAATCCATTATAGTTAACATGGACCTCAACATCTAGGCGATTTTATTTGTAGCTATGTTTCCCTCTACCCTATACTTGTAATATTCCTAATTCCTTATGTGCTCTTTTGCAATTCTCCTTATTATAGATCCGCTAAACAAATTCTTTTTGATGACATTGTTCTTCAATTTATATGTAGGTCTTAAACCTACTTTGATACCAAAATAATGCAACCTAGATTAATATTTGCATAGGCAACAATAATCATGGTTACGAATCCAATTCAAATAGAACACATGATAAGCAATTAAAAACACACACAAAGTTTTGTATTCTAAACAAAATAAAAAATGACTTTACTCTTAGAAAAGCATGGAACCCATATTAAGAGCCACTTAATTCTTGTTTTGGTTAAGCTAACTTTTTACACTCAACATTTCATTATAATTTACACTTTGAATAAATTTAAAAAAAAAAAAAATATATATATATATATATATATATATATATATTACAACATTTTAAATTTCAATAAACCAAAATTTAATCAATCAACCACTTACAAACTGTAATAATTATAAGTAAATAAAATAGTAAAAAACTCTTTGAATTTTATAATAAAAAGAAAATAACCAACCAAAAAATAAATATGATCACAAACACTCTCATATAAATAATTTTCCTCAACAAATTCAAATTTCCCTCTGTCCATTTTCAAATTTCCCTCCATAATCTCAGTCGATGACTTTACATCAGTGAAATCATCTAAACCCTCAGGGACTTCGATAAACCGGACCCTCCATGAAATGCTCTGATGTCCACCATTATTCGACAACGGCCTCGGAAAATATGACGAAGATGGAGGCCATGAACAACAATGGAAAGGAGGTGGATAGGGATCCGAGGGTGGTTTTCCTCTGGCGATCACGATGAATTTCCTGAATGATAGTAGAATCGACGAAGAAACCCTCGATGGCATTGCCTTCGTCTAGTATGTGGGCACATAGAATCAGCCATGATTGTGCTCCTTCATTCCCTTTCTTATCTCCTCGGGATGCCCAGAGGAGGCTTCAACCATGGCAGTTGATCCTCTGCCTCGACTTGTCTAACAAGGTCATCAATTCCACCCTCACCACGGATTTAGGGTTGCAGCTCCTCCATGTCCACACAACCAGAGCCGAGGAGGTGGTTGATATTGTGATGGCATTGTTGCACACGTGCTTCTTGTTGAAACAACGCTTTTCCAGCTCCAGTTGGCTTGTATCGCTCCAGCTCTAGTGCCAAGGTACCCACCGCCATGGTCTCATGCTCAGGATCACTGGCTGACCAGCCTCGGCCTACACTCTTACCACAAAGATCTTGGCATCCAAGATGACAGTCCTCTATTAGGATTGTGAAGAGGTATGCGTTATTGATAACTTTTTTGTATTTTTTATAACACTTTCCTCTAAATAAATAATTTTTCCAGTCAACTCTCTAGTGGCATTTGAGAATTAATGAACCCAAAAAAAACATTCTAGAACATAATTTTTTTTTTTTGGCATTTGAATGTTGGATCTGCGTACATTTATGAAAATTCCCTAACAAACATTATCTTTAAATTAACACTACCCAAGGGTAATTTTCAACGACCTTCCATGGTTTTTTTTTTCTAAGGACGGGCACTAACCAAACATTTCAAGCCATGGAGTGTTTCTTTGGCTTTATAATGATGGATCTAGCAACATTGCACTCATAGGAATTATATCACGACCAACGTCATCTCAATGTGTATAACATTTACATAATTATTTTCCTATGCTTGGGGACATGAGTGTGATTTTAAAATTCTTTTATGTGAAGGGAAAAGTTGTGAGAGGGTGCAGATATTTCCCTCTAGCCACCAAATAGATGGATACTTTTAATGGTTTTCTTTTGACAAGTGACCTTGTGTCGCTCCACTGTGCTGTGACAAAAGAAACACTACAGATTCTCAATCTTGAAACTTTCCAACACATAAAGATAGGTAATGGATCTAGATTATTTCAAAATATTTCTATATGGCACTATTAGTTTATTACATTCTCTAGAAAATAGTATTCAAAACCGGAACTAGTGACTGGACTAGTCCACATATCAAACTGGGTTTCAAACTAGAACCGGTCAAACCAAGATTGGTTAGATCTTGTTAATTTTAGGTTAACATGTTATTTTCTTAGGTAAGTTACTTCAGGGATCCATATTAGCCTTATTTTCCATTAGAAATCACATAATACATCGTTATAATGATAGTGATTGAAGAAAGAACATAGATGAAATATGCAGTAGACAAGCCAAGACAAGAGTACACAAGGATATGGCAGAAGCCAGGGTAAAAAACCCAAGACGTGGAAAACCCTTGATCAATTCATTTTATTATTAATATCAAATGTTCAGCAGAGAGAGAAAGTACAATAATTTAAAGTTAAAATGACTTGCCAATTTGAAGATCTAATATGACTACCCTTGGACAATTGAATAGCCCAAAACTGCAATTTCATCATTCTGTGAATAGTAGTAAGCTAAGATCTAGTTAGGGTTTCTTACAGTCCACTATTTTTCCATTCAATTGATCAAGAAACTCTCCTTTCAAATGAAACTTTCATTGGAAAGCAATATGTTTTCCATCGCTAGCCCTTAGAATTGATTTGAACCCAAGATAGGATTCTCGACCCCTCTATATAGCCTAGTGCATGCTTGTGGACCTATCTGGAGTAATGGCTCTGAAGTGCAGACACAGAAAGGGGGAAATTCTTCTCTAATTTACCATAGATAAGCTCGAAGTCAATACCCAAACATAACCTGACTTTCTGGGGTTGAATTTAGACCTGTAATGACAAGATTACCCATACAAGTTGCCCTAAAATTTCATCAAGTCCTGTGGTTGTTTATTTGAGGAATCGTAGCCCTATTTGTTGAAGAAGAAACCCAAAACAGACAACCCTTTGTCCTCTTCAAGAGCTTGGCTACCTTAGATATAATTTGGAGCCCTTTGATGTATCAAATGAGGTTGAAGGCACCTCTATATATACAATTTTTAAGGGAAAAAATACATGACCGTTGGGACTTATGATGATGAGGCTGACCTTAACAATTTGTACATGAGTGGGCGTAAATTCAAAAACACACTTCTTCTTGTCCAAATTTGATGATCTTTAGGTTGAATTTGGTCCTCTCGAAAATAGGAGTTCATTCAATAATCACCTCCAACAAATAGGCTATCCAATGGTGGAATTTGGCCCTAGTTTCTAATTTTAACACTACCTCTCAACTAGGGAGAATTCCACTTGATAGTTTATCATGCCATTCAGTCATCATGAAATATCTTGACATCATGTACCATCTCTGTTTATTATCTATTCTCTACTCTACTGAACATCGATAAGAATAATGAAGAAGAATCGATCGAGAGTGAGTCACAAGACCTTACTGCTCTCCAACGACAAAAGTCAGTCTAGACTCCATATAACCAGATGTAAAATTGTAATCAGACTTGATCTCAAGTGATCAAGTTTGTTAAACATCATTCATCCTAGACATAGGGAGTGCAACAGTACATAATGCGTCCATCAGTAGTGTTATGGTCCCAACCACTTTTCCCAACTCATTGGCCAGATGAGAGGTACTTCCCATGTGTCCTGGACTACATGGGTAGGATGATGCAGGAACACTAGCAGGGAAAGAATATATCACATCCTTCTCACAACCACACATAGGGAAAGGAGAATCCACATCCTACAAACACAGTTCACAGCCATACGTAGGGAAAGGAGAAACCGCGTCCTACAAACACATGTCACAACCATACATAGGGAAAGGAGAAGCTACATCATACAAACACATGTCAGAACCATACATAGGGAAAGGATAAACCACATCCTACACACATGCAAACCAAGAGTAGGGAAAGGATAAACCACATCTTACATCCATGCTAATCAATAATTGTAAGAAGGATCCTACATGTGGGGAAAGGGTGAACCACGTCTCACCAACATGTCAACATCAATCATAGGGAATGAGCATCCTACATGTGGGGAAAGGATGAACCACGTATTACCGACATATCGAAAAGCAAATGCTTGAATGCATCTCTCACTAGGTATCCACATGAGAAAGTGAACCACTCATCCTATTCTTATGCCATAGGAGAAGGTGAACCTCTCATCCTCTGCATATCTCATCAATCATAGGGGAAGGTGAACCACTCACCCTACTCACATGTCAACCATCATGGGGTATCATAGGGGAAGGTGAACCACTCACCCTATACATAGAGCACCAATAGGGGAAGATGAACCACTCACCCTATACATAGTGCACTAATAGGGGAGGGTGAACCACTCACCATATGGTCGCTCATAGCTCTCAATAAGTACCCTAGGTCCCCAGGAGCTCTCAAAGCTCAATGTTCAACCATGAGCTTCCTAGCAAGGTCTATCCACAACTCCCAGCCTCTCTCTGAAGAAAGTAATTTGTTAATTCAACAATTATGAATCTGGGTAGCTTTCTAATGTATTGTAAAGCAATACCCAATTTGTGTGGAGTACAGATTCTCTGAAGAATATCGCAATATAACATGTGCTCAAATCAGTCACTGAAGAACTTCTTCAACCAAAATGGATTCATAATAATACATTCTTGTTGCTTTATACAATCAACCTGAATAGTGCTTTCAGAGTAACCAAATCAAGAGATATAGTACTAGATGTACTCTTTCCATCCATCATACTGCCAACCGATCCAACATCAGAATATTCATGGAATCTTGGATTTCATTTTTGTACCTCAAATTATAGACAATAGAGTCGTTGAGATATCTTACTTAGCAACTATAAATATATAGATAGAGTATTCATAGCAAGGAATTTATCTAGGACATCGGGGATCCCACAAGATATGCATATGGAGACTCACAACTTCTATCTTAAGTGCATGAAATAGATTATCAAGGCTAGGTCAGATCCCTCTTACTTTGAGAGGGTCATCAATCATATATCATCAATATCTACACCTTTATGGCTCAGTGTAACTTACTCTAGATATACATAGAAAAGTCATGATCATGCAACTTCCATGCAGACTTTCAAATAATAGGGATATATCTGAGTTATTTCCCTTATCAATAAAAATTTGGCAAGAAGAGTCATCAGGTCATACTGCCAAGGATTTTATAGCTCCCTCTAAAGACTTGTTTCATGTGATCATCTAGCTTTCAATTACGAGCTTCTCAAGCAAGGGATAGCCTTTTCATGAGGCAACTGCAACAATAAACTTCAAGGAAGCTCAAGGTAAAAGAGGAAAATTATGAAGAATCGTCATGGTTCTTCTTTAATTAGGTAGAAGAAATCCTCCCATGATATTATTTCAAAATATCTGAATTATCCTCCGTCGCTAGGTGACAAATGTCAAAATCAAATTCTCATCTTCTTATTGTGCTCGTATAGAATTTTTCATGCACTTTCTTCAAGGAACCTCAGTTTTCATGTTGATAAGAATTTTTATAGAGATATGCTCCAAAGTCCCATGCACTTCTTCTTAGTTTTTCTTTTAAAAAAAAGTGTTTCAAGAGTGTTGCACCCCTTTTCAAAATCTAAGGTGCTGCAAATTATTTTACGGGAAGATCCCTGTAGCTTCTTCAAAAGATAAGCTATCCAATATTTCCATATATATTATTCACAACTTCGATAGTGAACAAGGCTATAATACAATCATCAATTTACTGGGGCTACAATATATCATTATGGCTACTTGATTTTAGTAATATCATGCATAATATTGGACTTGAAAAGAGATCATAGATGATGTCGAGCTGTAGAAAAGTGTCACACATAGTAGAACTATGCCATATATCATTGTGAGGTAACCAAAAATATTCACTTTACATGGTTCTATGATAGCTTCAGGTCTTCAAACTTCCAGGAGCATGATTCCTTTCAAATGATCCAAGATATTTGCTTACAAACATGTCTTCAACAAAAGCTCTTCTCTGCTACTTAAGGCTTAGTATAGAAAAACTGAAATATGGTTAACTGTGTTATAAATATCGAATGCTTTCATCGCTTGATGCCTATAGCTATGTAAGTCACAAAATCTCCAAAAGTCGGCTCAATTGATATAAGAAGTATAGATCATGTCATTGTAGAGTGTGCAGGGTTTGGTTCACATTCATCATTTATCACTGTATGATGTACATATGCATTAATGCTCTGGAGCCTTACTAATGATCCATCAACATAGGGGCCTTGGCTTCTTTTTCTTTATGAGTTGATTTGTAGTTGTGTCTAGAACAATAGTAAACTAAGTTTCTTCTTTTCTAGGCTATGAGAGGAAGAGAAACTCAGATGTTCAACAGAGAGATATAAGAAACAAATGTCAACATACTACCCAAGGCCATGACTGATCATAACTTTGATTATAATTTCCATACTTTAATAGCTTTTTAAAATACCATAATTGTTTCAGGGCTTGCAAGAATGCCATGCATATACCAATATTGATTGAATGTATGTATATATGCTGATTGTTGACGCCAATATTGCTTTGCCTGCAAATATGATGTCATGCACATATTGCAGCAACCATGTCAATATATATACGCAATACCATAATGTCTTCTTATAATCAGAGTATCTATTTTATGCATACAATATGGATAATTTTACACGGCTAAGATGACATCAATACCATATGCAATAATCATATCTGAAACCATATACTGATTTCTATATGGTTTTGTCATACCAAAACATTTCCTACTTTTTTAAATATATTGCTAGAGACATATTTTATGTGCCAATGTGATGAGAATGCAAAATTACATATGCGATGAGCCAAAAGAGGTATGATGGATTTATAACCATGTGAGGTGCCTAACACTGACAGGTGCCTAATATCAAATGTTCAACAAAGAGAGAGAGTGCTATAATTTAAAGTCAAAATGATTTGCCAATTTGAATATCCAATATGACTTCCCTTGGAAAAGTGAATAGTCAAAAAATGCAATATCATCATGTTGTTAACAATAGTCAGCTAAGATATGGCTAGGGTTTCTTACAATCCACTATCGTTCCATTCAACTGATCAAGAAACCCTCCTTTCAATCACGACTTTCCTTGGCAAGTAAGAGGTTTTCCATCGCTGGCCCTTAGAACTGATCTGAACCCAAGATAGGTTTCTCAGCCCCTCTATCTAACATTGTGCATGCCTACGGACCTACTTGGAGTAATGGCTCTGAAGTGTGGACACAAAAAGGAAGAAATTATTCCTTAAATTGATCATAGGTCGGCTTGAAGTCAGTACCCAAACATGACCTAACTTTCCGAGGTTGAGTTCAAACCTGTAATGGCAAGATTACCCATACAAGTTACCCTAAAATTTCATCAAGTCCTGCAGCTGTTTATCTGATGAATCTCAGCCCTAGTTGTTTAAAAATAAACCCAAATTAGACAACCCTGCGTCCTCCTCAAGAGCTCAACTATCTTAGATATAAATTGGATCCCTTTGATGTAGCAAATGAGGTTGAAGGCTCCTCTATATATACAAATTGTTTAAGGTCAAAAGACGTGACCGTTGGGCTTTTTTGTGATGAGGTCAACCTTGACAATTTGAACATGAGTGGGCATAAATTCAAAAACACACTTCTACTTGTCCAAATTTGATGATCTTTAGGTCGATTTTGGTACTCTGAAACGAGGAGTTCAATGCAATAATAATCTCCAACAAATGAGCTATCCAATGGTGGAATTTGGCCCTAGTTTCCAAAAAAAATGCTACAAGCTATGGGGCTACTTACCTACTACAAGTATACATATCAGTGATCAACATGATCACTCCCCATCATGATCAAACTCATCACCATTACTAAACATGGGAGCATCAACATGGGCTAGATAAATAATCTGGCTTAGAGTTTGAGGACTCCTAAGATTCCTCTGCAACCTCAATTATATTGGTAGTAGTAGCAGCAAAACTAGACATCAAAACTAAAAATCACTGATCTACATGACCACTCATGAAACTCATAATTGATTAAACACTACTAGAACTGGAATCATCAAAAAGAGATACATAAACATCATCTAGCTCAAAGTCTTCAGACTTGGATTGCTCAACCTTTTAATATACCTAACCAATGATTTTGGTTTGAGTGAAGGGTTCATCCCCTAAACCTTATAATGTGGTAGAAAAATCTTAGCATTCCTAACCAATTATTTTCCTTTGAGTGAAGGATACATTTTTGTTAGGGCCATGGTAGACGAGTTCAAAAATCATTACCACGAACATCAATGAAGTTCAACAATCAATGGCACCAACATCATCTTGCTAAACCTTGGTGGTTATCTTTATCAAGACATGTTTCTTGACAATTGAAGTGTGCAATTCTAGTCATGCTCTCATCTCAGCTCATATTTGGTTTGGCATCAAAACTTGAAGATTGGTTCCTTTGTTGCTAGTATATGTCCAGGCTTAGAAAAGTTCTATTGCAGAAAGGATTGGCTGCTTTCTTTTCAACTGTTTGTTGTTATATTGTACCCTTGTGGGTCTTGACAAACACAAATATTGCCAAGATTATTCTGTCAGGGGACTCCTCCCTTATCATGGATATTAATAATATGTCCAGTGGTTATATTGAATATTTGAAAATTTTCTTTTTTCGTATTTAACTCACATTCAGGATATTCATGCCTTCCTGTACTTAGGAGTAGTTTCTGAAGGCTCAATAGAGATGGATCCGTTTACTGAGGTCTAGAGAGATCTGCTTTGATGTGTTTTCTGCTAAAATATCTATAAGACCAAAGTCAAAGAAACATCAATATGTAATTTCAACATTGTCCAGATACATTTTGTTGTTTTGGATGATAGTTTCATTTAATTTCGTATGGTTCTTAGAGCTATGCAGAAGGTTGGTAGGTTTACATTATTATTCAAGTGAGAAGAGGTATTGTTTCAGTGTATGAGGTGACCAACACATGATTATCTTGATGTGAGCTGCCATGGCCCCTAGGGTCAAAAAATTTCCATATTACGTCAAAGAGGACAAAACCATCTTGAAAATTTTAACTATACATGTTCAAAAGCCTGCATATAAAAAGCAGAAAATCTTTACTACATGGTTTCTAGAAGAGCAAAGGATTATTGAGGTCAATTAAAACCAGTTTCTTCTAAAGCTCAGGAGTATCAATGAGAGAATAACGAGATTGGAGATAAAAGTGGTGGAGTTATGATTCTGTGAATACTTGTATAGCTAGAAAACCTCCTCCATCTATTCTACTTTGCTCCTTAAAATAAACTACAAAAGTAAGTGATTTTGTTACCTCCTTTTAGAGGAAATTGAAATAGTTTATAAATTTGTACATATTGAAATCATTACAATTATAAATTATGTTGACCAACTGTCCAAAAGATGAAATATAGCTGGATTTTTTACTAATCATGCAATAACTTATATGGATGAAATCTCCTCTTCAATAGAACGACCTAGGACCACTGGCAGCATATCATTGTTCTCCTTCAACAACCAATAAAGGCCATTTCACAATTTGGAAAGAAGGTGTCTCTACTATCTGTATCAATCCAATTACATCAGAAGGGGATTCAGATTGTTCTATGAATTTTGATGGTCTGTAAATATGGTGAAAATTGTTTTTTCAAAATTTGAGACAATTTCACCGAGTAGGGAGAAAATCATGGGTGTTTTCATCTAGATTATAAGAATTTTTTGGGTCCATTACTATCTCCTTTCATAGGGACATGTCTTTTAATATGTTTGATCCTCTAATGTGTCCAATCGGTTTTGTAACTCCCATTTAGTAATTAGAGTATTGTCTCTCTAGGTAGTGGGAAGTTACATTATTTGTCAAAAACATGGATGGAAATTTTTCTCTATTTAAAGAACGAACTTCTATAGGTACACGTCTTTCTATATAATTTGTCCTCTAATGTGTCTCAGTATTTTTATAACCCTCATTTAGTAATTAGAGTGTTTTCCTTAGAGGTAATGGGAAGTTATGATAGTAAAAAAAATGGAAGTCTTTTTTGAGAGCGAAGACCGGGATATGTGCTACATGGTCTGATAATCTTTCCTAAAGTTTGCTTGCCCCTTTCCTATGAAATGGCCCTTCTCCAACAAATCAGTTATTGAGAGCATTAAAAGAATGGAAAACTAGTGGTGGCTTAACATTCCATCGACCTCACTAGTGAATTTCCATCTTGTTGGCTAGTATCATATGCTTTTTAAGTCGAAAAAATACTTCAACCTATGACTGTGTTCTATCATTTGATATAATTTAAGTTAGAATATGAGTCGTAAAACCATGAAATATGGTGTCATATTTGTGGTACTAGATTGAACTTCTTTATAGAATCAATTGGTGGTACAATATTATTGCAGGGCAATTTGGGTTGGGAAGAATGGATATCTACCATATATACACTTTTAAGGTCCACACTTCACCATACAAACACAATTAAACAACAAAACATTGCCATTTAATGTGATTCTTGCCACCAGGAATCAAGAAGTGCATATGGTATTGGGAAATGGTACATGTTTAAAAATGTCATTTACAAATTGTAAGAAACTGGGAAATGGCATGATGCAATAATTAATGTGTAAATGAAAATCTACTATAAATGAATTGCAAAGTATTATTGTCTGACATAGGACTGTAGGAATAACAATTTTTTTGAAAACAGTACAAATACAATTGCCCAGATTTACTACGGGAACAACTTTTGAATCGAATTTTGTATTACAAAAGCCTCCACATATATTTAGAGGACTTAGCCAACATGTCAAGTTTTGGAGCCACAACCTCTTTTATTTTGGATTTCTAGGACCCTTCTCAGGATTGAGTAGATATAGGCGTTGATACTATCTTGACTCTTGATAGGAACCTATTTTTGTATTGTAGCACATGAAAGTCCATCAGGGAATAAATAATCTCGGCTTATTTGACTAAGCATATATATGGATGATCATCATTAACTCCAAGTTGCCATTAATTCAAACATGTGCTTTTGGTATCTTGACATTATGTTTGACATTTTCCTATGTGACATTTTGTTTGACATCTTCCACTTCCTTTGTTGTCACTTTTCTATTTGCTAATACTCCAAGGCTGGACTTAATAGGATCCCCTTCTTCATTGTATGATGGTTTTCTGCTGTAAGAAATCTAGACATAACCAGTCCAGGATAGATTAGATTCCTTAATCTCCAATTTTTTATATATTTACCTTTTGATCACTAGGAAAATAGTGCCATCAACATTCTGTACAGGCAGACTGTCAATGCTTGCAAGGGTTTTTGAGAGGGAAAAGGTATTATTCCCTACAGAAAATGAGTGATTTCCTTTTTTTATCTCAAGTGAATCCTCTACAGTGAGCACTGGCCTGGCATACATGTACTGGTGTGAAACTAATGCCAATGAGAGCATGCAATCCAGCTCCTTAACAAACTTTGATGTCATATACAAATGCATTGAGAAAGGCTAAAGCTGCAAATCCAAATATCTTATTATGCATCTTTCCATATCTAATATTTTATCATAGACATCTCCAAGAAGAAGACCCAACTCTTTTGTCATTGAAGTACGATTCCTGATGATCCATTTCTCCTACAAAAGAAAACTTTGTGTCTTTAAGATTTTCCAATTCACTATTGTTGAGTTTTAGTCCAGAAAGGCACAACTGATAACCAATTTCAGGTATATACATAATGGACCCATGTTTGGTATTATTAGCTTGGAATGGGAGGCATTTTAGCTCAAGTGTTGAAATCTCCTCAAACAAGCCCTCGTATATTTCCTTCAATTCATCCAACTCTAGACAAATCCTGGATGAAATCATCATTCCATATTTATTTATATTGCTTTAATTAAAGTGAGAGACTCTATTTATCAGTTCAAACTTCATAGATATGGACAATCTCAATTGTAATGCATGTAAAATAATGTCTTACAATATTCAAATTGGTCATTCCTACATGCTCTTTGAAATCCCAATTTCAAAAAATTTCCTTGTATGTAAAATGGAACTTATACTCTTTGAAATTGTTGTCCAATCATCCAATGTTGACAAGAAACCTAGACACGAAAATATCAAGTAGATGTGGAATATTGTTGTGCTAGGCTTGCATCATTTCATCACAATGGTGGAGCATTGGTATAGCGTTGAGACGCCCATTCAAAATGTTGAGATCTAATATAGGCATTAAGAACCAAGTCCTTAAATTACATCAGCCCATGGCAATGACACACTTATTTAACATGCCAAATAAAAAAAATCATTCCTTGGATTTGCCAATGCCCATGCTACTTGGATGCTTATCAACTTGAAAAATTTGCAAGGCATCATAACCTGTAGCATCGATTTTCAGAAATTTGCTTAATGAGATTTCTGAAACCCTGTCAATTTTTATTGGTGCGGTGTCATATTCCTTCATTTCAATAGTGCTTACAAGCATCTCTTATTGTAGCATAGTAAGAAGGTCCCCAATAGCAGGAACTTGCACATCATTTTCAGTGTTCTTCATGGAAATGAGGTGTTCATGAGCACATGCACAAACCACCAAATGCTCTTGTTCATTCAAAAATTCCAAACACTTGTCCAAAAGCTTAGCATGCTTCAACTTGTTGTTTGGGACATTTGAAAGTAACAGCCTGTGAGCCAGCCAATACTCAAGGCTTCCAACAATTCCTAAAAAGGTAGCTATTATATCACCATGATTAGGAATATCAGAGTTATAATTTCCCAAAATCTTGCAGTAAATACAAAGCTCAGGTGCAATAAATAAAAATATTTCATTCTTTATGCGATCATCCAAATAAAACTTAAGAACCTGTTCCAAGATTGATAACACTAAAGTGATTTCTCATATAATTATCTGCAAGATCTCTAGACAAAATTTACAGGAAAGCATTTCTTTTTCATTAAAGTATTGTTTTGAGAGCAACCTGGAGTGTACATTTCTATGGATATCTTGAGCTAGTTTTCCATTTATAATGTAGATGCAGAAGCTAGAGGATGCTAATGATTTTGCATGGTATTTCTCACACAAAATCAGTATTGCAAGGCCCTAAAGAAAACTAAAATCTTGTATTCCCAATTGAACCATGATGCAACCAGACGTGTTGGTATCCAGTGAATTCATTTCTTTGTTATTTTGGGTGTAAGGGTTTCCATGCCGAAAATTTGTTGGGGTTGTATTCAAAGTGCTAGATTGAAGAATAATTGGTCTGACTTCATATAGATATGGTAGCACAACTGATCCAATGGTTATTGATTGAGTTCCATCCTGAAATAGCTTGTAGTCCTTTGAGAGCACACATGTATGTAGAAGTGTATGATTTTGGAGAATCCCAATCCAACATTGTTCAGGGAGGGTTGGGTCATTTGACAAAAAATGTACAAATACCTGATATTCTTTAATGTCAGGCCTGCTCTTCATGCAACAATATGCATATTCTTTGACAACTGTGTGAACTGCAAGAAGTCTGATTTTCACCTTACATCCAATCTGTTTTACAAATGAAGGGTAATAGAGGCCTCTAGTTGTTAACAGTGGCGATGCAACAAAATTTTGGGCCTGCCCTCTTTAGCACATAGAGGAAACTAGTACAGTCCAAGATAGATTAGATTCCTTAGTTTCCAATTTCTGATGTATTAACCTTTTGATCACAGGGACAATAATGCCATCAACATTCTGTACAGGCAGGATGTCAATGCTTGCTTACTTGTTTCCTTAAGTTTCTTCTACCTATCTCTGTCCATCCTATCTCATTTAGGAATTTCTATCTTTCTCCATCCCATCTCATTTAGGAATCTCTTTGATATATAGATGTCATTTTAAAGTATTTAATTCCTTCTTTTTTTTTGTCTTGATGGATGTATTTTGGCATTGGAAACTTCTACAGTTGCCTTTTCAATAATGTGGAAAATCCGTTTTTTCAGTCCACTCACACAAAACATAGAAATCTTAAAAATCTAATAATTTCCCAATATCGAGGGAACAAAATGGGAAGAAATCTACTCATTTCAAAAGGACAACATTAAAATTCAAAAAAATAATTGCAGACTTGAATTTTTTTAAAGAAATGTCATGACCTAGACATAATTACCACATTTTCTAGTAATAATTTTTGTTATTTTTTTATTTTATAACCTTCAACACTCCTGGCACGAAACACCCTCTCTACGCACCTCAAGTTAGCATGCACCATCAGCATTGGAACACAATAAATGTCATTGCAGGCTTTAAAGTGGAAAAAGGAGGGCGCTTAGAGACAGGGTAGGAACAACGTGAGTAAAGATATCGTCAGATGTTGGTGCAAATTATAGAAATTTCCAAAAACATTTCAAACAGTGGAAAACCAGTCCAGTCCAGGATAGATTAGATTCCTTAGTTTCCAATTTCTGATGTATTAACCTTTTGATCACAGGGAAAATAATTCCATCAATGTTCTATACAGGCAGGATGTCAATGCTTGCAAGGGTTTCTTAGCTGTAACTTTTTTGGTGAATGAGTTGATTCAGAAACAATGTTCATCAATTTCACCTTGAAATTTACATGGGATCCACCATGTCAAAACCAAACCTTCTCTCAGGCTAGTCCATTCAATGAAACTAAAGGAGGCATTTGATCTAGTTTGGACTCTGGAGTGATGAAAAATGGAAAAACAGAAATGAAAAATGGAATATTTTTTGTTACTTAAAGTTCATTTCTTGTGACATTATGCTTCCTGGACCATCTGTCTTTTTTTTTCTCCTTACTATCCATTGTTTATAATTCTTAATCTTCTGCAGCTCTGCATCTTTTGCAACTTGCCAAATCGTTAGGTTTAGTCAAATAGCTTCTGATGGGTATATGGTTAGATCCTTTGTAATTCTCTGAAAACAAACCCTAGATATTGGTGATGTAACAAGCATGCTAAGGCTTTAGGCCTTCAGTCAAATAGCTGTAGGGCTTGAAGGGGTTGGAGATTTACTGTATACAGTAGAAATATTGTTTCTTGTTGGGAAATTTGCGATGCATAGATTGTATATCTTGGTTCAAGTTTTCTGACTTTTTCAGGTCCAAGTTTATGCTTGCTGTTATTTTCCAATATTTTCCCTGGTGTTCGAGTGTTTATGAGAAGTTTGTTTCCAAACCTTTTGATATTTTTCCGAAACGATATTTGTAACATTGTAAATATTTTCTTAGGTTGGAGGCTTTTGGGGGATCTTTAGTATGTTGCTTTGTGTAGGGTGTGGCAATGTTCAAGTGCAAAAAGTTTCATCTCTAAAATTCTAAATATCCGGATTTTTTTTCAGTTGTTGGAATTTCCATGTAAGGGGGAATATATTTCACATATTTCATAGTGTTGTGCAGGGCTGGTTATAGGCAATAAGAACCAAGTACTTAAAAGATGTCAGCCCATGAAAATGACACACTTGTTAAACTTGCCAAATAACAAAAAACTTTCCTTTGCTTTGCCAATGCCCATGCTGCTTGGATGCTTATCAACTTGAAAAATTTGCAAGGCATCATAACCTGTAGCATCAATTTTCAGAAATGTGTTTAATGACAACTCTGAAACCCTGTCAAATTTTAATGGTGCGGTGTCATATTCCTTCATTCCAATAATATTTACAAGCATCTCTTGTTGTAGCATAGCAAGAAGGTCCCCAACAACACAAACTTGCACATCACTTTCGATGTTCATCATGGAATTGAGCTGTTCATGAGCACATGCACAAACTAACAAATTTTCTTGTTCATTCAAAAATTCTAACACTTGTTCAAAAGATTAGCATGCTTCAACCTGTTGTTTGGGACCTTTAAAAGTAACAACCTGTGAGCCAGCCAATACTCAAGGCTTCCAGAAAATCCTAAAATGGTAGCTATTAGATCACCATGATTAGGAATATCAGAGTTATCATTTCCAAAAATGTTGCAGTACATACAAAGTTGAGGTGCAATAAAAAAAAATATTTGATTGTTTATGCGATCATCCGGATAAAACTTGAGAACCCGTTCGAAGATTGATAAGACTAAAGTTACTACCCATATAAGCATCTTCAAGAGTTCTAGACAAAATTTGCAGGGAAGCATCTCTTTGTCATAAAAGTCTTGTTTTGAGAGCAACCTGGAGTCTACATTTGTATGGATGTCTTGAGCTAGTTTTCCATTGATAATGTAGATGTAGGAGCTAGAGGATGGTAATGATTTTTCATGGTATTTCTCACACAAAATTTGTATTGCAAGGCCCCAAATAAAACTAAAATATTGTATTCCCAGTTGAACCATGATGCAACCATATGTGTTGGTATCCATTTAATTCATTTCTTTGGTATTTTGGATGTAAGGGTTGAGATATCAGCACCTTGTTATGGATAGACTTGTGCACATCTTGCACCTTGTTATGGATAGACTTGTGCACATCTTGCACCTTTACTTAACCTTGCACCTTTACTTCACTTTGCTGAGCATACTGATTATACTTTGCACTTAGTAAAGTCCTGTAATGTTCCCATAATCATGCAACTTCACACTAAACACAGTTCTGCAATTTCACTCTTTAACATAGTCATATATCTTCGTATATATATAAGATACTTCGTCTCCCTCCTTCGTATAAACACAGTCCTAAACTCGCATTTATTGCAGACCTAAAGTTCCACACTAGTTCACAGAGTCTTTATATCCAAACCATAATCCTTTTCTTTGCTGATATAACGTCCTATTCTTCAATCCACAGTTTTGTTCTCTCTTTATTTCACTTATATTTCAGTCCTGAAGTTCGTACTAAATCTCAGAACTCTTGACTGGAAATTTGTGTCAAACTGAAATCCACATGGTCTTTTAAATAGTTGATTCTGAATGTAAATAAGCTGACCTGTACTTATGTTATGAGGCTGACTTGATCAAGGGTATGTGAGCCGACTTGTCCACTGCTCATAGGATTTTTTTAGGAGATATTCAATGCTGATCTTGAGCATCATAGTGAGCCATGTCTTCAAGGCTTATATGATAAGGTCTTGAGGCATACTTCATTGACATGGCTCTTCATATACATGACTCTTAATTAGTACATTTATGGCAAGATGACAAATCCATAAAAGACATCAAGAAGAAGTCTTTTGACCTATAATAAAAACCTTGCTCATGAAATCCAACCTAGTTATTTCTACAAAATTATTTGTCGATGTGCTGATGGAGCTTGCATACGCTGCCTGGGGTTTTCCTTTGGCATCACAGAGGATGCTGCCATATTCTGCCTGGCCGAGGTTACCCTTGGAGGCTTTGTCAAAATTGAGTTGAAGACAACCCGAAGGGGGGGAGGGGGGAGGGCGTCCCTGAGTCAGGCGAAGGTGGACCAGGTTGGAGGAGAGATTTAAAAGATGCAGGATGGCTAGACCGAATGGACCCGCATCCCAGTCTGCAGTGTCCCAGGGGTCTGAGAGAATGGATTCCCTAATGTTGGAGAGGGTCAAAGACCAGATGAGAGGGGCAGAAGGGGTTTTATTCTCAAATATAGCACGATTTCTCCCCTTACAAGTGTTCCAGAGTAGGAGAATAGGGAGGAGCCACCATGCTCTGGAGACCACTAGGTTGGAGAATCTGCGAGTCGGCCAATCTTCAAGCAGGGCTCTAGTGGTAGCAGGGGTGTTATCAACGAGGCCAAAAATATCAAAGGCCTGCGATTAGACCTGTTGGATTAAGGGGCCAGTCCATGAATATGTGATGTTGGGTTTCTTCGACCTGTCGACAAAGGAAGCACATGGACAGCTTCATGAAGCCCCTTTTAAGGAGACTATCCCATGTCAGGATATGTTTTTGAATCACTAACCAGAGCCACTTTCGGCCAAAGATGACTGGTCCATATTCTCTTCTAGACCTGAGTGTTGGGGATGACCGAGACCGCCGCACGAAGGAGATAAGCTTCCTTGACTGAAAATACCCTGGAGGTTGAGAGGTCCCATCTTAATTTGTCCAAGCCTTGGGAGGCATGGATTTTCTGTTGGGCGAGATATTGGGCCAGCCGATCTAACCCTTGGTGGGGTAGGTCTATAGGCCAATCTTCTACAGTTTTCCATTGGTGCCAACCATGCTTGTATGTTTGGTTGTGCCAATAATATTTTATTGTCATGGCTCCGCAGGAATGGAAGAAGGGCATGAGATCAACCAAAGAATGGTCTTGAGAGAGGCGAGGGGATTGTTGCCAAGAGTCCTCCCAAAAGCATCCAGTTTCCTCGTCGTTCACCTCCCAGAAGAAGTGCATGCAAATCAGGTCGCTATTATTGTTGGCGAGGTTCTAGATGGCAGACCCTTGAATATGGAGGGGTGTGTGAAGGATTTCACGCTGATTTTTCCCTTGGCCATACTTATGAGACCAAATAGTCTTCCATAGTTTCGGTCCCCCTCTCATCCGACACCACCAGAGTTGCATTAAGAAAAGCTGGGTCCCTCAAGCTCAAACCCCCCATTAGTTTTGGGAGACACAACTTATGCCAGGTCACTAGAGGCCATTTTCTATCATCTGCAGTACCTCTTTAGAGGAATCACCAGAATAAGGCAATGAGTTTCGAGTAAATGCAGTTTGGGGTTGGAAGAGCGGACAACTGGTAGAGGGGCATTTCTTGTAGGACATATTTGAGGAGGGTGGCCCATCCCGCAAGGTTAAGGACCCAAAAAGTCCAATTAGAGAGCTTACTAGAAAATTTCACACAAAGGTCTTTCCAGGGGGCAATGAGTAGAGGATTGAACAAGAGGGGAACTCCCAGGTACTTGGAGGGGAGAGAGCCAACATTGAAACCCAAGGTTCTGGCTAAGCAAGCTTGAATTGGGTAGGGAGTGTTGAAGAAATATATATCAGACTTAAGTTTATTGAGGATCATACCTGAGGCTTCTTGGAAGTCCTCCAAGATGATGTTGAGCTGGGAGGCTTCTTTCAGAGTCGCGGCACTGAAGAGGAGGTTATCGTCCACGAACTATTATTGAGTCATGTCAATGTTTGATCCAGGCAGATGTAGCCCTGTTATCTGATTGGATTATTTAGCAACCTTGAGCAAGTGTCCCAACCCTTCAGCAGCAATAATAAATAGGAAGGGGGAGATCGAGTCCCTTTGACGAATACCCCTCGAGGACCGGAAAGTTTTTGATGGTGTGCCGTTTATGAGAATGGAGAAAAACATAGTGGAGATCATGGATTCAATCCATTGAATCCATTCAGCTACAAAACCAAATCCCCATAGGGTTTCTAGAAGGTAATCCTAGCTGAGGCGATCGTATGCTTTCGAGAGATCCAATTTCAGCAACATTCCACGAAGCTTATGCGTTTTGATAGAGTGGATGGTATCATGCGCGGAGACAATGCCATCTAGGATTTGACGTCCCTCCACAAACCCTGACTGCTCATGACTAATGATGCGGTGAAGTAGTGGCTTGAACCTGCAGACCATGATGGTGGAAAGTATCTTATAAATCACATTGAAGAGGGAGATAGGCCTGAAGTACCTTGGTCTTGTTGCCTCCTTCAATTTGAGTATGAGGGCGATGAAGGTGGCATTAAGGCCCAACCATACTTGACTGAGCTGTCGTGATTCCTCCACAAACTCCCATATGTCGTGACTAAGGAAGGACCATCCAGCCTTGAAAAATTATGCAGTAAAGCCGTCCGGTCGTGGGGTCGTATTTGAAGGCAGGGCCTTCACGACTTCCTCTACTTCTGAAAGGGAGATTGGGCTTAGAAGAGCTTCATTTTGGTTTTGCGAGATCAAAGAGGGGATATTCTAGGTAACTTTACACAGAGCCTCTAATCTGTCATAACCTTCATCGTGCAGCAGGGAAGAGAAGAATGCTTGTAGTTCCGTCGCACTGTATTCGTGGCGGTCTAGGCAGCAGCTGTCGGTCGCCTGCAGGTGGGTGATTCTATTTATTTACCAATGATGGATCATGGATTGGTGGAAGGATTTTGTGTTTCGTTCCCCTTCTCTCCACCACTGAATTTTGGATTTCTGTCGCCACATTATTTCCTCCTGTTGCTTTCGTTCCTCCAAGTCCTTGATCAAGAGATATTATTTTTTGGCCAGCTCTTTTGTGCAGCCATCCTGGATAATTTTTTGTTCTACTTCCTCCAGGTTGGCTTCCAACTTCCTCTTTTCCTCAAGAATATCCCCGAAATTTTCCCAGTTCCATGCTTTGATATGGCCTTTGAGGCCTTACAACTTCTTCTAGAAATATTGCATTTTGTTACTAGGTGGTGTACCCAGGACTATCCACCACGAAGCTAATTGATCCACGAATCCCGGGTGTCGCAACCAAAAACTCTCGAACCGAAACGAACGTCTCTATGGGGGGGGGGGGGGGGGCGTAGACGAGGATAGATCCACACTGATAGGCCAGTGATCCAAGCCGATGGAGGGGAGGATCTCAGAGGAGAGTCGAGGGTCGGTCATGATAAGGTGCTCCGAGAAGAGGAACTTATCTAGCCTGCAGGCAATTTGGTTCTCTCCCCCTCGTCAATTGTTCTAGGTATGAAGCCCTTGGTGGGGGATGACATCAACGAGGCAGAGATCCTCAATAGTGTCGTTGAAGGCATGCGAGGATGGGTCTAATCGACGAACTCCCCCACGCTTTTCTTCTAGGTTTCGAATCAAGTTGAAATCCCCTCCCAGGATCCAATCTTCCTTAGCCCATAACCTGCTAAGGCTTTTCATATGCATGAGGAAAATCGATTTGTCATGAGGCGTAGCTGGCCCATAGACCGCAGTTAGGCTCCTCCACCAGTGTTCACCTGTCAAGCGAATCGAGGTCGACAACGTGAATTTGTTGCCGACCTAGTCTTCCAAGATAACACGTCCTGGGTCCCAAAGAATTTCTATGCCCCCGATGGCTCCGGTGGCTTCTATCGTCATGGCTTGGCTATTCCTCCAACATCTCTGGCTTTTTTCCTTAACTTTGTCGGCAGTCACCTTCGTCTCCTGCAGAATAACTATCTAAGGTTTGTAATTTCCTATCCTGTCCTTAAGGGATTGGATCTTCCCCGGGCTGCTGAAGCCCCTGATATTCCATGATATGATCTTCATGAGGAAGGAGCGACAGATCTGGGAAAGAAATCCGTCAATTGTCCCATCTGCCTTGAGTTTAACAAAATTTCTCTGGCTTCACGAATAAGCTCTTTGGTAGATTTGCGGCCCTTCTTGCTCTTATCATATCCCTTAGGGTCTTGGAGTGTTATGCTAAGGGGGTTTCCCTCTGTACCCATATTGTGGAGACCTGAGTCTGCTTGTCTAGGACGAGCCGTCCATTGGTTGAAAAGGGTGCCAAAATGGTTTAGTTGATTACCTGGGATATCTTTGATGCTTGTCTTGCTCAAGCCTTTGAATATTTCCAAAAAAAATTTCTCCTTTGCTCTGAGCTTGTTGTGTCGCTCCTTAGCTTTTAGGATCCTACTCATTTGCCTCAGGACCTCCTGGATGCACCGATTTGATTAAGTGTGCTCAAGGATCTTTCTCTTGGAGGAGAGTTTGTCTTCGAGGGTCGAGAGTAGCTTGTCAATGTACATTGATTGAGGAGCTCCATGGGATGAAGAGAGGGATTAGGAAGGGGGGGAATGGACGAGGGCCAGGGATTCGTCGGCCAGGGCCACGAAGGAGTTTTTAGATTCAGGAGGCATCGACTTAGGGGAGGAAGACGAGGCCTGGGGCAGGCATGCGATTGGGGGCTCGAACGATCAAGAGGATTGGACTCCTGATTTGAATGTTGTGGCCAAGTGGCCCTGAATCGATGCCCTTGAACTGATTGAAAGCCATCACCATCCTTAGCTAGCGCAGCTGCACGAGCCTCTTCTACTACTGTTAACAGGCAGTCGCGGAAGAGATGATCATACTCATGGCACCTGTGGAATTTGAAAGGAACATGTTCATAATCCAGTGGTTGTGTCGATGTAGAGTTGTAGACCAGATTGATAGATTTCGACAGCGGTTGGGATATATTCATATGGACACAGATTCGGGCATAGGTTGCATTTCGTCAGCGTTTGGTGATCTCCGAGATCTTAACAAACGCGCTTATTGAGTTTCCAATTCCTCCAGGATATCAGGCTCCCAGAAATCATCGGGGAGGGAGTAGAGCCGAACTTAGACAAGAGCCGCAATCCATCCTTCTTGTGTACCAATACTACAGGAGCAGAGAAAGAAATTTGACAAGGTTGAATGATACCCACCTCTAATTACATAGAGCAATTTATTTTACCAAATTGGATCTTCGTTCAAGGTATCATCAAATTAGAATGAAGAATGAAGATATTCATCAATAACAAGAATGGGAAATTTATCTTTAATGGTGAGCTTATTGAGCTCCCTATAATCCAGACACATTTTCCATGATCCATCCTTCTTGTGCACCAATACTATAGGAGCAGAGAAAGAACTTTGACTAGGTTGAATTATACCCGCCTTCAACATTTCTACAATCATATGTTCAATTTCGCTCTATTGGACATAAGGATATTTATAAGGCCTGATGTTTGGAGGAACACTTCCTGGAATCAAATGAATAGCATTATCATGATCACGAATAGGTGGGAGTCCTTTGGGAGTTTCAAACACCTTGGAATGATTGTCCAAAACTTTTTGGAGATATGTAGAATAGATGGTTTGATGTTGGAACTTCTGGTGAGCATGGTGTGAAATAATTATGCCTTATTGTTCTTTCTTTAGAATCTTTGTCATGACATTAGAGCTTATTATCCTTCCTGGCTTCCCTGCTATACCTCGTAATTTAACTTCCTTTCCTTCTGAAAAAAATTTCAAGAAACTTTCTTGAAAATTAAAAGCTACCGTCCCCAAAGATTGTAACCATTGTACTCCTAGTACAACATCAACACCTCCCATAGGAATGGAAAGCATTGGACTATTCAATACATATTCCCCCATGGTTAGCTTGATATTATGGCATTTTTTAGAGCAATTTATAGTTCCTCCATTTGCAACCATCACTTGACATTCTGGTGTTGGGTATAGGAAACAATTCAATTCCTTGGCTACCTTACAATGAATAAAATTATGGGTACTACCTGAATCAATCAACACTATTACCTTTTTCTTCTTGATATTCCCTTCTATCTTGAGAGTTTGAGGAGTGGTAATTCCTGCCAATGCATTACACGATATGGTCGGACTCATTTCTTCCTCTTCTTGGGTTGGTTCCTGGTGTATATCCTCTTCTTGTTCATTTTCTTCTTCCTCTTCACAATCTATGTAAAATAATTTCTTCTCGACACACTTATGACCTTTAGTGTATTTGCTATCACAACTGTAGCAAAGCCCTTTTGCTCTTTTTTCTTCCAATTGTTGTGGTGTCAACCTTGTAGGTTGTGGAAATCTAGGCGTAGAAACACTTCCTTCTTTATAGAAGTGAGTAGTAGGCTTCCTTGTCGCCATAATTTTACATTCAATTTTTCTTGCCAACCTGAATGCCTTCTCCAATGAATTAGGTTCCAAAACACGAAATTCATGTTGGATGTTATCCTTTAAAGTGCCTATGAAGAGATCAATCCTGTGTTCCTCTGGAATATCAGTTACCCTTATATTCAATTTTTGGAAGTCCTCAATGTGTTGCCCCAATAAACCCTTTTGTTTGAGATTTATCAATTGGCTAAAGAAGGTGTTGCTCTTTGTATCCTCATAATGTGCTATCATTTCCTCTGTAAAAATTGACCAAGTGACAATTTTTTTGCGGGAGCAAAGCCATCGATACCATACAAATGTATTTTGTTCTAAATGTAAAGTTGCAATGCGTACCTTTTGTGTGTTTTGCACGTTATGGAGATCAAAATATTGCTCCATCTGTAGTATCCATGTTACAGGATCCTTTCCATCAAACTTCCTCATATCCATTTTTGGAACATGGTGGTTCTTCCCGCCAACATTAGAGTTTATGAAATCACGATTAACATTTATTTTGTTCTCATCATGAGTTTCCTCTACTATCTTTTCACCATTAGGAAACATTTATTGTATCAAATTTGTCAAACCTTCCATGTCTTCTTTTAGATCATTCTTCATGTTTTCCATTTTCTCATCGATCTTAGCTTCCATGTCATCCATCTTAGATTCCATGCCAACTTCCATGCCATCTATCGTAGATTCCATGCCATTCTTCAAACCATCCATCTTATATTCCATGCCTTTATTCAAACCATCCATCTTAGTTTCCATGCCTTTCTTCAAAACTTTCCTGTCATTTTTTGTTTCTCTTTGCGAGAGCGAAATTTGTTGCACTTTCTCTTGTAATTTTGATATGTCATGTTGCCATTATTCGTCTTCATGAGTTATAGTAGAGCTTTATAAAGGATTAATAGGTGTTGAATTATTTTTAGGGGCCATTTTAGAATCCAATACTGGTATCTATTCTAAAATATGCCCTTGGAATCAATTCAACATGATTCTTCAAACAAGACTTATGCAATTCGGAAAAAAAATACACACCTTTTACTTGCTTTTGAGGAAATCGATATTGAAATTGAATTATCTCTATAATTGCAGATCCTCAATATTTTAAATTCATCCCTATAGTAGCCCTCTGCATATTCTTTCAAATTCCACAGGTCTGATCTGATTTGGATTCTTCAAGGTAAAGTTATGTCCAATCTCCCATAATGACCCAATTTTGGACTAGTTTAGTAGAGCAAACTTGTACGACTTGCCATGTGTCACCGTTTCTTCCTTTGGCTCTGAAATTGATAGATTGCAAACTACAGTCCGTGTGCTTGTGGCCACTTTTTACAACATTCCAATCCGATGCTCAGAGAGTGAGATATGGATATTTTCCCACGATCACCTCTTTGATATGAAATTCAGAAGCCTCAAAAAGCCCTAACTTCCACAGATCATATCTCCGAAAATATTGTGAAACAATATTTGAAACTTTGCGACGGTGTTCCTCAGGATTGCGGCTTCGCACTCTAAAAAATTCAGCTTATGAACCTTCGTAGAAAAAACTTTATTACGAAAATACCACGATGACCTGTTTCGGTTAAATTCAGGAGCCTGCAAAATGACCTAACTTGCACAGATCATATCTCCAAAAATATTGCGAACCAAGCTCTGAAATTTTGTAACGATGTTCCTCAGGATTTTTGCTTCGCACTCTAAAAATTTCAGATTTTGAACCTTCGTAGAAAAAACGTTATAGAAAAAATACCACGATGACGTGTTTCGAGCAGCGAAACCCTAGAATCTCAAAGCTGTTATACCAAATGTTGTGAAACCAGCTCCAAAAATAGAAGAAAAGAGATATCAATGCCTTAGAAATAAGCCACTTCGAGGGGGAAACCTCCAATACATTACATGAATGAACAATTCTTGGATGATTCAAATTACAAAACCTCCTTTTTATATATAGGAGTCCATGGGGCCACAATGTAATCCTAGCCGACCTAACAATAATAATTTAAGGGCACAATAATAACAATATGGGGGTTACAAGGGTACAATAATAACAATAAGGGGGTTACACTAACAACAATAAGGGACTATGCTAGTAATATAGGGACCTAAGACAATAATGGGTTTCTATGGGGCACAACAATAAGAATATGAGGGTTATATGAGGCACAATAATAAAAATATGGGGGCTACACTAGTATTATAGGGACCTAACAGTATCCAAGTTAGGTGGATATCCAAAAAAGGAAATGATCATCTAATGAGAAGAGAGGCTTTATGCAGGAAAAGAGATGAACCAAGCTATGATTCCATGCCATAGGTAACTCCCAAGTGTGAATTTCATTTATAAATTAGCAAAATTACATAAAGAAATGGCCAATCATTTGATTAGCCACAAGTCATTTCATCATCCTATTTTATTCCTTTACTATTTTATGACAAAAATTATAAATAATTGTGTCCAACAATTGGCATCAATAGTGGTTGTAATTCAGAAAGAGTCTTCATTATCAAAGACGATACGATTCCCTCTTCCTTGACATGCCCAACAATACTTATGGGTTAAATTCAATGTCTGCTTCAATATGGTGATCTGTTTCCTGGACTAGAACAGTAAAGCTTTACAAATTAGGAAAAAAACCTCTCTACCAAGCATTGGCAAGCCGAATGTGAGACCCGACTCAGGTTCCCCAAGTCCATGTGAAATAGGAAGTTAATGGGAGCCCAGGGACGAAGCCCTAGTTGGTATTAAATGAGTATCTTGTGTTGAGTGAGGAGGGAGACCCCACAAGCAGACCAACTAAAGAATGAAAGAAAATCGTTGTCTTGGAGGGAGAGGACTAACGAAAAACCATGAATAGAGAACTTGCATATAGAAAAAGGAAAGAAAGAAACCAGATCCCAATGAGTTGTTCATGGACTGGAGGGTGATGCTAGGGTTGCTATGGAAAAACCCTAGCCATAACTTGGTGGGAAGTAAGAAGTAATCACACAACCATATATACATTGTATTCTCAACAACTTGCAAGTTGCGTCGTGGTGATGTTTTTTGTTTTCCACCTCTTAATTCATTCATCTTTTTGAAATAATGACAAAATGCTTAGATTCACATGTCTAGCTGAAATAAATTCAAGCACTGCCTGAGGAACCTTAAAGTCTTGAGCAAAAAAAGCATGATGTAGGCTTTGACAAAAAAAATTCTTGAACAAATTCCCTTTCGTGCAGATGTTTCACTGTAATCCTATATTTACAGGGAATCAACTATCATACCTCTCACATATTCTTGGCCCTCCTGTGAGGGAGTTAAGCCATAATCAACTCTAATACTATGAAAAAAAATCAAAGTTGCACACCACATTTCATCTTCAAACCAAGATACATCACACTAATATATTTCATTTGAGTTCCAAATTATGAATTATGAAATGTTGTTGAGAAAATATCTCAACCAATTCCAACAATCCTTGAACCACTCTCTAAAGTAAACATTATTGTTAACATTAAATGTTAGAAAGGATTTCATATTTGATTTATTTAGTTAATAAAACCTAAATATTGATTTGCAATTATAATACAACAATGTTTAATTTTAGCACTCTTTAAGAGTTGTTCTCATAAGTTTATGGCCATAGCAATAAGAAATAGTTTAAAAAAATGTTATAATTTTTATTTTATAAAAATTTATGTTAGTGAAACATAAAAACTATCAATTTATAGATTACAAATTATCACGAAATAAAAAATAATAATAATAAATAGTTTCACAATATGAAATATATAATGTAATAATGTTTATTTTATAAAAAATTGTGTTGGTGAAACATAAAACTATAAATTTATAGATTGAAAATTATGACGAAATAAAAATATAATGAAAAGAAAAAATTATTATCTTATAAAAAAATTTAATAATTAAATAATAAAATAATAAAAATATATTTATGTTATAATTATTAAAATAAAAATAATCTAATTTTATAAAAGTCAATTCTTAAATAAATGGTATTAAATAATGTCAATATGAAAAACTTATGACATTTATAAGATTAAAAAATAAAAAATACATATAAAAGCATAAATAACGTTATCAATATAAAAAAATTGTCAAACTTAGAATAATATAGATATGAAAACTTATAATTTTAATAATATTAAAAAAAAAGACATGAAAAACAAAAATAAATAACCTTATCAATTAAAAAAATTCAGTCCAAAGCTTGTCATTCATAAGATGAATATTAAGACAAATCAATTGAATTCATCATCATTTTTCTTTACGATTCGATCGACCAAAATTCAACGATTGTAAAGAAGTGCATTAGAGTTAACTATTATGTGTAATGTGGGGCCCATGTAGTGATAATAAAGTATCGTGGATGTCAGATGGGACCCATGTGGTGCAATGAAGTACAACTGTAAATATTTAATTCCCGAATGTTGTTATCTTTGGGAAGTTTATATCTTCCCATTTGATTGCTTGATGTTCTACTTTTTGATTCTTTGAATCGGTTAGAACAACAACACTTGTTTTTGAATCTTTGCTTGGTGCATGGAGGACAGCCAGGTAAAGGGTGTTTGTGTGTCTGAAACAACCCCTAGTCTGAATGGAAATATCGTTTCTTTTCTTCAGCATATCAAACCTTGAAGTTTGTATTTGAAACTGTCAGATTTTATCTATAGTTTCGTCAAATACGTAGACTGAAAAGTTAGGGTAGCAGTCAAACAAGACAAGACCATTTGATAATGGGGCTACAATTCCTCCAATGATTAAATTAGTGTATTTATTGTGAGTGAGCTAATACATAAGTGTCTAGCCCTTGGTGTGTAAGAGCACTGATTCCAACTCTGATGCATCCCAAATGCAAATATTGTGTTTTTAATCTTCTTTCTTTTGCCTGACGCTGCTTTGGGTCAAGAAGGGGAATATAATGTACACAGTCTGAATTCTCTTGTATAGAACTGATTAACTCCTTTATATATATCCTAGCGGCAGTTACCAAATGAAAGGCTGACACATACGAATAAAATTCTGAGGTAGATATACTAGGGAGTTTCCATCTTGCAGATGGTTCAATTTCTTCTTAAATTATCTCAGATGAATTCAAGACTCTACTTGATGCAGTAGAAAACATATCCCTAAGGGGATTTTCTTCAGCCTTTTCCTTTTCATCTAATTCTCGGAAAGAAATGGATTTTCTGAAAGAGTCCATTTTTCTTAAATAAAGAGAGGATGATTTTGAGTACTTTCCTTTCTTGAACCAGATAACCTTTTTGGCTCTGATACCAATTTTACACAAGGGCTTCACTAATCGAAGCTTGCAACAACAACAATAGTCTGACTGGCCTTGTTGAGTCCCTTCTCTGTCTTTGATCTCTCAAATTCCTTTACACGAACCCATACATCAACCTACTTCCACTTTCACGCTCTATCGGCTTAAACACGACCTCCTACCTTCAATAGCCTTGGCGTCCCTAGGTGTCTTCGCGAACCTCTGGTGAACCTCAAGTGAACATAAGAGAGACAGATACTACCTCAATAAACAATATAAAGCTCATAGTTTCAAGTACTCAAGGATGCGGAAAACTTTCTTCTCTTTATTGATTTCAGAATTTTATTACATAAATCTCATGGAATCTTATTTCTTTCCTGAGATCGACTGTTTCAGCATTTACCAGTGATTGCTTCTCAATAGATGAGATAGCGTTCTGGAGGCTTCCTAGCTGAATATAGACTCAGTCTAAGAAAAATATAACATACAAACTATCACAAAAACTAATGATCTGGCCACTTTAGGTTCTCACTAGTGCCGAGCACACTGATGCGCAGGCTTTTCAGATCGAATTCTAGACTTGAGTCACTTCTCCGTGATGCAAGAAGATCAAGCTTAAATCTTGCAGATGCAGAGCAGGAAGAATACAGACTCTGAATCTAAACACACAAAACTCTAACAACTCTCTCACTCCCGATGCCGAATGAATGAGCCTTACCCTCCTTATATAGGATGTGAGGGGGGACAAGCAATCAATTCGGATCTGACCAGGACAAAGACGTGGAGAAGGAATCGTTGCTTTCGTGTAATGCCGAGGTGACATTCGCATAGAGGTTCCTTCATCCAAACACAAACATGTGGGTGCCAGACACAAAGTGGATGCCTTTTTGGTATAGAAGGCCCACGAGGAAACTATTACAAATATTTACACAAAGGATACTTTTTTACTAGAAAAGTCCTCGAGAAAAACCGGTCACTTTAATCCCGTGACTGCGAGAGAGTACAAAGTGGAAAAAAAAATTAGTGGAGTCCACGAGAACCACCTTCTGCCAGATCATCTAAGATTTTTATTCGAGGAAATCTGTACCTTTGATATGTAGTGTCATTCCAAGCTTTGGTATAGATTCTTATGACGATCATAAGCTTATTCAGAATGATTTGGTGCTTTATTTTTGTCATTACCAGCCACTGGTTGTGTTGTCTCATATGCTGCATTAAGATCTTTGAATCTGGTACATAGCCAAGATCACTTATCTTCTGACAGCGAGTACAGAAACACTCACCTATTACATTATCAATAACACTATGTGCATTCATTATGGAAATATGTTTCATAAGACACTAGATCTATGGTGGTCTTATTAAGCCCATAGCCAGTCCACCAGTCTTGTAACCATTCTGGCTGTTGATTACATTGCATGATCCATGTAGCTCCAAACTTGAGTTTAGTATAGTGGGTCTCATTTTTACCATCTTTGTTTAATATATCCCACCATAACTTTTTGTACCCTGAGAAATTGTAAATGGTATCTGGAAATATTAGATCAAGATTGTTTCCTGGCCATTGATTGAAATTAGTCCAGGTCCATTCAGGGTTTCTTGTTTTGTTGATGACCAAGTAATTATGATAAAATATTTGTCTATCACCTCCTTCTGACCAAATCACTGAGATTTCAAGAAATTCATTTGCTAATGACTGTTCAGCCTCATATGATGCAGCCATAATTCTTGAGTATACCATGTTATGTATCCATCTACTGCCTTTTGGATATACTCGTCTTTCAGGTACAAGATGTTGAAGATCTGTATGGTTTTGTAAATCGGTATCCAGAACTTTGGTGTTTCTGAGTTGCCAAGTAGACTTCCAACTGTCTCTATACTTAGCCCAACTTTTTTCTTTTGAAATGGTCCTTAAAATTTCTCTTTGGTGAATTTGATCCCATTCTATTATTATCACCATTACTTGATCTTTTTATTGTTCTTGTTGCTAGATGAATTCTTGGCTTAAAAAATCTGGCAAATGGTTTTCTGCTCCTTTGATTTCTTCTACCTTAAAGTCAAAATTTGCAAAAAGTGCTTGCCATCTAGCAAATTTGGCTTCACTGGATTTTTTGATGTCCTTTGTAAGGACCTTTCCTAATGCTGAGGCATCTGTTCTCAGCAAAAAAAAAATTATTGACAAGATGTATTGTGAATTTATCAATACAGTTCCAGGGAGCTTTTACTTCTCTCTCTATGACAGAGTAGTTTTTCTCTATACTTCTCCAGGTTCCAGAAGAAAATTGTACTACCTATTCTATCTTGTCTTTCTCATCCTTCTTCTGCTTTAGTACACCTCCGCATCCAATGTCGCTGGCATCTGTTTCAACAATTTTAAAAGAGTTTTCATCAGCAACATACAGAATTGGCAGAGTTTTTACCTTGGCTTTAATTTGTTTGACAGATGCAGTATGGGCTTCTGTCCAAGGCGAAGGATTTTTTCTTAACCTTTGATTTAATATAGATCTATCTGCTGCACAATCCTTATAGAAATTCCCAACATAATTCATACATCCTAAAAATATTTGAAGCTGTGTTTTATCAAGGATGACATTAGGGAATATATTTGCAAATTCCATAGCATGGCTTTGCAAAGCAATCTATCCATTCTGTATTGTGTGCCCCAGGAATTTTATCGAGGTCTGGAAGATTTCAATCTTCTTCTTACTCAATACCAGACCATTATGTTTGACCAAATTTATAAAAAAAATTATGTGCTTAAAGTGGTCTTGAATATTTTTTGAAAAAATAAGAATGTCATCTATGTAAACAAGCAACCAATCTGAATAAGGTTTAAATATGGAATCCATAACCTTCTGAAACTTTGAGGGAGCATGATTGAGGCCATATGGCATGACATTCCATTCATAGTGTCCGACTAGAATACTAAAGGCAGTTTTGAACTTGTCCTTTTCTGCAATTGCAACTTGCCAGAAGCTAGACTTTAGATCAAATTTTGAAAATATTTTTGCACCAGAAATCCTACCTAATAGATCACCTTTGTGCGGAATTGGATAAGTATCGTCGGCAAGAACAGAGTTCAGAGGCTTACAATTTATCACAAGCCTTGGTATTCCTCTGACCTGTTCGGATCTCTTATTCACATATAATCCATAGAAATTCCATGGGCTATTGGATTCTCGGATTAATATTCTACTCAATAGCTGATTTATTTCTTTTTCACATAGGTCCCTGTATTCTTTATTCATAGGGATTGCTCTATATTTACAGGGCCTGCCTGTATACTCATATTTATAGGGCAGTTCTACATAGTGTTGTTTCCTATGCCAGAAGGCATTAGGTTCCTCTTAATAGCATTCTGTTTCTATTACTGATTTCAAATCAGATATTTTTCTCTGAATTTCAGGAGATTTCAATTGCTCTTCTATATGAATGGTAGAATTAAGGTCCTTGAGCTCTGTGAGTTTTGATTCAGCCTTCTTGAGTTATTGCATAGCCTGTACCATGGTGGATACCCTAGGATTTGAGACATAGGGCATATTTATTCTTTTGGATTTTCCATTTGAAGTTGATGAAATAACCATATATGTTATTTTTCAATATGATAGAGCCATGTGGTTCTACTGCTGCTAGGAAAACATTTCCTAGAATACAATCAACAGGGATGTCTCCTACTGCAAACTTCAGTTTTTTGTAGTGAGTATCAAAGCAGACAGCAGCTTTGGGAAATTCATATTGTAGGTTTTTTTCTCCTAACCCTATTATTTTCCTGGAGGCTGAAATCCAGTATTTGGAGGGGATGGCTTTTTTATTGAAAATATTCACATCTGCACCAGAATCTAAAGGTGTTGTGAGGGAAAACATTTCTCCTTTGATACAAACATTCATCTGAACATGATGTTATTGATATTCTATTGCTAGAAGACGTATCTCTCTTAATCCTATTGTAGGATCCTTTTTCCCTTCAAGAATTTCAACATTTGATTCTGTAAATGGTGCATGTGTAAGGTGTAATTTGTACAGTGGCCTGAAACAGGTTGTGCCATTTCCTGTTTTCCTTTATCTAACTTAGCAACTTGGGATTTAAGAACAAAAATTTCTGATTTAAGCATGTGTATTTCTCTACTCACCTCCCCCAAAGTGAGTGAGCAAAATTTGTTCTGTTGTTGATCCCGCTGGTAGGAATTTTTGTTTCTTTCATAAGAAGCTTCAAGAAAAAGTGGCTTCTTGTTGGCACTTTTGCTAGTGGAAGATGCTTGTGACATGAATGTCTCAAGAAATCTATTTTTGAGCTCTCCTTCTTCCATTGCATGGATCTGAGAAAAGATCTTTAGCTCATATTCATATGTTTGTGCCATAAGAAATTTTAGTTTAGAACTAAAATCTTCTACGAGAGAAACATCAGATGAATAGCCAGATTCATCATCAGAAGAACATCCACATTTACAATTTTTAGAATCTGAATAGGAACAATGTAAGTGAGCTTGTAGTTCTTCAACCAAAGAACTAGAAGAAGAAGATTCACTGCATGAATTAGAAGAGGAATAATACAACTATTGCTACTGAATAAATAGGAGAGGACAGTTTTCTGCCTTGTGATGTGGAGAACCACACTTGTTGCATTTATCTTCATATTTTACTATTGTCTTGCCTTTATTAAGAGGCTGAGATTTCCTACCTCTTTTTTTCTTTGACTCTTCGCCATCAAGACATCTGTTTGTTGTGTGGCCAGGTTTACCACATAACCAACATGTGAGTTGGTACAACTTTTCATGCTTTTGAGTTTTTAAATGGATGTCTGAGGGCTTATAGTAATGTGTATTAGGGACATACTTGTAATATCCCTTTCTTTTGGATGGCTTTGAGGAGATTCTTCTCCTATTATTTCTACTGACAAATTTTTCTCATTTTTGAGCCTTTTAATCCTTTCTTTTAGACTTTCTTATTTTTACTAGGGGATCATCAATAGTGATGTCATATTTACTGCAAAAGGATTTGTTGTCAGGCAGTCTAGACATCTTCTCTAAAGATTTATTCATCTTTGAACTAGTACACAGAGTTACTAGTACCTTTGTAATAACTGAATAAATTTCTCCCCAAGTGTAAACTTTGAAAGGAAACTGAAAAGATTCTTGCAGTTTAATAATGTCTACCAACTTAGAAGGCAAAGCTGCAAGATATACCTGCTTCCACAAGAGATTTTTGGGATCTTTTACCAGGAAGATCCGCTGCATTCAATCTCGATGGAAATATTCATACTGGCTCATTTTCATACATTTTAAATTCATCAAAATAATTTCATTTTTGTATGAGACAACAGCCTCAGTGCTGCACCATTGTTCCATGATCATGGAGTTTACAGCTCCAATCACGTTATTTGTGGGTGTGCCATCAAGATGAGAAATAATATCTCCATTTTCATCCTTCAAAATTTCTTCTTCCATCTTTTTAATCAAAGTTGGAGATGTCTCAATTTCCCGCCATCTTCCCAAAGTTCTAGTGAAGCATTGAATGATGGTTTTACATGCTTCAACTTCATATTTCCCTTTGACACACATGAGCTTATACTCAGTCATCATCTGATCAATCATTTGTCTAATTTTCCCCATACTAAGGTTATCAATATTCCACTCTTTATGGCATTCAAGATAAAACGAATGAGTTTCTGGAAGTTTACCCATTCCACTGAGATCTGGAGCAGAATATCTAGTAAACTGACTTTCTAGGGGTTCATATACTAGGAGGACCTAAGTCTTAGGCTCTTTGTCAGATTATTTTATCAAAGAGGCAAGAGTGACTCTTTCTTCTGAAGGTCGTTTGGAGGACTGTCCAACTTCTTTTGGAAAAAGATGGAGAAACTTGTCAAATTTTTCAGATAGATCAGTTATAAGACCTCTAGTAGAATAGGCTTCACTTACTATTCTACTTTCCACTTCTTCTATCCTATTCAAAGACTCTATGGAATAAGACTTAATCAAAGAATAATCAAACTTTACATTATTCAAGGCACTATTTACATCATTCACGAAGACTTGCAACTTATCAAACTGTTCTCTAACAAAAACAGTCTTGGCAACATTCTTTTCAAGGCCTGTTATGGCAGTATTTCACCAGTTTAACTGTTCACTGGCTTTCTATATCCTGCCATCAATGCCAAGAGAATTATCATCCTTTAACACCAAAGGAATGGCTTTTGTTGTATTCTGACCTTCTCCTAGGATGATCTCTTTGTAAGGGGTAAAGGTAGTAGTAGTCTCAATCTTACTACCGTCAAGGGCTGACCATGAATGTTGAGAGGAAGATGTTGTGGTATCAGTCATCAACACAACTTCAGATTGTTTATTTTTCTTCCATGAATAAAAATATATCTATCTATTTGTTCTATTCATGTAATCTTTCCATTCTTTTGACAATCTGGTATTTTCTTCACTTGAGTGAGTGAGGCCAAAAGATTCAACCTCTGGATGTGTATCAATATCCCATTTTAGCATCTCTTTCATCCACTGGGTTGCAACTTTGTGATTTTTTCACCCGTCCATAATAGTGAAGAATTTGTGCATCTCCATGACTGAAGGATTTTTACAGTCATCTGGTAGATCCTTGAATCTTGACTCAAGGATTAGAGTATTCATTTGCTCAAGATATTCGAGACCAAATTTGGGCATGTTTGGTGGTCTCATCTTGCTGAACATCTCTGTCAATCTAGGATCTTCATTTTCCAGAGATGGTAATTCATTCATCATTAATACATGGTCTGACTCATGAGGGAATGGAATGTCAGAGCATTTAGGATTAGGACAAGGGTTAATAGAAGTGGAAGTTGGGGCTTCACCTGTCCTTGGGTGATGGTTTTCATGAATGACCAAATAGGAAAGGTTACTAAGATTGACCAGATGTCTGCATTCTGGGCAAGAGACTTCAATGGAATTAAAATTTACAAGCTGGGAAAACTCAAATAAAGAAATGTGTTTACAAGAAATTGAAACAATACCCGAATAGGCGATATCTACAATTTGTGTATCTTTATACAAAGGAGACATTTTACAGGCTTCTTCAATCCTATGTCTGTCAATGGTGGATCTTCTGGGAAAGGACAAAAAAATAGAGGATTGGTCTTCATGGATGTTGGTAGAAGTAATACATTTTGTAGAGATGGGTTTTGGATTAGGAATTACCCAATGTTCTAGGAATTTTAGATCTTCCCATTTAATTGCTTGATGTTCTACCTTTTGATTCTTCGAATCGGTTAGAACAACAACACCTTTTTTTTGAATCTCTGCTTGGTGCATGGAGGATAGCCGGGTAAAGGGTGTTTGTGTGTCTGAAACAACCCCTAGTCTGAATGGAAATATTGTTTCTTTTCTTCAGCATATCAAACCCTAAAGTCTGTATTTGAAGCTATAAGATTTTATCTATAGTTTCGTCAAATACATAGACTGAAAATTTAGGGTAGCAGTCGAACCAGACAGGACCATTTGATAATGGGGCTACAATTCCTCCAATGATTGAATCAATGTATTTATTGTGAGTGAGATCTCTTATAGTAGCTAAGACATAAGTGTCTAGCCCTTGGTGTGTAAGCGCACTAATTCCAACTCTGATGCATCCCAAATGCAAATATTGTGTTTTTAATCTTCTTACTTCTACCTGAAGCTTTTTTAGGTCAAGAAGGGGAATAGACTGTACACAGTCGGAATTCGCTTGAATAGAATTGATTGACTCCTTTATAGATATCCTAGTGGTAGCTACCAAATGAAAGGCTGACACATCAGAATAAACTTTTGAAGCAGATATACTAGGGAGTTTCCATCTTGCAGATGGTTTAGTTTCTTCATAAATTATCTTAGATGAATTCAAGACTCTACTTGATGCAGTAGAAAACATATCCCTAAGGGGATTTTCTTCAGCCTTTTCCTTTTCATCTAATTCTCGGAAAGAAATGGATTTTCTAAAAGAGTCCATTTTTCTTAAATAAAGAGAGGATGATTTTGAGTACTGACCTTTCATGAACCAAATAACCTTTCTGGCTCTAATACCAATTTTACGCAGGGGCTTCACTGATCGAAGCTTGCAACAACAACAACAGGATGACTGGCCTTGCTGATTCTCTTATCTGTCTTTGATCTCTCAAATTCCTTTACACGAACCTACTCCCACTATCACGCTTTATCGTCTTAAACACGGCCTCCTGCCTTCAACAGCCTTGGCGTCCCTAGGTTTTTGCAAACCTCTGGTGAACCTCAAGTGAACATAAGAGAGACAGATACTACCTCAACAGACAATATAAAGCTCAAAGTTTCAAGTAATCACAGATGCAGAAAACTTTCTTCTCTTTATTGATTTCATAATTTTATTACATAAATCTCATGGACTCTTATTTCTTTCTTGAGGTCGACTGTTTCAGCATTTACCAGTGATTGCTTCTCAATAGATGAGATAGCGTTATGGAGGCTTCCTGGCTGAATACAGACTCAGTCTAAGAAAAATATAACATGCAAACTATCACACAAACTAATGATCTAGCCACTTTAGGTTCTCACTAGTGCCGAGCACACTGATGCGCAGGCTTCTCAGATCGACTTCTAAACTTGAGTCACTTCTCCGTGATGCAAGCAGATCAAGCTTAAAGCTTGCAGATGCAGAGCAAGAAGAATACAGACTCCGACTCTAAACACACAAAACTCTAACAACTCTCTAACTCCCAATGCTGAATGAATGAGCCTTACCCTCCTTATATAGGATGTGAGAGGGGACAAGCAATCAATTTGGATTTGACCTGGACAAAGACATGGAGAAGGAATCATTGCTTTCGGGTAACGCCGAGGCGACATCCGCACAGAGATTCCTTCATCCAAACACAAACATGTGGTTGCCAGACACAAAGTGGATGCCTTTTTGGTACAAAAGGCCCACGAGGAAACTATTACAAATATTTACAAAGAGGATACTTTTTTACCGGAAAAGTCCTCGAAAAAAACTGATCACTTTAATCCCATGACTAGGAGATAGTACAAAGTGGAAAAATATTTTTTAGTGGAGTCCATGAGAACCACCTTCTGCCAGATCATCTAATATTTTTATTCCAGGAAATCTGTACCTTTGATATGTGGTGTCATTCCAAGCTTTGGTATAGATTCTTCTGACAATCATAGGCTTATTTAGAATGATTTGGTGCTTTATTTTTATCATTACCAGCCACTGGTTATGTTGTCTCATATGCTGCATTAAGATCTTTGAATCTGGTACATAGCCAAGATCACTTATCTTCTGACAGCGAGTATGGAAACACTCAATACAGCATGTGCATTCATTATGGAAATATGTTTCATAAGATACTAGATCTATGGAGGTCTTATTAAGCCCATAGTTAGTCCACCAGTCTTGTAACCATTCTGGCTATTGATTACCTTGCATGATCCATGTAGCACCAAACTTGATTTTAGTATAGTGGGTCTCATTTTTACCATCTTTGTTTAAGAGATCCCACCATAAATTTTTGTACGCTGAGAAATTGTAAATGGTATCTGGAAATATTAGATCAGGATTGTGTCCTGGCCATTGATTGAAATTAGTCCAGGTCCATTTAGGGTTTCTTGTTCTATTGATGATCAAGTAATTATGATAGATTCTTCGTCTATCACCTCCTTCTGACCAAATGACTGAGATATCGAGAAAGTCATTTACTAATGACTCTTCAGCCTCATATGATGCAGCCATACTTCTTGAGTATACCATGTCATGTATCCATCTACTGTCTTTTGTATATACTCGTCTTTCAGGTACAAGATGTTGAATATATTTATGGTTTTGTAAATTGGCATCCAGAACTTTGGTGTTTCTGAGTTGCCAAGTAGGCTTCCAACTGTCTCTATACTCAACCCAACTTTTGTCTTTTAAAATGGTCCTTAAAATTTCTCTTTGGTGGCTTTGATCCCATTCTATTACTATCATGATTACTTGATCTTTTTCTTGTTATTGTTGCTGGATGAATTCTCGGCTTAAAAAATTTGGCAAATGATTTTCTGCTCCTTTGATGTGTTTTACCTTAAAGTCAAAATTTTCAAAAATTGCTTGCCATCTAGCAAATTTGGCTTCAGTGGGTTTTTTGATGTCCTTTGTAAGGACCTTTCCTAATGTTGAGGCATCTGTTCTCAGCAAAAAAAAATTATTGACAAGATGTATTGTGAATTTATCAATACAGTTCCAGGCAGCTTTTACTTCTCCCTCTATGACAGAGTAGTTTTTCTCTATACTGTTCTAGGTTCCAGAAGAAAATTGTACTACCTGTTCTATCTTGTCTTTATCATCCTTCTTCTACTTTAGTACACCTCCCCATACAATGTTGTTGGCATATATTTCAACAATTTTAAAAGAATTTTCATCAGCAACATACAGAATTGGCATAGTTTTTACCTTGGCTTTAATTTGTCTGATAGTTGCAGTATGGGCTTCTGTCCAAGGCGAAGGATTTTTTCTTAACCTCTGGTTTAACAAAGATCTATCTATTGCACAATCCTTATAGAAATTCCCAACATAATTCAGACATCCTGAAAATCTTTGAAGTTGTGTTTTATCAAGCATGACATCAGGGAATTTATTTGCAAATTCCATAGCATGTCTTTGCAAAGCAATCTGTCCATTCTGGATTGTGTGCCCCAAGAGTTTTATTGAGGTATGGAAGATTTCAATCTTCTTCTTACTCAATACCAGACCATTCTGTTTGACCAAAAAAAAAATTATGTGCTTAAAGTGGTCTTGAATATTTTTTGAAAAAATAAGAATGTCCTTTATGTAAACAAGCAACCAATCTGCATAAGGTTTAAATATGAAATCCATAACCTTCTGAAACTTTGAGGGAGCATGCTTGAGGCCAAATGGCATGACATTCCATTAATAGTGTCCGGCTGGAATACTAAAGGCAGTTTTGAACTTGTCCTTTTCTGCAATTGCAACCTGCCAGAAGCTAGACTTTAGATCAAATTTTGAAAATATTTTTGCGCCAGATATCCTACCCAATAGATCACCTTTGTGCGGAATTGGATAAGTATTGTTGGCAAGAACAAAGTTCAGAGGCTTATAATTTATCACAAGCCTTGGGATTCCTCTGATCTGTTCGAATCTCTTATTCACATAGAATCCATAGAAATTCCATGGGCTATTGGATTCTCGGATTAATCTTCTACTCAATCGCTGATTTATTTATTTTTCTCATAGGTCCCTGTATTCTTTATTCATAGGGATTGATCTGGATTTACAGGGCCTGCCTGTGTACTCAGATTTTTAGGGCAGTTCTACACAGTGTTGTTTCCTATGCCAGAAGCCATTAGGTTCCTTTGAACAACATTCTGTTTCTATTACTGATTTCAAATCAGATATTTTTCTCTGAATTTCAGGAGATTTCAATTGCTCTTCTATATGAATGGTATACTTAAGGTCCTTGATCTCTATGAGTTTTGTTTCAGCCTTCTTGAGTTCTTGCATAGCCTGTACCATGGTGGATACCCTAGGATTTGAGACATAGGGCATATCTATTCTTTTGGATTTTCCATCTGAAGTTGGTACAGTGATGAAATAACCAGCTCTGTTATTTTTCAATCTGATAGAGCCATGTGGTTCTACTGCTGCTAGGAAAACATTTCCTAGAATACAATCAACAGGGATGTCTCCTACTGCAAACTTCAGTTTTATGCAGTGAGTATCAAAGCAGACAGCAGCTTTGGGAACTTCATATTGTAGGTTTTTTTCTCCTAACCCTATTATTTTCCTGGAGTCTGAAATCCAGTATTTGGAGGGGATGGTTTTTTTATTGAAAATATTCACATCTGCACCAGAATCTAAAAGTGTTGTGAGGGAAAACATTTCTCCTTTGATACAAACATTTATATGAACATGATGTTGTTGATATTCTATTGCTAGAACATGCATCTCTTTGAATCCTATTGTAGGATCCTTTTTCCCTTCAAGAATTTCAGCATTTGATTATGTAAATGGTGCACTGTGTAAGGTGTAATTTGTGCAGTGGCCTGAAAGAGGTTGTGCCATTTCCTATTTTCCTTTCTCTAACTTAGCAACTTGGGATTTAAGAACAAATTTTTTTGATTTAAACAAGTGTATCATCAGCAGGAAGTTCTTGTAAGAGTAAACTATGTACGGTCTCCGTCTACGAATTTCCATTGTAAGTTGATGTGATCTTCAGCTTTAACCCAAATCTCATAGACAAATAAAAGAATTCAATAAAAAAGATTTAAAATAACTTCCATTGTAAGTCGTTGTGATGTTTAGCTTTAACCAAATCTCATAAACAAATAAAATAATTCAATAAAAAGATTTAAAAGAACTTTACCATATACATATATAGTTAAAGCAGTTTTGAAATTTCAAATTAAATTAAATCTTGACCATATTTTTATTTTTTTTATCACTTTGAATTTATACCGTTTTAAATAAATTGATAAATATATATTTTTAAAGAGAAAGCATAATAACTAACTAATCTAACTTACTAACATCAAATATTATAAAATATATGTCATGAGTGTCCAACTAAAAAATACCACTGCTACAATATTTTTGGGTATTTCTTTTTGTGTCTAGAATCTTATTTCCACCAAATTGACTAAGCACCTCAATTAAACACATTGTCTAACTTAACCTCTGTCACTAAAATTTAATACATTCATTATAACTCATGACTCTTAAAATTTAAACCAGTCCATAAAAAAAAATTGACTTATGCCTTTAATACTTAAACCTCAAAATGGTTTTTAATTTTTCCTTACCAATAATAGATTTCGAAGTTTTCCTTTGCCTTCCCATAAGTTTAAAAATGGGGAAAACCCAAGCCTGCTCAAATTCAAATTCCAACCCTTCTGGAGCGATTTCACAACTGTCGACTTATCCGACCCATGAAAGGAGATTTTCGTTACAGTCTGAGCTCCCGCAGAAATTGCTTTGTCTACACTCAGCCATACGTGTTTGGTGGTATACGCGTCTGGTTGTCCAGTCAATGCCAAAATGTTTGAATATATATATATATATAATATGATTTTTTATATTAATGGTATTAAATTTTGTAAATTAGTTAGGTTGTTATTTTTATTTTTCAATTAATTATAAAAAAATATATTATAAATATTGATAAATTATAATTTTTTAAAATGAATATGATTTTTTTCATTAATAATATTGATTTAAAAGATCAATGTTTTTTTATATTTTATATAGATTCATATATATATGGGTAATAGTGATGTGATAACGTTTTTGATGGGTAATAGTGATGTGATAATGTTTAGTTTAAGTGGGAGTTGTGTGACATATAAATTTGTGGGAGTTACTAGATAAAAAGGTATAACATAGTTTGCCCAACTATGTAAGTTAAATGGTCGTTTGAATTTTGTGGTAACCAACCCAACCATATAACTTAAAATGGTAAACTAATGCCTATAAGTTTAGGACAGAAATGCAAGCAAGAAATACAACTATGATAATATGCTTGGCAAGAATTCAAATTTTAAAGTTGGAAGTTATCTACACTACTTAAAAACTTTTCAATAACAGAATAATCATAAAACACATTTATAAAGTACAAGTAACTTAATCAATATAATTACAACCTTTCATTAAACAATGAAAAGTAATATTTTTTCCTAATTAAAGCTTCAACCTACTCATAATATTTGTAATGAAAAAACTTTAAAATTCAGCTTAGCAGGTTTATATGCCTAAATATATTACCTACCTTAAATTTTGTTATGGTCATTATTAGGATAGTGTGAGAATTATGAGTTAGAGGGGAGCACTTAAATTTGAAAGTTGTGGCAAATATGTTACTTACCTTAAGTTTTGTGGAAATTGCCATTCTTTCATTTGTTTTTATGTCTTGTCTTTGTTACTATGCCCTATGGAGAGGAAAGAGGTTTTTTCTAGCATCCTGCTCCTCATTTAGATAATGGTGAAGACACATTATGTATTTGGTACACCAGTCTACAAAGAGAGTGTAGGGTTTCCTTGGTGTCTCGCCCTAAGGTTTTTTATGTCTTGGTGAAGATTTTTCTTTGAGTTTGTTAAGGTTATGGAGCCTCTTGCCAAGGTTTTTCCCCCTAAGGCGTGGGCGTGGTGCTATCCCATTTGCTTAAGATGATCCAATTGCATGGACTTCAATTGTGTCTTGAGTAGCCATTCAAGGAAATTTTCTACCAATATTTAGGGTTAGATATTTCTCTCTCTCTCTCTCTCTCTCTCTCTCTCTATATATATATATATATATATATATATGATTGTGTCACAAACACAAATGTATATATTTGAGACTCTCTTATCAATATTTTCGCAAGTAGGTATAATTAGTCTAGCTTTTCTTTTATGATGTTTTATAATAGTTTTTCAAAAGAATTTCATTAATTTTAATAATAATAAAAAAACACAATTTTCAAATGTTTTTTTTCCCTATGATAGAGGACAACTTGGATAGGACATAAATCCCTAATGTATGGTAGTTTATTTTCCATATTTTCTATACATTTTAAATTGATTTCAAAAGTCTATTTATTATCCTAGTCTCTAGCCGTTAATGAGCCCTTTTAATGAAAACATTTATTCCCTGACCCATTCGTTGATGCACTAGTTTGTCCACACTACACCAATGTTAGTTCATTCCATATGTCTCTAAGATGCATGAAGACATGGGGCCATCTACATAAACATTGTTAGTCCATTCCATATGTCTCTTGCTCCACCTTTTGCAGATAAGATGCGTATAAACATGGGGCCATTTATATGAACATTATCATAGGAACATGACCTTCTACATTCAAGTAACAGATCTATCCTATTCATCCTATAATACAATACCTCATGCATGTAACCACCTCACCCCATATTTACCCACTTTAACTAGCTCATTAGGGTAAACATGAAGATGAGAGTTACTATGCGAGACTCGATTGCTAAGATGAACTTATGGAAAATTGGGTCCATATGTCTAGAACTGACTACAACCACTCAGTTACACATGAGCACATTGTTATTAACCCAACTTGACCCAACACTATTTATTTTCAGTTTGGTCTCCTTAAATTTAACAAAACGTTCTATTTTTGACAATTTTCTCGAGTTCTAAACTTCTAAGGCCTTTTGGAGGGCCTAAATGACATTTTTTAAGGAAACCAGGGTCACTGGAAAAGTGCAACATTAATTAATAGAATTGCTTTTGGTATCTTCTTGGAGATCTTCAAAACGAGGTATTATAATAGTCAAATAGAGATCATATTCCAAAGTTATAACCTCAGGAAGTTAGAGGTCCAAATTACTCATTTATACAAACACTTTGTGAACGTATTACATGTATGTTATAAATAAATATATATTCATTAACTCATTAAGCTCACCAGAGAATCATAATTGACACAATGAAAAATCTAAACTCACACTTGACTTAGAGTGACCAAAACACATTATGCATTTTGTCAAACACATGGCATACATGCAAGCTACGGGTAATAATTTATGGATATATGATCATAAAAGTCTGAGATTCATTTCAGAATCACCGAAAAGGCCCTATGCCCTCTCCACATAGCTGCAACAACACTTATTAGTCGATACATTCATCAACCAACCAATAGTTAAACCATTCATGACAGAAGCCATTTAAATAGTATACATCATGTAACCAATAAATAACCAACATAGGAACCATGGTAACTCAACCAAAATATCACCAACATAATCGCTACAAATATGTATGAATCATAATAGACGAATAACTCTTATTTATATAGGAAAATATCAACCAAGTTAGGGACTTCCACGTAGCATCCGACCATAGTTTGAGTTGAAACAAATCTCTCTTTCAGCCAATCATCCCCGCACCATATTCCAAGCATGAATGTGGGATCTCATGAAGTAAACCAAACAAAACCAAAAAGGCTTTCAGAGGCCAAACCACCTGAACCCTCAACTAGTGATTCCACCTCTCAGTCAGACAACACTAACACCAACCAAATTAGTCTCTACCTAAGTTGTCGAGGGCTCCAAAGCATTTGTCCCAACCTAGGCTCCAGGACTAGTAACTCAACCCAAGTTCTTTTAGGGCTTCCAGAGTGTTTGTTCCAACCTGCAACCATAAAACAATCAAATGGGGAAACCCACAACACCATGGATATCCAGGAAATGGAAAGGAAAGGCTAAAACAACTTTCAATTCAGACAATCCTCCCTGCCAATGACAACACATAATTAAATAATAACATGCATATACCATGCATGAAAAAACTAGCAAGGAAATCATACATGCAACTCAATACCTGCAAAGAAAACCCGTTGTAGTTGTTGATCCCGCTGTCCCCTCACACTTCCTACTCTTCCTTTCCCTCATTTCTCCAAAATCAAAGTATGCCAAAAATGTTTTGTTGTTATTCGTGAATGCTCCATTTTCACAATCATTTCCATAATTTATCGTTATTATTTCCTCGTCGGAGTTCTTCTCAATTTGTTAATTGAAAGCTTAAACTTGAATGAACTCATTACGAGTAAATATCGGCAGTAAATTGGACTTCCCAACCCCCTATGTCTTTGATTAGCACAACTTTAAACGAATAATTGTATTCCTCTTGCGTTTTATAACCGATGACGATGATCCTGACAATCTATGAAATAGTCAACGTCAAAATATGAATAATCATCATATTCTTGAGTGTTAAACCATATGCCCCAAAATTCTACAATTCGTTAATTTCACAAAGTCGTATCATGCGAAGCCAAATAAAATTGGAATAGGATCATCGACTATCAAGAAATGGCCAATAAATATATGGTTCCCTTTCGCTCTAAAACACTCCAGTGGGATGGATGCTCATCTCTCGACAACTTTCTTTATGTTGAGCACATAATAGTTTACTTTAAGTCAGTTGCATCGATATGTTTTACAACTATATATTCGAATTCACAACAATATAATTGGTCATCATTTTTATTTTAACCCAAAAAAATAAATAGGTATACTAATAATATTTTTAAACATTATTATAATTATTTATCATAATAAACTAAAACAATATAAATATAATTATAATTATAAAATTTTGTAATTTTTTTCTATAAAACTTATAAGAAAACAAATACATTGAAAAATTACAAAACGTGAAAAATTCAATTTCTCAGAATTAAGATAATTAAGATATATAGTTATGTTAATTTTTCTTAAACACGATAACACTTCAAAATGTTATATAAAATTGAAATTATATATATATATATATATATATATATATATATATATGATAATGATGATGATGATGGTGGTGGTTACCGTCTGTTAAGACCAATGCGGTCTATCGGACTTTAAGAGAGGAAAAATAATCTAAGTTTGATTCTTCAAAATCTTGTTTCTATGGTCAAAGAGAAGGGAAATAAGTGCTCCAAGGTTGCTATAGGTTGGTTGGCTTAATAGGTCAAGAAGATTGGAAGTGTGGTAGATGGTATAGAATTGAGAGCGAATGTGAATAAGAGTTGGGCAATTTAAAAGGAATTTCTTTTCATCTTCCACCTGCTTATAATTGCAAATCACACAGATTCTATCGTTCCAAGAGGTCTTGGGAATAGACCACTGCTCGGTCTCACTCCGAAGCTCATGGGAATTAGTTCTTATCTTAGCGATGTTTTTTTTTTCTTATTACTGGACAACACATGGATATAATTCTGATTATCAAGGTTGGGGTTGATCACTTCCTTATAATATCTTAGCTTCCTTTTACCCTCAAGCTCGTGATCCTCCCACAACTTGTCCTTAAACTTGAAGGTAATATTATTTTTGATATTATCTTTGCTTCCCATAATGAACTCATCGTTAATTCCCCAATGGTTGAACCAAGACTGGGCATCCTTATGCCACCCGTGCTTGAGGCGAAGGTGAGGGTTTTGACAACAATTAGAAGCAATTTTAGGGAGCCTTTTTTATTCCATGTAAATTAACAAATTAACAAATTAGTAAATTAAAATTATTTTATTTTTAATATTTTATATAAATGAATATAAAAATGACTAAATATGTACATAATTAAAATGGCTAATAATGATAAAGAAATTAAGTTTAGTGATGACAAAGATAAAAGAATGTATCTACCATAACGGTTAATTACATATATATTAGCAAATTCTTGATATGTCTTTGCACCACAAGTCAATTGTGACCATGTATGCTCATACATATGAGTGCCCTCCCTCTTTAATGCTTGCTATGTACTCAAGGATTATGGGCACATCACCTAAGGTTTGTTTCTCCTTCGTTTCTTCTTGCCATTACGAAGGCCCCGTTTCCTCTTGCCATTACAGAGTCATTGGGGACTATATCTTTCTTTATTATTTTTTTAAAAAGATCCATTTTAGACTTCAAAATTCTCTTAATGTCTTACTCTCTAATAACATAATGAACAATAATTCCTTGATAATATTCGTGGATAATATTCCACTAGTATAATACTAGCAACCTTAGTCTAACTCTAAAACTAACAAGGTGACTCCAACACTTAAGCTAAAAAAAAACAACTTTATTTTTTTGAAAATATATATATATATATATATATATATATATATATATATATATATATATTATCATAATAATATATATGAATAAAAATAAGTTATTTATTGAACATTTTTTACTTTTACAGCCCAAAAAAAAGTTATAGAAAATATAATATGAAATTCTACATAAACACATTAATGCCTATCTATATATATAATTATAATTTATAAGTTGATTTTTTTATTATTTAAAAAAAAAAATAGTAAAGAAATATATAATTGAAAAAAAAAATTAAGCATTACAAATAATTTATTTTTTTTAAAAACAAAATATATAATTATAATTTATAAGTTGATTTTTTTATTATTTAAAATATAAAAAATAGTAAAGAAATATATAATTGAAAAAAAAAAATTAAGCATTACAAATAATTCAGTTTTTTTAAAAACAAAATATAAAATTTTGTTTTAGATTTTTATTAAACTTATTTATTCAAAAATATAATAAATATTTTAAAATATTATTTAAATATAATATTAATATAAAATTGAAAAAGAAAATTAAAATTATAGAAAAATATATTTTAAAGTAATTTCATTTTAATAAAAATAATTAATATATATATATATTCATACTCTCATATATATATATATATATATATATATATATATATATGAGTGTGAATCGGAGAAGAACACCACCGTTAAAAACCGTATATTTATTAATAAATTTGAATGTGTATACTTTGCGTTGCGGCTAAAGCTAATGAATTTTTCAATTTGGAACATCACAGCAAAATCAGATGACATCTTCTCTTTTTTTTTTTAGAAGGAAAAAAACGCTGTATATATTAAAAGAAATATATGACAGTACATGATCATCAATACATTCTCAAACTGTTATTTAAAACAACGAGAAAACCCCATATACCAAATACATCCAGAATACACTTCTGAAGAGAAGTTATTCGATGTTCATGGCCAACAACATTACGGATAGTATAAAACATACCCAGGAGATCATCCCTGTATACATTGAAAAGAACCAGCAGAGAAAATATGCAGCATCATATTCATGATAATAAGGAAATAAAAGATAACTGAAATGAAAGAAGGCAAACAAAAAGGTGAGTTCCATAGTGTCTCCATGACTGATAAAAGGCTGTCTCGCTAGGCAAACACCAAATCAGGCTCGCTTGAAATACGTCATGCACGCATGACATATGGAATCCGAGTCACTTGATAAATATGCCTGATCCACTTGAAGAAGAAAAAGCAGCCCTGGACAAAACCAAAACCCCTGCACAACAAAACAGGCTCGCTTGATGAATTGTCCTGAAAACAAAATAGCACCCTAACAACGATGAGATTGGTGCCCATGATTGGGGGAGATCCGGCTCCCCAACTCGATCCGGAGATCCAACACCTTACTGCATCCAACCAAGACCGGCGTGTCCTTCAGATCCGGGATCGAAAGGATATGATATGTCCTAACGAATAGTGAACACATCGGCCTCCCGGACCTTGCATATTCCCGATGCAGCAGAAATCGAAAGATCAGAAAATTGAATAACTCCGAGATCCATGGAGGATACAAGGAACATCAGAGAAGGAAATAGTGGCAGTGAAGTCGTAAATCCTGAGATCAATAATTCAGCGTGCCCGAAGAGCAAAAAGCCACGATCCTAAAGCCAGTTGAGATAAATTCGGGGGAGATCCGATCTAGGAATATCAGCAGACACAAGCCGCAGCACATAACTAGAGTCGCCCGGATCGAAAAACTAGTCAAGCAGCAATCCGAGAAACAAAAACCGAAGCACTGTTGAGTTGGTGAAAACTGTTGGTGAACGGTCACTGTTGAGTGGGCGACCGGTCAATGATGAGTAAGTGAACGAATATGTCATTAAATGTTGAGTTGGTGAACGAATATGTCATTAAATGAGACAACCATCCACCAACGGGCCAATAAATCTAATCACCGCCGATGTCAGGCGGATGGTGTGGGAAATTCGAAATGCCAATTCCCCTGAAAAACAATTCAAATTAGCCGGAAAAATGAACGGCTAACCGAAAAAACCAGGGATCCCTCAGCAATCGCAGTAAACTCAAACATGGCATCGAGGGACAATCCACCATCACCCGCAAAGGCAGGTCCCGAAGGGCGGAATATAAGCACCCCACACACACCGCTTCCACAATCCTGGGCACCAAAAGACCGACCAGAAAGAAAAAACCCCCAAATCTAAAACCAGCGGGAGCACCGACTACCCCGACTCACATGCAACCAAATCTAATGCTTATCATCTCGACTTCTCCACGCGGATTCGCATCACCTTAATGTTCAGAGGTATTCAACATCCGATGCCACAGATGTGAAAACCCGAGACCATCCCTAATAAAATATCAGCAACACAACTCAACTTTAGTGAGAGAAATGGGCGTCGTTTAACAATATGTCTGTCGGTGGAAGCAAAACCCCCAATTACTAAACCTATGCGCGTATATAACATTCATCCGTCCAACGATTCGTTAATTTCACAAAGTCGTATCACGCGGTGCTGACATCTTCACATGTATCCCTTTCTAGAATTCTCTTTTATACAAATACAACCAATTATAATAAAATTTTAATAGGATAACTATTAAAAAATGGCGAAGAAATATATGGCTCGCTTTCGATTTAAAATTGTTTAATGGGATAGATTCTCAACTCTGCACAGATTTCTGTATGTTAAAAGGAGCACGGAACAATTTGATAAGTCAGTTGCATCTTTATGTTTTACAACTATAATTGAATTCACACCAATATTACTCGCCATCATTTTTTTTAAATAATATATTATAATTATAAAGTCTTGTAATTCCTATTCTATAAATCTTATAAGAAAACAAATACATTTAAAAAAATAAAAATAAAAATGAAAAGGTTCATTTCCCCAAAGATATTTATTTAAGTTTGTTTCACATAAACATTGTAACATTGAAAAATGTTATAAAAAATTCAAGTTTTATGTTTGAAATTATTTTATTTAAAATTTTATAAATATTAAAAATATTGTTTCACTAAAATCAATTAGTACATTAAAATTGTTATATTTTTAATCTTGTATATAAATGAATAAAGTGTAATAAAATTGAGATAATAGTAAAATATTTACGTAATTAAAATGGTGACTAGTGATGATGTAATCCAGTTTAGTAATAAGAAAGATAAAAAAATGTTTATAAGATAATGGTCAAATATATATGTATTACTAAATTTTTCATGTTTTTGTATAAGTGAATTTTTCTGAAAAATCAAGGTGTTTTTCAATAACGTTGTCACTTTTGAAAGATTCAAGAAAAAATATATATTTAGAAAGAATAAATTTCTTTTTTGCTTCATCCTAAAAAAAATATCTTTTGGTGGTATCTAAATACTGTTGAAAATATAAAATTCACCTGTAAACCCTGTGCAGGTAGAAACAGAGTACAACAGGGGCAACTTAGGTTGAGTGCACACCACTGTGCATTTAACAGAGGCATGGAGAATTGTAAGGATGAATTTATGTTTTATGGGCACAGCCACTTTTGTAGAGGAGCATTGAAGAAATCTTGGTTCAACCATGAAACAACATATCTTATTAAAGAAAAGTCTTATCGGGCGTAAAAGCCCTCACCGACCAACAAACAGGAAGTTTTATATTCACGCACCAAGTCTTTTAAATTTTTGAATGGGCCACGTCATGGTGGTCCCCACCACTCATTTCAATATCGCGCATCGCAAATGTTTTTTTTTGTGTCTTGTTGATGTGAAGTTTCGATGCGATGCGATGGTGCGATATCACACATCGCACATCACAACGGACAATGTAAAGCCCCCTCCGAAATGTTACCGCCGATGTAATTCTTGCGATGCGATGCGCCGATGCGATGTGGTCCCTACCACCATCGCACATTGCAATCACTCATCACAAATGTTAATGCCACCGCAACCGTTCCGTCGATCCATCGCCGATGTGCCAATGCGATGTGGTCCCCACATTCATCTCTCATCACAAGTCTTCCAAGTCGTCCGCAGCATCGCTCGTTCGCCGATCGCCGATGCGATTTGGCCCCACTTCTAACTCAGCCAGAACTTGGGCCAATCATAATTTATCGCATTCATTTTGGTCATGACGTCACATGGAGTATTTGGAACGCGAATTTTGCATACAATCCGGTTCATAAATCGTTTGATTTCCGCAGGCCCCAGTAGCTAGCCAATCAAATGTTGTTCGCGTTCGTTTTAGGCCTGTTGACGTAGGGGCAATTTGTATCGCGAAAAGTTTGAAAAGAAGTTTGTTTGAAAGTTTGAAATCCAGGTTTATTAGTTCATAAACATTAGTTTAAAGTTTATAATATAAGTTTGTTTGATTTTGTTTATGTTATAACACCGAGCCATATAAAAGTGAAAGCCCATAGGCTTATTGCAATAGATTGCTCTGTAGTGTGAAAAGCCCACAGGCAGAGAAAAACATAGAAGCAATGTAAGTGTGTTTTATATAAAAAGACAAAGAGAGTTTTTTTTCTGTAAGCACTGCGTTTTTTTAGCAGTCTAGTACATTTTGTAAATCCCTCTAATAGAGGAAGAAAAGAACCATTTTGTAATATTGTTTTATGTTATGGAATAGAAGCATTTTATGGCATCTCTGTCTCTCAGAAGAAATTTTTTTTTTGCATTTCTCTATGTTAAAAGAGGAGAATTTCTATTCTCCATGTGTGTTCAGAATATTCAGAAATTCCGACATGGTATGAGAGCCATTCCAAGCTCTTTGAAGGTGTCAAAGAAGCTGAAGGAAGGAATTGTTGTAGCAGTTCTCTAGCAGAGTGAAGGCTCAACAAAAGTCCAGGTATTTCTAAAAAAAATAGAGTTTTTGTTTTGTTTAAAAGAGTGCAGTCCTTAGAGACAGAGTTTGTCTTTTAAAGAAGGAAAGACAATTTATTTTAAAAAAAAACACAGTCAATTTTATTGCATAGTTCAGTGTGCTAAGTCATGGCAGGAGCCAGCACCAGTATGAGTATTGAAAATACTCAGCTCCCACAATTTAATGGGAAGAAATATGATTACTGGGCCATTACCATGAGAGCCCTGTTTTCCTCTCAGGATTTATGGGAGTTTTTTGAGGATGGTTTTGATGAACCAGTTGATGAGCAAGCCTTTAATGCCTTAACACAGGAAGAGAAGGATTTATTGAAGAACAATAGGAAGAAAGACTCTAAAGCCCTCTTCTATCTCTATCAAGCAGTACATGAGAGTGTGTTTCCAAAGATAGAAGCAACTAAAAGATCTAAGGATGCATGGGATACCCTACAAATTTCCTATCAAAGTATGGAGAAGGTGAAGACAACAAAGCTACAATTGTTGAGGAGCAATTTTTAAACTCTTTGTATGAAAGAGTCTGATAACATAGACTCATTCTTCACACATGTGATTGGGATGGTTACCCATATAAGGTCTCATGGAGAGACACTTGAAGAAATAAGGATTGTGGAGAAAATACTAGGGAGCTTACCCTCAAGGTTTGATGTTATTGTAACCACAATTGAAGAGACAAAGGATATCTCTAAGTTCGCAGTTGATGAACTTCATGCATCACTGATTACTCATGAACAAAGATTGGGAAGATCAGTTAACCCATATTTGGAGCATGCCTTCAAGACCCAAATGCCTTTTGGAAGAGGAAGAGGTCAAGGCAGAGGAAGAGGAAGAGGCAGAAGCCAAAATAGAGGAGGAAGAAACAACCCTTCACATACTCATGGAAGGAGCAACAATCAGAATCAAAGCCAAGGCCAAAGCAGCAGCCAGCAAGGTGGACAACAACATGCTCATGGACAAAGGTATAACCAATCCAATGTCTAGTGCCATTATTGCAAAAAATATGGGCATTATGCCAATGAGTGTAGGAAAAATCAATATGACATGAATAATAAGCAAAATGCAAATGTAGCAAGAGAAGAAAAGAACCCAAAGAATGTGCTATTAACATGTAATGTAGCACAAGATAGGCAGGATGATGTATGGTTCTTAGATTCAGGCTGCAGTAATCACATGACTAGAAAAATAGCAATGTTTTCCAATCTTGATGAAGATGTTATATCTGAAGTAACAAATGGAACTGATACTAAGATCTCTGTCAAGGGAAAAGGCAGAGTAAGCATCCTTGCAAGAAATGGTGAGCAGAAATTTGTGCCAGATGTATACTATGTTCTTGGCTTGAAATGTAATATTTTGAGCATTGGGAAGCTCATTAACAAAGGTTACAATGTATTCTTCAAAAATGATGTGTGCACAATAATGGACATACCTCCAAGCAAGAAGGTTATTACAAAAGTGAAAATGACTAGAAATAAAATGTTTCCACTCAAGCTCAATACAGACTTGAAGGGAAAGAGAAAGAATGTAGCAGCTATAACTCAAGAGGTCTTTCAAAAGGAAGTGAAAGATGAGAATTGGTATGGCATTTGAGATTTGGACATCTCGATTTTTGAGGACTAAATTTGTTGCATAGGAAAAGAATGGTAAGAGGACTACCATTGATAGAGAAACCGAACAGCCTATGTGAAGGTTGCATCTTAAGAAAAAAACACAGAGAAAACTTTCCTTTAGGAAAGAGCATAAGGGAAAAATCACCCTTAGAAATTATCGATTCAGATTTGTGTGGGCCAATGCAAACATCATCAATATCAGGCAGCAATTATATGTTGAAATTCATTGATGATTTCACAAGAAAAGTATGGGTTTATTTCTTGAAATATAAAAGTAAAGTGTTTGAGAAATTCTGCCACTTTAAAGCTATTGTAGAGAAACAAAGTGGGCAGCATATCAAAGTCTTAAGGACTGACAGAGGAGGTGAGTACATCTCAAAAGAATTTATGCGGTTTTGTAGAGAAAACGGCATACAAAAACAATTTACAACAAGGTACAGACCACAACAAAATGGTGTCGCTGAAAGAAAAGATCGAACCATCATGGATATGGTGAGAAGTATGCTAAAGGAAAAACTCTTGCCAAATGAGTATTGGGCAGAAGAAAAAAATTGTGCGGTATATATCTTGAATAGTTGCCCAAAAAAAGTAGTAATGAACAGAGTTCTAGAAGAAGCTTGGAGTGGCAGAAAATAAGGATTCACCCACATGAGAGATTTTGGGTGTATGGCTTATGCACACATTCCAGATCAACTGAGAAAGAAGTTGGACAGTAAGGGGGAGAAGTGCATCTTCCTTGGATACTATGAGGAATCCAAGGGATATAGATTGTATAACCCATCCACAAAGAAATTCGTTATAAGTAGAGATGTGCAATTCATAGAAGAAGAAGCATGGGATGGAAGCATAGAGAAAACAGTCAATGTAAAGAGTTGTTTGTCTCATGATGAAAATGAGGATGAGATGGCTGAAGTACATCCATCATTAGCACCACCACCTCCACCAACACAAGGACAACAAGGGAGACCACAAGCTGGTGTAAGAACACCCTTGAGAATAAATGAGAGTGCTTCTCTAAGCACACCACAAGAAGCAGATTTGAGTGCTTCTTCAAGCACAGCTACACCAAATGAAAGAGGAACCAGATTCATAAATTTGAATGAAATCTATGAGAAAGAAGTAGCAAATGAAGGTATAAATTCTTTATTTTCATTGTATTTTCATGTTGATGATCCTATTCATTTTGAGAAAGCTATAAAAGATAAGAAATGGATAGATGTAATGGATGAAGAAATGAATGCAATAGAGAAAAATAAAACATGGGAATTGGTTGATCTCCCAAAAGATAAGGAATTCATTGGAGTGAAATAGGTCTACAAGACCAAAAGCAATGCTGAAGGTAAGATTGAAAGACACAAGGCCAGACTTGTTGTCAAAGGATACAAGTAGCAACATGGAAGAGATTATGAAGAAAATTTTGCACTAGTTGTAAGAATGGAAACAATGAGAGCAGTGTTGTCCATAGCAGCACAAAAAAAATGGAAGGTTTACCAAATGGATGTAAAATTATCATTCCTAAATGGAGTTTTAATGGAAGAGGTTTATGTTGAACAACCTCTAGGCTATGAGAAAAAGAGCCAAGAGCACAAAGTTTGCAGATTGAAGAAAGCTATTTATGGGCTGAAGCAAACACCAAGAGCATGGTACAGTAGGATAGATTCCTATCTACTGGAAAATGGGTTTGAAAAATGTGAAGGAGAACCCACATTATACATCAAGGAGAAAGATGGTAAGTTGCTCATTGTTGTTTTGTATGTTGATGATGTGATCTTTACAGGTAATGATGATTACCTCGTTGAGAATTTTAAAATAGTCATGAAGGATGAATTTGAAATGACTGATATGGGATTGCTGAAATACTTCTTAGGAATAGAAGTAGAGAAAAATGAAAATAAAATTTTTATCTCTCAAGCCAAATATGTAAATGAAGTTTTGGAGAGATTTAATATGCGGGATTGCAAGGCAGCAATTACTCCCACATTAATGGGATTGAAACTCAGCAAATATGACAACACAACGGATTTTGATCCCAGTTTGTATAAGAGCATAGTTGGCAGCCTTATGTATTTGACTACAACTAGGCCTGATATTATGCATGTTGTTAGTTTGATTTCCAGATTTATGGAAAGGCCAAAAGAAGCACATTGGCAAGAAACAAAAATAATTCTGAGGTATGTGAAAGGAACTAAAAGGTATGGAATTCTATATACTACTTCAAAAAATTCTGAATTGATTGGATATACTGATAATGATTGGGATGGAAGTATAGATGACCAGAAAAGCACATCTGTTTATGTTTTTCATATGGGTTTAGGAGCCATTTCATGGGATTTTAAGAAACAACCTATTGTAGCATTGTCTACAGTAGAGGTAGAGTATGTGGCAGCTACAGCAGCAACGTGTCAAGCAGTTTGGATGAGAAGAATGTTGAGGAGTTTATGTCAAGAATAGGTAAAAGGGAGAGTGATTTATTGTGACAATAGCTCAGCCATAGCATTGTTAAAGAATTATGTGTTTCACAAAAGAACAAAACACATAGATGCCAAGTTTCACTGCATCAGGGAATTGGTGAACAATGGAGAAATTGTTTTACAGCACTGTAGAATAGAGGAGCAGTTTGCAGACATTCTGACAAAGCCATTGGGGCAAAAGAGTTTTGAATATTTAATAAAATTCTTGGGTATGGCAGATAACCCAGCAGTTGAATTTAAGGGGGAGTGTTGAAAATTTTAAAGTCATCTGCAAACCCTGTGCAGGTGGAAACAGAGTACAACAGGGGAAAATTAGGTTGAGTTCGCACCACTGCGCATTTAATATAGGCATGGAGAATTGTAAGGATGAATTTATGTTTTATGGGCACAACTGCTTTTGCAAAGGAGCATTGAAGAAATTGTGGTTCAACCACACAACAACAGAGCTTATTAAAGAAAAGTCTTATCAGGCATAAAAGCCCTCACCAACCAACAAACATGAAGTTTTATGTTCACGCGCCAAGTCTTTTAAGTTTTTGAATGGGCCACATCATGGTGGTCCCCACCACTCATTTCAATATCGCCCATCGCAAATGTTTTTTTGTGTCTTGTTGATGTGAAGTTACGATGCGATGTGATGGTGCGATATCGCACATCACAACGGACAATGTAAAGCCCCCTCCGAAATGTTACCACTGATGTAATTCTTGCGATGAGATGTGCCGATGCGATGTGGTCCCTACCACCATTGCACATTGAAATCACTCATCGCAAATGTTCATTCCACCACAACCGTTTCGCCAATCCATCGCCGATGCGCCGATGCAATGTGGTCCCCACATTCATTTCTCATCGCAAGTCTTCCAAGCCGTCCGCAGCATCACTCGTCCGTTGATCACCAATGCGATGTGGCCCCACTGCCAACTCAGCCAGAACGTGGGCCAATCACAATTTATCGCATTCATTTTGGTCATGACATCACATGGAGTATTTGGAATGTGAATTTTGCATACAATCCAGTTCATAAATCGTTTGTGTTCCGTGGGCCCCAGTAGCTATCCAATCAAATGTCGTTCGTGTTGGTTTTAGGCCTGTTGATGTAGGGGGCATTTGTAACGTGAAAAGTTTGAAATGCGGTTATTTGAAAGTTTAAAATCCGGGTTTATTAGTTCATAAAAATTGGTTTAAATTTTATAATATAAGTTTGTTTTATTTTGTTTTATGTTATAACTGTAGAAATTTGTTGAATAATTATTAATTATCCACCGAGACTATCCTGATCACATACAATTCGAATTTATATGCAACACATAATCTCTTCCACTCAGATCATCACACATGCGGAAATAAAACAAGCGATAGCACATCAAATCATCATACACATTAACACGGTATGTATGGGGAAAGCTTATAGCTGAAAACCCCGCAGCTATTGTGTATATTATAATGGAGAAATCATGTAACAAACTCAGTACAATACTCCTCACAAGTACTCAGTACTTTCTCATGAAGTTACACACAAACTAGCTCAGTTTTGAACAGGTTACTGGTTCAAAACTCACCACTAATTGCCTTGCTTCTATTGCGCAATCATGGCCTGTCTATATAGAGATCCAAGGTTCGAATCCCCTTGGCTTGACAGCGCAATCATCATGGGCAATTCCTCCAAGTGTGGTGCAAATCTCATGCACAACTGATGTCGCCACTGATAGCTAACTCCACCCTTTCATATACCTCTTTCACTGGTCTCCACTGAACTGATCATGCACTGTAGTGAACTGATATGTTCTTGAGTTGAATAATGAGTTACTAATTAATGAATTAAATAATATTTAATTCACTCCACTCATAACTAGTTGATTAGCTAGTTAAACTAATCTCAACTAGTTCAACTAAGTTAAATCGAACACAACTCCACTAGCTGTCTCATTAACTCCACCAAACTTCTGCCACTGAAGTCCTAACTAAAGTCAACCATGCATGTGCTCACCAAACCCTTAGGAATAGCGTAATTCCTCTGTCAGATGCATGAGCCACTTCCAAGGCTCGAACTGAAGTGCTCCAAGAGAGTAAATTGAAGTTTATAGTCCAAGTATTATTAAGGGTAAATAATATTTGACTTCCCTATTTTTAGGATAGGCAGTATAAATATAGACTTCGACCTATAGGTCAAAAAATAGAGGTCCATCTATTTTTACCAACATGACCAATACTCCAAGAATAACATACTGCAACCCCTGGACCATGCTCCATATGTCTAAAAATAGACATAGTCTAAAAATAGACTTTGCGCCGGAATTTGCCTGCGGGCCCACTTAGTGAAGGCGACTTCATTTCACTAAGCTCCATCATCTTGCTGCATTTTCAACACTCCCTCTCAGCAAGATATGGATTATCTGCAACCCCTATCCTGCCTCTATGGAATTTGAACTTGCTCCTGGTGAGCGCCTTCGTCAGGATGTCGGCATCCTGATCCTCCGTGGGAATATATGAAAGCATCATGATTCTCCGCTGAACACAATCTCTGATATGATGATACCAATCCGTGAAGCCATGCCGCCTCAACTGATCCTCTTGTCTGTACCATGAACCATATCCCGATGTGCCTCTAATATAGCGCAATACATGCTTGCCTGCCTTCCAAAAGAGCTTGGTAGGCTTAACCATAGCTTGCGAAAGCTGGTTAACTGCATAGCATATATCGGGTCGTGTATTGACCGGATACATAAGCGACCCCACCAACTGTCGATAGACAGTGGCATCCACTACCTCCGCTGAAGTAGCATCCTCCTTCCTCCAACCACCAGGAAGAGGAGTGTCAACAGGCTTGCGGCCTTGCATGTTGAACCTCTCCAGAATCTCCCGGGCATACTTGCCCTGAGAAACAAACAGTCCTCCACTGCGCTGCCAAATCTCCAATCCCAGGAAATAATGAAGGATGCCCAAGTCCTTCATCTCAAACTCTCATGCAAGATCCTCCTTGCATGAAAGTATCAACTGCTCATCGCCAGTCAAAATCAGATCATCTACATACAGTACGATGATCAATAGCTTCCCCTCCACCACAATCTGGTACAAGTTAGGATCCGCCTCACTCTTGGAGGATCCAAGCCCGGTGAAGTAGCTGTCTATTCGAGTGTACCAAGCACGAGGTGCTTGCTTCAGCCCGTACAGTGCTCTCTTGAGTCGGCACACATGCGACTCAGTGCTGAAGATCTCAAAACCTTCAGGCTGCTCTATGTACACCTCTTCCTCAATAACTCCATTGAGGAACGCAGTCTTCACATCCATCTGATGAATGTGCCACCCCATCTGCGCTGAGAGAGCAAGGATCGTACGTATGGAAGAGTACCTTGCGACAGGTGCAAAAGTCTCCTCATAGTCAATCCCCTAGATCTGTGAAAAGCCACGGGCGACAAATCTCGCCTTGTACTTCTCCACACTCCCGTCAGCCGCCTGCTTCACTTTGTAGATCCATCGCGAACCCACCACTAATTTCCCCTCCGGTCTTGGGACAATCTCCCATGCACTGTTCCTGACGATCGAATCATATTCTTCGATCATGGCATCAACCCATGCGGGTTCCTCCACAGCTTCCTCAAAAGAGGATAGCTCTGTCACAACACATTGACTCACAAGAGCCATGTATCCAGTGTACCGATCCGGTGACTGTCTCTGTCTGCGCTGTGCTGTAGGTGGTCCTACAACCTTCTCTGCATCTCGAGCCAGTCGCTCAGCTTCTATAGTGCGCATGCGCCCTCTGATGGTTGGTGCTGCATGGGTGGTTTCTTCCACCTCCTGAACTTCCTCTTGTGGCTAATCCACATCCGGAAGCTCCTCCTTAGGAACTAACAGCTCCTCATCTGCATGCAAGTGTAGCTCCCTCTCAAGCGAACACTGCATGGCTTTCTCCTCCTGAAATTTTATATCCCGTCGCACAACAGTCTTGCGACTGTCTGGCACATACACCCGATAGTTGTGAGGTGTATCGGTGTACCCCACAAATATTCCAACTTCAGCAGTTGGATCCAGCTTCCTTCTTGCATCCTTCGTCACATGCATGTAGACAGGAGATCCGAAAATCCGCAAATGGGAAATATCATGCCTCTTGCCAGAATAAGCCTCCTCTGGTGTACTCATGCCAAGAACCTTGTGAGGACAACGGTTCTGCACATACACTGCTGTATTGCATGCCTCATCCCACAAGTGAAGGGGTAGGCCCTGATCATGCAACATCGCCCGTGCAGCACCCACGATCGTTCTGTTCTTCCGCTCAGCCACCCCGTTCTGCTGTGGGTTATGGGGTGCGATGAGCTCTCTACGAATCCCTTCTGCGCTGCAGAACTCCTTGAATTCAGCCGAGATGAATTCACCACCGTTATCACTCCTTAGAGCAATCACCTTCTTCCCCGACTCCTTCTCGACCAGTGCTTTAAACTCATAGAACTTCGCGAATGTATCGCTCTTCTTCTGCATGAAGAAGATCCAGCACTTTCGAGAGAAATCATCAACAAAGATCACATAATACTTGTGCTTTGCTGTCGAAGCAACTAAGAAAGGACCACACACGTCTGTGTGAACTCTCTCAAGGATCGTCGTGGCGCGAATATCCTTCTCGTGAAAGGTGGCTTTCACATACCTCCCTAAAGTACACCCCTTGCACTGATCTGAATGCGCAAGAGTGCCCTTAGGAAGCCCAGTATAAATCTGCTACAGGATCTTTAAAGCTCCATGGTGAAGGTGGCCCAATTTCCTATGCCACAGTTCGCCCTCATCATCCTGGCTCACCACTTCTCCCGCCTTGCATGCCATAGCTGCGCAGCCATCTACCTGCAACTGATAAAGGTTCTTGGTTCGAACCCCTATCTTCCGAGTCTCTCCAGTAGTCTTACTACACAGGAAGGCTTTTCCTTCGTTGAAGACCACATCATACCCCTTATCTTCCAACATCGCCACAGAGATAAAGTTCTTTTTCAATCCAGGTACATGCATGAAATCCCTCAATACAAAGGGTTTACCAGACTCCCTCTGAAAGGATATGGTACCGATACCAGTCGCACTGTATCTACCATCATCTCCCATCTCGATGTGCACACCCAGATCTTTGTCCTCCAGATCTGAGAACAAATCCCGATCTCCCGTCATATGAAATGATGCACCGTTGTCCAAGAACCACACCGATCCCATCACACTTGAAACCAAGCATGTGATCAGTGAAAAGTCAAGCTCGAACTGTGAAGCCAAAGCTTCTCCATCTGCAGATCTTCCCGCTTGCTTGTTCTTCTTCTTCTTTGGAAAATTGGTAGCATAATGTCCATGATCATGGCAGTGAAAACACTTCACTTTCGCCATATCCTGCTTCTTGCCCTTTGCACCGGAATGAGAAGTTTTCTTACCCTTCCCCTTCTTTGCTTTGGCAACCAAAGCGCAATTTTCTTCATCAGCTCCCTTTGATGAAGAACCGTCCCAAGTAGTCCTCCTTATCTCCTCCTGCATGAGATCAGCCCAAAGGCGCTCCCATCCTAGCAGCTTCTCCCGACCATTGACACTATCTTGATATGAGTGCCAAGCCTTCGGAAGACCAAGGAGAGCTAGGTTGACCATGTCCTCGTCTTCGACAGTCACCCCCACACTTCCCAGCTCATCTCTACATTGAGTGAACTTTGTGAGGTATTTGGCGATACTTTCGCCTTTCTCCATCTTGATGTTTCTGAGCTTATCTTTGAGCGCCATCTTCCTTTGGTCGCTCTTACTCTGGAACAGATCCATCAAAGCTTTCCACATTAAATATGGAGAAGCCTTTCCATGCAGGCTGGATACAATATGATCCTTGACGCCCTCCAACAGGATCCTTCGACATTTCGCCATCTTCTTTTGCCATGCTTCGACTTCAGTAGGATCAGTGGGCTTTTGGACATCCGTATCCACGAACTCCTTCAGACCATTATCTTCTAATACTACCTCCATGCAATCCTTCCATGCAACATAATTCGAACTGCCTTCAAGAGCATATTCGAGTCGCAAACCATTGAAAGACATTTTCAACACTCGCACCAAGAAAACAAAACTGCTGCAAAAATTCGAATTCCACCTCAAAGATCAACCGCTCTAGATCTGTGAGAGAAAATTATTTCTAGCATAGAGATTGACTGCAAGTGGCATTTACTAGATATATCACCTTTCAAAGAAAGGATGGATCCAGAGGCTACCTGGCCCGCATGCAGACTCTGTCTACCGAAATAAGTTTGTAATCACCGTGATGATTAATCTCTGCTTCAATAGCTCCGATACCATGTAGAAATTTGCTGAATAATGATTAATTATCCACCGAGACTATCCTGATCACATGCAATTCGAATTTATATGCAACACATAATCTCTTCCACTCAGATCATCACACATGCGGAAATAAAACAAGCGATAGCACATCAATTCATCATACACATTAACACAGTATGTATGGGGAAAGATTATAGATGAAAACCCCGCAGCTATTGTGTATATTATAATGGAGAAATCATGTAACAAACTCAGTACAATACTCCTCACAAGTACTCAGTACTTTCTCATAAAGTTACACACAAACTAGCTTGGTTTTGAACAGGTTACTGGTTCAAAACTCACCACTAATTTCCTTGCCTCTATTGCGCAATCATGGCCTATCTAAATAGAGATCCAAGGTTTGAATCTCCTTGGCTTGACAGCGCAATCATCATGGGCAATTCCTCCAAGTGTGGTGCAAATCTCATGCACAACTGATGTCGCCACTGATAGCTAACTCCACCCTTTCATCTACCTCTTTCACTGGTCTCCACTGAACTGATCATGCACTGTAGTGAACTGATGTGTTCTTGAGTAGAATAATGAGTTAATAATTAATGAATTAAATAATATTTAATTCACTCCACTCATAACTAATTGATTAGCTAGTTAAACTAATCTCAACCAGTTCAACTAAAATAAACAGAACACAACTCCACTAGCTATCTCATTAACTCCACCAAACTTCTGCCACTGAAGTCCTAACTGAAGTCAACCATGCATGTGCTCACCAAACCCTTGGGAATACCGTAATTCCTCTGTCAGATGCATGAGCCACTTCCAAGGCTCGAACTGAAGTGCTCCAAGAGAGTAAACTGAAGTTTATAGTCCAAATATTATTAAGGGTAAATAATATTTGACTTCCCTATTTTAGGATAGGCAGTCTAAATATAGACTTCGACCTATAGGTCAAAAAATAGAGGTCCATATATTTTTACCAACATGACCAATACTCCAAGAATAACATACTGCAACCCTTGGACCATGCTCCATATGTCTAAAAATAGACTTTGGGCCAGAATTTGCCTACGGGACCACTTAGTGAAGGCAACTTCATTTCACTAAGCTCCATCATCTTGCTGCATTTTCAACAATAACGTTGTACCATATAAAATCAAAAGCTCGTAGGCTTATTGCAATAAATTGTACGCTTAGTGTGAAAGCTCGTAGGCGAGAAAAAACGATAGCTTGTATGTGCATTTTTTTGAAAAAGACAGAGAGAGTTTTATTCTACAACCACTGCGTTTGTAGGAGTCCAGTTAATTTTTGTAATCCCTCTAATAGAGGAAGAAAAGCACCATTTTGTAATATTGCTTTATGTTAATGAAATAGAAGTATTTTGTGCCATCTGTGTCTAGCATTCAGAAAATTTTTAAAATCTCTGTGTTGAGGTAAAGGAGAATTTTTATTCTCCCTGTGTGTTCGGAATATTCATAAATTCCAACAAATACACAAAGAATATGCACTTTTGTCTCTTTGCATCAAGTTTGTTTCTTTGTAGGTATGGTTGGTGAAACCAAAGACCTTATGCCTTACCAAAGGAATATGGTCATACCACGCGAGTCTTATTTCTAAGAGTATGAGTGGACATATGTTTTTCAAATACACTATACATGGAACCGCTTCAACCCAAAACATCAATTTTACATTTTTGAAAAAATCATTGAGCAAACCATGTTTAAGAAAATCTTGTTCATTCTTTTAGCTACACCATTTTGTTGAGAATTGTATCTAACCATAGTTTGATGTTTGATACCATGTTGGTAACAATAGTTTTCAAATTCATTAAACATGTATTTTCTTCCATTATTTGTAAGAAGACAATCAATATATGAGTGTGCTTCATTTCAAGCAATACATTAAAATTTCTAAAAGTTTCAAAAGCTTTAGATTTACTTTTCAACAAGTACAGCCAACACATTCTAATGTAATCATCAATAAAATTCATCATATATTTATTTCCATTAGGATAATGAACATTCATAGGGACACACAAATAAGAGTGTATCAATCTAAGTTTTTTGGATGCTTCAGAAGAAAAATCATGAAAACATTGTTTGTTATGCTTTCCAAGGATACAATGTTTGTAATGCTCAAATAGTCTTCACTATCACACACTTGTTCCCTTTATAACTATCACATGTAACTAAAAACATTCTACACATGTTTCCATGCCTTCACAAAATAAGTAAAACTTATCTCATTCATAGCCTTTCTAAAATCAAGAGCGACGAAGTATATAAGATTAACACAACTCCTATAAGCCCCATTATCTTAAAGCATAATTTTACCCCAAAAGAATGATCCCCTTATGCTTTAAGTTATATTTCTATCATGAATTACCCTTGGTGAGAATTCAAATCTTAATGGATACTTTGAATAATTTAAACCACAATGTCATTCACCAACCATTCTTAACATGATTCATTGAGATAATCATGTATGGTTATTGATAAGGAAAAGATAAATATTCCCTCATATTTCCATGGTAAAACATGGAACTTCACATGCTATCTTCCTTTCTTATATATGATCTCACAATCAGACCCAAGAATATTAATGATTCACTTGTGTTTCTCCATAGATGATAATATCTACTACAGGGTATACTATAAACTATGATGTTTTTTCTTGGTTTGTAAATACCTCCCAAGGAGATATGGATCCCAAATGTGAAATGCATGAAAAATGACTACCTCTTTCTCATAGGTGGATTTTCTCATATTTATGTCACACTATTACTAATTAGTAAATGCTAAGGGTGTGCTTCCTACATCAACATGTATAAATTATACAAATGGATTCAATCTAACTTGTAATGTACTAACACAAAATACTAAATCAATTGTACAAATTTGTGGAAACCAAATTCAATCACATAATCACAAAAAAGTAAGAGAAAGAAATCAATTGATCGCACAACAAAACATGTAACTGGGGAAAACAACTAATCAAAACCCTCCTAACTATATGTTGAATAAAGTCAATACCATGAAACAATACAATGATATTCCTCATACTGAGAAACCTCTACACTTTGCTGACTGTCTCACTCTGATCTAGGCAAAATATGTCCAATACTTAACCAATTCTTAGCCCCTATCTGCCCAGACTTGCTTACAAATTCTTGGAGGTATTCTGGTCCTATTAATTTGGAAATTCCTTGTAATTAATTGTGAAATTCATCTTAGGCTTGCTGGTGATCTCATGCAGGAACTGTACTATTTTATAATTATACAATTGATAGTTATCTTCCCTTTAACCACACTCTCAAATGGGCCTTCCTTAGAGCTGGCATGCAACAAATATTTAAAGAAAATTATCAGTTAACTTATTGGTCACTACATGTGAATTAATTCATATTTAATTCACTAGACCTATCACTAGCTCATCTCTCAGTTAGAACTAGTTAAACTAATTTTAACTCAATTAATTGAGTTAACTAATTACAACTCACAAATAACGATTGGACCCCCTAAAAATATGAAAATCCTCTAAATGCCTCCTCTTAGACCCCCAACTCAATTTTCCTAAGCTAACTCAGTATTTCCGACTTAGTTACGTAATACAAGTTGTGATGAGATGAAATTATAGTTTCTCTTCCAATTTAATTAAGGGAAAATTAAATCAGAAGCCCCCATTGGGTGTCATTTATTGGTTCCATTTCAACACTCCCTCTCAAAAAGAAAGGTATTATCTGCTACCCTAATCTTGCCTCTGTGGAATTCTAATTTTCTTCTTTCCAGCGCCTTTGTCAAGATCTTTGCATCCTGCTCCTCCATGGGAATGTACTATAATGACATAATTTGTCTCTGCACACAATCTCTTAGATGGTGACACCAGATATCAATATTCTTGGACCTGTCATGAAAAATTGGATTAACCAAGATTTTGATGTAACTATGGTTATCACAATGTATCACCACCAGATCCATATGTCGACCAAACAAACCAATAAATATCTTCCTCATCCAGATGGCCTCACATGTTGTCTGACTGTCTACCATGTACTCTTCCTCTGGTGAACTATGTGCAACTGATCTCTATTTCATGTTGTAATAGGTAACTATTGTTGATCATATGCTGAATATGCCCCCTGATGTGCTCTTCCTATCGGATGGACTCCCTTCCCAATCTACATCGGTGAAGCCTTGAAGCTTCACTCCCTCTTTTCATCTATACCATAGCCCATACTCTGTAGTGCCTCTGAGGTATCTCAACACATGATTTCCTACATTCCAAAATATCTTGATAGGATTAACCATAGTTTGAATAAGTAAGTTAAATACGTAGCATATGTCTGGTTGTGTGTTCAACAAATACATGAGTGAACCCACAATCTGCCCGTAAATAGTAACATCCACTAATTCTCCCAAAGTATAATCCTCCTTCCTTTAGTTTCCTGCTAGAGGAGTCTCCATGGGTTTGCTGCCCTCCATGTGGAACTTCCTCAGAATAGCATTGGCATACTTTCCATGAGATACAAATAGATCCCCATGTCTTTGTCATATTTCCAATCCTAGGAAATAGTGTAAGAGCCCCATGTCCTTCATCTCAAATTCTCTTGCAAGATCCACTTTTCAAGACTTTATGATATGCTCATTACCTATCACTATCATATCATCGACATAAATTACAATAATCAGAATCATACCATCAACCACAATATGATATAGGTTTTCATCTTCTTCACTCTTGGTGAAGCCTAACCCGGTGAAATAGTTGTCGATCCTGGTGTACCAATCACGAGGTGTTTGCTTCAGCCCATATAATGCTCTCTTGAGTATGCACACATGTGACTCCCTCTCTAATGTCTCAAATCCTTTCGGCTACTCAATGTACACCTCTTCCTCAATAAATCCATGAGAAAGGTTGTCTTTACATCTATCTGATGTATCTGCTATACCATTTGCATTGAGAGTGCAAGGATGGATATAATAGATGAGTACCTTGTGACTGGTGTAAAATTCTCATCACAGTCAGTCCCCTTCACCTAAGAGAACCCTTTGGCAAAAAAATTGGCCTTGTGCTTCTCCACATTCCCATCTTCTGTCTGCTTCAGCTTGTAGACCCACCTGGATCCTATAACTGACTTCCCCTCTAGTCTTGGAACAATTTTCCATGCACTGTTTATGATAATGGATTCATGCTCCTTAACCATGGCATCAACCCACACTAGAAGATGTATTTCTTCCTCAAAATAGGATTGTTCTATCTCAATACCTTTGCCCCTAAGATCTATGTATCTAGTGTACCTTTCTGGGGACCTTCTGTACCTCCACTGTGATGTGGGTGCTCCCACATTATCTCTTGTATTTAGCAATATTCTGTCAGCCAATCTGGGGCTCGTCCTTCCATCTTTGGTAGATGGTTCCGCATGAGTGGTTTCTACCACTCTTTGTTCTTATGCTTGTGGTTTCTCCACATCCCAAGGTTCCTTTTTAGGATCCAATAACTCCTCAACTACATGAAAATCAAGATCCCTCTCAAGGGACAATTACATGGAATTATCTCATCGACTTTCACATCTCTTCTGACCACTTTCTTCCTGTGTTGGAAAATACACCTAATATTTTGGGGTGTGTCATTGTACCCAAAAAATATCTCCAACTTTGATGTTGGATCTAGCTTCTTCTTGGCATCTTTGGTTACATGGAAATAAACAGATGAACCTGAAATTTTAAAATACAACACATTCAATATATTACTTAAAATAGCCTCCTCTCCTATACTCATGCCAAGTATCCATCAGGACTACGGTTCTGAAAAAATATTGTTGTATTCAATGCTTCCACCCATAGATGCAACGGTATGCCATGATCATGCAACATATCTCATGCTGCTCCCTCAATTGTTCATTTATTTATTTCTGCAACCCAATTTTGTTGTGGGTTATGAGGTGTTATAAATTCTCTCTGAATTGCTTCCGAGGTACACAATTTATTAAGTTTGTTAGATATGTACTCTCCACCATTTTTTCTCCTCATATCCTTCACCTTCTTCCCTATCTGTTTCTTGATAAGTGCCCTGAACTCACAAAACATGGAGAAAGTATCATCTTCCTTCTGCATGGAGACAATACAACATTTTCTTGAAACATCATTAATAAAAATCACATAATACATGTACTTTCCTATGGAAGCTATCGAGAACGGTCCACACACATCTGAGTGAACTTTCTCAGGGCCTCCTTTGCTCGACTTTCCTTATTGTGAAAGGTGGCCTTGGTATACTTCCCCAATGTACACCTTTGCATGTATCTCTCTATGAAACTTCACCCTTTGGAAGTCCTATAGAAATATATGGCATGATAATAACAACACCATGGTGTAGATGGCCCAATATCTTGTGCCATAACTCACCGATGTCTCAATTCTCCACCTTCTCTGCTTGAGTGATAAATACGACATAGTTAAATATACATCCATTTTGTAGAGATTATTTACTCAAACCCAAATATTTTTCATCTTTCCTGTGGATTTGTGATGAAGGAACACCTTTCCTTCACTGAATATCACATCATAGCCACAATCTTTCAACATAGCAACATAAACTAAATTATTCTTTAAACCAGGAACATACATGACATATTTTAGTGTGATGGGTTTATTTGACTCTCTCTAAAAGGTAACTATATTGAAACCGGTAGAATTATACCTCCCATCATCACCCATCTCGATGTGCATCTAGAGATCCTTATCCTCCAAGCTACTAAAGAATTATTTGTTGCAGGTCATATCGAACGAAGCTCCACTATCCAAGTACCACACAAAATGCATCACCGATGAAACCATGCATGCAATGACAGTGAAGTCCAACTCAAACTGTGAAACCAATTCTTCACCTTCTCCTCCTCCTAAGGCCTTCTTGTTGGTCTTCTTTTGGGGTCATTTTGTGGCATAGTGTCCATGCTCATGACGGTGAAAACATTTCACCTTTGAAAAGTCTCGCTTCTTTCCTGCCTTACTGGACTTCTACTTGGAATGGGATTCCTTCAATTTTCCTTTCTTTGCCTTTCTAGAAAAGGCACAATTTTCCTTGTCATCAGTATTTGATGAGGATCCATCTCTGGTGCTCCACCGAAACTCTTCTTGTACGAAGTCAGATCACAATCGCTCCCACTTTGGTAGTTGATCCCTCCCGTTCACAGAGTCCTGGTAGATGTGCTAGCTCTTGGGAAGGTATATAAGTCTTAGGATCACGAAATCATCATCGAAAATCATCTCCTTTATAAATATTGAACTTTCCGAGCTTGTATTTCAGTGCTAACTTCCTTTGGTTGCTACTCTTCTGAAACATATCTATCAAGGCCTTCCACATCAAATATGGAGTCACATTCCCATGGAGATTCATGGAAATATGATCTCAAAATCCTTCAAACAATATCCCTCTCACCTTTGCTACATTCTTCTTCCATGCATGAAGTTGTTGGGCATCAGTTGCTGTGGGCTAAGGGATATCATTGTCAATGAATTCCGTCAATCTATTTTCCTCTAGCAATGTCTCTATCCTGTCCTTCCATGCTATATAATTTGAATTTCCCTCAAGTGCATATTCAAGTCTCAAGCCATTGAAAGACATCTTGATCTACTATTGTTTCCTAAAGAAAAAATATAAATATTCAATATAAATGTTCAAAACAAACTATGATTCTTCTCTTCTATAGTGATTCCTACCATGATACCATGTAGAAATTATATCAATGGATTCAATCTAATATTGTAATGTACTAAAAAAAATACTGAATCACTTCTACAAATTTAAGGAAACCGAATTCAATTGCATAATCACAAACAAGCAAGATAAAGAAATTAATTGATCGCACAACACAATATGTATATGGGGAAATAAACTTCTTAAAACCCCACTATTCATATATTGCATAAAGTCAGTACCATGAAACAATACAATGTTATTCCTCAAACTAAGAAACCTTTGCACTCTGCTGATTGTCTCACTTTGATCTAGGCAAAATCGGTCCAATACTTAACCAATTCTCAACCTTTTTCTGCCCACCCTTGCTTACAAATTCCTGGAGGAATTGTGGTCCTAGTAATTAGGAAATTCCTTGGAATTGATTGTGTAATTAGTCTAAGGCTTGTCAATGACCTCATGCATGACTTGAACAATTTTCTAACTATACAACTGATATTTATCTTCCCTTGGACCTCACTCTCAACTGGGCATTCCTTAGAAATTACATGTAACAAGTATTTATAATGAATTATCAGTTAACTGATTGATCACTACTTGTGAATTAAATTACATTTAATTCATTGGAATTATCACTAGCTCATCTCTCAGTTAGAAATAGTTAAACTAATTTTAACTCAATTAATTGATTTAACTAATTACAACTCATAAATAAATATAACTGGACCCCCTAAAAATAGGAAAATCCTCTACATTCCTCCTCTTAGACCCCCAACTCAAATTTCCTAATCTAACTCAGTGTTTCTGACTTAGTTAACTAATACAAGTTGTCATGAGATGAAATTACAATCTCTCTTCCAATTTAATTAAGGGAAAAATAAATAAGAAGCCCCCATTAGTGCCATTTCAACACAACATAGCTCCAAGATATTTACTTGAAGCATAATAATGCAAGACAAAAGTCCTAAAATGGAACTGTTAAAATGGGTGTAGTGCACATAGTTTCCATTAAAACAGAAAATACCTATTTGGTGTCTTTGTTCCATAAGAAAACATTAACTTTAAAAAAAAATTTAAGAGGTTAGAAATTTTATGATGACTATTCAAAATTTCTATTATATCCCATAAGTCATAAGGAATCCCATACTATCCTTAAGGTATTAGGGCATGGCCAGGCCAGTACTACATAGGTACAAATTTTGTGGGATCCAATAACACTCAACCCTAATTAATGAGAATGTGACCCAATTATTCAACCTTTGAATCCTCAAAATCACATTTAGATCAATGAATAACTATGGGTCATATATGAGCTCTAAGGATCTATCAACATGCTCTACTTAAGAGTACAAAGCCTTATTGTATATCAATATGTCATCAAAGAATACAAGGATGAAATTTCATACAAAGGTTTAAAAATTCTTATTTAATAAGTTATAAACTATGGATGAATCATTTGCAAACTCTAAAGAGAAACACAAATATCTCATAATGAACTTCACATGTTTGGAAGGATACCTTAGAGATGTCCAATCCCTCATATGTATATGGCGGTATCATGATTGAAGGTATATTTTAGTGAATAACTTGGCTTCGTGAAGCTCTATGATGAAATGATCAATAAATAGGATGGGAAATTTTATTTGATGATAGAGTAATTTAGAGCCCAAAAATGGGACACATATTCCAAATACCTTTTTCCTATAATATCGTAATCATGGGTGATGATTAAAGGCTTATATTGGGATGCATGATTCTAGTATGTTTGTCAAATAATTTTTGAATGATTTCTTCTATTTCATAATTATGTGCCAATGGTTCTTATAAGGATCCACATTGGGTGATTAAATACTCAAAAATAGGGAAATAACATGGTCATGCTCACTATTGGAATCATAATCCTCTCGAGTTAGGTTAATTTGTCCTTTTCACTTGAAAGGAAGGTGATATGTCTCAAGTGAACACCAACAGTCATGAGAAGTCCAAAATATTTCTTGGAAGATGAAAACATAGGTCACAAAAAATTAATTTACATATATATTTTGTAACTAACACAAAAACCTTATGCCTTATTCAAATTTTTTGTCGATATTCATGATTTTGACATGGTATCAAAGTAGGTGTGTTCCTAGCCTATTCACTTGTGTGAGAGTCATAGCTTTGTGCCCATTTTCGTACCTTATTAAGTTTTGAATTCCTTAACCCTGTCCACTCTAACATTATTTTCTCTCTTTACACATGTTAACATTGTTATCTAATCCTATTGGTCAGAACATGCAACCAGTATTACCTCCCTTTAATTCCTCCCTATGTTTCGATGGTGTGTTGAATGTGGATGTAACATGAGGTTTGTCTGTTTTCTTCAGCGAATGGTGTTGGAGATCCCAACCATACATCTATACATTGGAGAGATTGATCAAGTGTGTCTATTTTTAGAAATTTGTTGTTGGCCACCTACTAATTCTTGGTTCCAAAGAAAGTTTGGTGCTATGTAATTGTAGTTGTAGAAAACATAAGCATGCTAGGTAAGAAGATATTCTTCTTGAGATTCAAACTAGGGGTAAAAAATACCAAACATCAAGTGGATTTAGGAAGGAGAAGAATTTTATAGTGGATTATCAGAGTTATGCATAGTCATTTTGATGGGGAATGCTATTACTATGAGCTCCATTAAAATATATTATAGGAATAAAGGATTTCCTATAGTGTGATAAGGCCTAACCCATTGGAGATAGGAAATTGAGCTAGTAGTGCTGGTAGATTTGAGATATGACATTTAGGAAATAAAAAGATAGAGTGTTTCATAATTTGACTACCATTTTATTTCTTTGCATCTCCTAAAGCCTTTCTCTCTTCCTTCACTCAGAAATGAATGAATCAACTACACAAGTTTCCATAAACATGTTGAAATCAAGGTTTGTCCAGTTTGATCTTGTGTCCTTCATTAAATACTAGATAAACTTATTTATTATCCAAGGGAGATTTTTATTTTTGTATTTTTCAATTTTCAGTTTTAAAAATTTTACCAATGTTTTTCAATTTATGTTGATATTTCATATTTTTTTTATGATTTTTTTGTTTCTTGGACTCTTTTTTATTTTATCTCAATGCCAATTATTCCAACATTGGTCAAAACCATTGACAAATCATGGTGAGTCTCCTATTGTTAGGGCACCCACAAATTGTTTGTCATTGAAATGAACAATAACACTAGAGTGGAATTTCCTTAATATGTGCTACATTAACTATTTGATCATTTTAAGGAAATTAAACATAATGATTATGAATGTATGTTTATTTCCTTCCTTAAGACACATTTCCTTGCAATTCAGGATAATAGGACCCAACATGCATAACCATTAGACATTAAGAAGTACATCACCACCTCCCATTTTAATAATCAATATTTGATATTTGAGTTGATAGTCTCCCATTCAAACTTTCACATTTTTACATTGGATTTCACAATTCATCATACTGCCACTAGATATCATAACTTGAATTATGCACGACATGGATATAAGAATGGGATTCTTTGGTGACTCCCCTATGATAAAATTATGGTTGTTTCAACTATCAAACAAATAGTCACCCTGTATTCCTTTATGTAACCAATCAAATTCAATGTTTGGGGTATGGAAATTCAGAATGAAGCACTTTTAAGGGAAATTTGATGTTCTTAACAAGGAGCTCCCAAGTTTGTTCTTCTTAAGGAAGAGGGGTCTCTGCTAATTCTAGTTTAGAAATTTCTTCCAATTGTTCTTGGGAAGACACATCCATTTGGAATATTTTTTCCTTCTTTACATTCATGCCCTTTGAAATACCATTCATAAAAATTATAATAACACTTTAGGCCTTGGATTTTTATGACTTCTCTTGGGGATGACTTTTGGATTTTCAAGGGATGACAGGGGGAGGAGATGGTATTAGCTACCAAAGAGGATGAGGGTAGAATACAAAGTGTGGGTATTTTTTTCTTTGAATTTGTTAGCATCTCAACACTCTAAGCTCTCTTACAAGCTTCTAACCAAATTGTTTGGGACTACATTGAGACTTGTGCTCTACTTTCCTCTCTAATACCTCTGATAAAACATTATTTAAAATGGAAATTAATTAGGTTGTTTGTGCATACTTCTAGATACTTAAAGGATGTTATAAAGTATGAAACTATGCATATATAGTGTTATTTTGTGAAACAACCCAAATTTTAAGTGTCTAATTCAATATAAAATAGTTGGTGTTCATAAATATGATTCGAGCAATATATCCTCCATAATATTTTTTTATCCCATTACCAATATTACAAATGCTCTTGATCCAAACATAGAATGAGGTAGGCATGTAGGCTTTTAGTAGAAGGATATTGAAGGGAGTTGGTTTTTTCAAGAAACTATTAGAAAATTATATATTACAAAGCAATGCAACACATATAATATGCAGAAAGCACAAGCACACAAAACACATAAAACCAGAGAGACACAGATATACGTGGTTCACCCAATTTGGGCTACGTCCACCTCGAACAACCAATCCTTCCTTTCTATTATCTAGCAAAATGAAGAGACACAACCTACAGTAGATCCGCTGTAATATCCTCTGTTCTCTCTCACAATCTCCTTATCTATTTATCACTCTAAGAATACTCATACAATACATAGCTGTAATACAATACCCTCATACAAGAGAGGGGTTTCCTTCTAGGGAAAAAAACCCTAAACTAAACATAACTTCTACCATCAGATCATCCATCTAATGAACGGCCCAGATTGAATAGAAATTACTATACTTTTACAAGGAAATTTTACATCTGTTTTTAAACCGGGGAGCCTTTGCCCCGAAACTAAGCCGAGAGGAGCTCCATAGGTATTCCCCCTAGACCCCTAGGCGGCGTTTAATTTCGGGCGGGCGTTTAATTTCGGGCATCGTTGTTGCCCCATTAAGGTACAGGGGTCCAGTGCTGTGATAAAAAATAAACAAGATAATTAGGCTCCACACTCAACATAAACAAAAACTTTTAAATGGGGAGGTGTGATCCAATATGGATCCTTCAAATAATCTATCCTAGTAAATTTGTAATGAGACATTAAATTTTGCAAATTTGAATGAAAAATCAGAAACTAATTTTCACTTGGAAGATGATATGAACCATTATTATTGTTGGATTTTCAAGGGGACTTATAGAGAAGAGGAGAGGAGTCCAAGCTTGAGATGATGTCTTGAAGTAAGATAATGGTAGAGCATGAGGAATTTGGAAGAAGAAGTTTGTTTGAAGATTAAAGGTTGTCTTGAGATTAAAAAAAGTAAAAATTATGAAAATATGCCCATGATTAATAATACATCACAATCATAGTTAAGAGTGCACAAATCATTATTATAACCATTTCCTAAGCATAATAAAAATCATTGATTAAATGATAGCTTTTCCATTTGGATTTCCAGGGTAAATTCTATCTAGGTGTTAGTTATTTTTGTAATTGCATTTGGTTACATTGTTTACTTAATAAGTAAAATGTTATAATTATGCCAATTATTCTCCCTTATTTCAATTTTTATGGTATCTATAGCCAATGCCATCAATCATCAGTTTCAATTTCTTCCCCTAATTTAGCTAATTGAGCAAATCTATTAATTTGGTTCACCATTTTTATGGGATTTATATAGACATAAGATGCAACCTATATTAATTATTGTTGATTATTTGGTTTGATGAATCACATGCCACATATTTTTTTTATTTTTTCCAACAATATCTTGTTTTATAATTCGATGGAACCCTTAGCTGCACACTATTAGTTTGTGCATTTATGAGTTCCCTGCAAAGTTGATTTTCACCTACAATTCAATCAAGTGTTTATTTGGATAGATGGAGAGAATTGTATAACCAAATCAACCCATGATTCATTCATGACATAGGGATTTTTCTTGGGCTATATAAAATTTTCCATGTAGTATAAAAATTATAACAACAACAATAATGTTTATTTACAATTCATTAATTTCGATTTATTGATATTAATGATCTAATTTTTAAATAAATTTTTAATTCGGCAAACATGAAAGCATTGAGTATTCATAAAACACTCTTTAAATCCCTAAGGTAGTGGGCATTGAAAATTACATACACTCACCACTAAGCTCTATTTTGTTATAAATCACTCTTACATAGTCATAAGAAAATCCCTTTGTGTATGTTAATTTCTTTTGTAATGCATTTTGTATGGGTTAAATGATAGAAATAAAAGTTGCACACTACATAAAAATATTTGTATATTCATCTTCAAACCAATATACATCATACTAATATAGTGCATATGAGATCCAACAACATCTGAATTAGGAGAATGTTGTCGAGAAAATCTCTCAACATACTCCAAAAATCATCAAACCATTCTCTAAAGAAAACATTATTCCTAACACCCTCTGATAATGTTTATTGTATAAATAATAATATTTAAAACACATACAATGCACATTCAAGTAACATTTATCTGATAGTTTGGTATGGTCTCCATCAAAACTTATACCCACTTTGGAATCTCCCAGATTGCACTCTTTCTCCATCAAAACCTTGAGATTACTGCTCAACTCATTTAATACACAACTTCCTCAGACCATCCTTGAAATACTTGTAACAATCAACAATATTGACATACCAATCTTGTCGGGGCTTCCACAAGAAAAAATGTCAAGTAACTGAATCACTCTATGGATATACCACCATCTATCAGATACTTAGCTTTTGGATATGCGTTAGTTTATAGGAAGATAGTTTAGATACTGGATGTATTCAAAAGTTAATCATACAACTTAACCTATATAAAACATAAGGATCTCATACTATAATAAATAATTGTTGTTCTTGGGTTTTCGAGCATCAATAACCACTGATTGTAATACTATGTAGACATAATTAAACCAATGAAATGTTAAGGGGTTTCTAAGCTTCGAGAACCGTCAATTTAGATTAGCTTACACTCCTCAGTGATTAGTTCTACACATTTTACAAAATTTACATAAATATATCATATATGAATTAATATGATGTAGTCCAAACATATTGCATTTAATTTTCTAAGACGAGACATGTCATATGGAAAAGAAAAGAAGAAATTTGGGTCATCTAACTGATCCCTACAAATTTGGATCAAAGTAGCTTTGATTGTGAAGGTTCCATATTTTTTTTGTTATCTTTTGGTCACCTTCCTAACTCTAGAAAAAATGGATGTTGAATTTTTGGATTGATTCCTCATTTGTTTAAGAACCAATGGAGTCTCTAAGACATGGTTTTCAAATTTAATGGACCTTGATCTAAAAATAAAATCCATCAACGACAAAAATACTTAATGGAATATTGAGATTATGAAAAATTTAAATTCAACTATTATCACAGATTATTGTGCATTGATTGGTAAACCCAAACCACACACAAGATGATTCCCACTTCCTTAAAAATTCCAAAAATACTTGTGGGATAAATTAAACGACTGCTCCAATATGGTTATCAATTTCCTGGAATGGAACAATAAATCTTCAACAATTAGGAAACATGCCTTGTTCCCAAACACATGAAAGGTGAATGTGAGACCGAGGCCATGTTCCCCAAGTCCATGTGCAATAATAAATTGGTGGGATCCTAGGGTAGAGCCCTGGTTGGTACTGAATGGGGATATTGTGTTGAGTGAGGAGGAAAACCCCACAAACAGACCAACCGAAAAATGAGAGAGAGATGTCATATCCTTATGGAGAACTCTCATAAAAACCCATGTAATTACAAATTGTGGAAATATTGTTAATATAATACATATAATGAAATAAAAAGAAATAAATGAGCATCCTGGTAGTACATATTCGCGAGGATTGGTTAATCAATTATAAGAAAGAATCTGTTATAAGTAAACAATAATTATTTGTAACTTAGTTTCATCTTGTATTCACCATAAAAGAAATATATTCTATAAAGAAAAGGGCAGACTAATGGTGAACGAATGAGGTTGAATGATTTGATGCACATTGTCATTCATATCCTTATGTTACTCATTTATCATGTTCCCTCAATGGTAGAAATACACCATCAATGAATGGTGAATGGGTCCACTATGTTAAAGAACGTAATCTCAACCACTTGCTAGGTGTCGAAACCATTAGTCCAAGTGTCCAGTTCAGTTTCTAGTTACTCCAGTTTAGTCCAGTTACACTACAGTCAATTATTGCTAATGTTTCCAATGTATTCTATTTAACTATTTCGTAATATTGAGATGAGAAATCCTCTACTCCACTTCTTTTCAGTTTTTAATTCTTGTCATGGTATTAGAGCTAGCTTGCATAAGCCTCCCTGGAGAGCAACAACAGAGCCAAGAAGGAGCAGTGAAGAGGAGAAGTTGGTTGGCACGACTGTTAGGCTAATACTCATGCCAAGGCACCGAAACAAAGGATTGGCACAAGAATGAAAGCCATACCCGTGCCATTTTTTTGACTTGCGTTGTTTTTCAATAGTCGCGGTTGTTTAGAGTCGCGATCGTGCCAGTCAGAAAAAAAACAAAAATCAGCATCTGCGTTAATATTCATTCACTTCTACGCTTTCCAGGTAACGGAGAGCATGCATTGATTGACTGCGTTAACAATAACGCAAGCCATAAGTTCATCACCAGCGTTAAGAAATCCAGCGTGGAAAAAAGTAAAGTCCGAAATTTATTAACGGGATGGAGGTTATGGTATTTTTTTTATACTGTTCGTTAAGTCGTTCAACAGCCTTTTTTAAAAGTCTAATGCATGGAGGTACGAGATTTTTCAGATCATTGAATGTGATTTAAAAAAAATCAAACATAAGGTTTTTTTTTAAATGGTTGATTCAATCATCAAAAGGGAGAACAACATTTTAGAGGTATCGTTTTAAAAAAAAAGTGAAAGGCCTTTTTATATAAAGAAGTTTTTTTATTAAAGTTTTTTTTTATAAAAAGAAACTTAAAATGTGAAAAGGTTTTTTAAGGTTTTTTTTTTTTTTTTAAACTTAAAGTTGTGATGTGAGAAAGTGAAAGTGAAAGTTTGAAAGGAGATTTTTTTTCAATGAAAATGTAAAAGGAGCATTGTGAGAGCCTTGTGAAAGTGAATCTGTAGAAAGATATTTTTTGAGGAAATGAAATTTTTAGAATCAAGGTATTTTATGGATATGTAGACTCATTTTTTTGTGGAAGCCAAACAATGAGGTCATGGGAAAATCCAAGAGGATAAATAAAAAACAGAAGATGTTCGAGATCTTTTTAGATCTGGAAATAAGAAGGCAAAAATATGCCTATACATTAAGATGCATAAAAGAATCAGTCAATGAAAGTATACTTCCCCTGATTTCATATGCCAAGACAGCCAAGGAGGCATGGGATACCCTTGAGAGATGTTTTGGTGCAAAGGGGAGTATTGAAGATGAAGATAAAGGTGGATCTATAGCAGCAGATATACAACGAGATAAAGAGTCTAAAGCATCAGAGAGAGAGCACGAAGATGCTTGTGAACCCCACTGTACACAGCTACATGTGGACGATGATTTGATGATTCCAACAACAGAGCTTGCTGATGAAGATTTGATGATATGAGCAACATGGCTTGCCGACGAAGATGTGATAAATCCAACAATAGAGCTTGCTAACGAATATGTTTTGATTCCAGCAACACAACTTGTCGATGATGTTTTGATGAATCTAGAAACATAGCTTGCTGAATATGGAGTGGTAAATCCATCAACAGAGCTTGCTGATGAGGATATGATCGATCCAACAACAGATTTTACTGATGATGACTTGTTAATTCCAGCAACACAACTTGCTGATGATGTTTTGATGAATCCAACAACAGGGTTTGCTGATGATATGGTAATTCCAGAGACTAATATTGTTGATACAAAATTTGATCAATATTTATTGGCTAATGATGACTGGTTGCAGATGATGCAACAAAAATATGATATCGACATGATGTTATTTGGTGAGATAACCCCACTGCAGTTAGTGGAAGACAACCTATTTGCAGCATTACAGATTAGTGGAAAATAGACAAAGACAGAGACAAAAACAGAGAAAGAGGCAGTGAAGGAGGCGCAATAGCAAAAAGCTCTCATTGCAGAGCAGAAGGAAGAGACAGAGAAAAAGACAAAAACAGAAACAAAGAAAGAAGTCTACAAAGAGAAAGCAGAAACATAGAAACATGCAGAAGCAGAGAAGGAAGCACAACAGGATAAAGTTTCCACTATAGAGTAGAAGGAAAGAGAGACAAAGAAAGAAGAAGCGCAACAGGAGAAAATTCTCATTGAAGAGCAAAAAGACCAGAACCAATGTCATTCTGAAAATATTTTTAATTATAACATTGATTTCAAGTGTACAGGTACATAGATTGATTATGAAGAAGAGCTAAAGTTTATTGAAACATGGCTTGCAACACCATTTCTGGATGATATCTACACACAAGATGTAGATATGAATGATGAAGATGACATGCATGACGAACATGTTAATGAAATTTTCAGCTATTGGAGTTTTGAAGAAATAAGATATTATTCTAATCTTATGTTGCAGCAGATGGATGATGAAAAGCACACTACAGAAGACAATATGTGGTAGCAACCCACATTTCTTGAATATGTACAGAAAATGCTTAGATAGCTTGGAACAGTAAAAGACCTGCACGAGAAAATCAAGAAATTGAATTTTGAAGGATATAGAAAAGCGAAAAATCTAAAACAATTTAGAGGCTACAGAATCTGGAAAAAGAGAAGAAGAAAACTAAATCTAGTTAAAGTCAAGTGTTTTAAATTGTAAGCCTCACTGAGACATAGACCTGTAGGTATCTGAATTAAATTTTTATGTGGTTGAAATTAAAGGGGAGTGTTAAAGAACGTAATCTCAACCACATGCTAGGTGTCGAAACCATCAATCCAAGTGTCCAATTAAGTTTCTAGTTACTCCAGTTACACTACAGTTAATTATTGTTGATGTTTCCAATGTAATCTATTTAACTATTTCATAATCTTGAGAAGAAACACTCTTTGCTCCAGTTCACTTTTCAGTTTCTCAATTATTTTCACGCTACTCATTAAATTAAGGAGAAGACGTCGAGTTAAATAAGTTCCAGTATTCTCCCTTCATAAGGAAAAACCCAATTATGGAATTCTACATTTATACAACGTACAATATGGAGAGGGAAAATTCGAGGGAAAATTCGAGATCATTATTTGCAATAACAATAGTGTATTTTTACTAATGCCTTGGGAATAATTTCATGGTTTTTATGCATTAAAATTTTGTAGGGAATTGTGTGTAAAAATATAAGGGAGTCATGAAATTTTCATGGAAAAGATTATACATGTGTATGTACAAGATTTATATCTATTATTCCAGATTTCCTTTGAAAATATAATATGCATATGCATGCATATCTACTATGCTAGATTCTTTATGAAATCACAAAAAAACCACAAATTTTTTTAGTGCATAGCTATTAGTAGTGTTTTCTTGAAAACGATATCAAGGATTTATTGTGTGTAGATATTAGTAATATTTTTTTGAAATATATTTTCCAAAAATATTTTCTTGAAAATATCTCACGAATTTTGAGAGAAGTTAATGTATGTTTTCGGAAAATATTCATGAAATATTATTCGTAGAAACATAGTTTAAATATGTGTGTAAATGCACAAAAAGAATAGCTAATAGGAGAAAAAATATTGAGAACGAAAAATGTGTATTGTATGCATTACCATAGATTTATTGAACAACGAAATATGTATAAATATGAATATACATGGACAAGAGACTAGCTAAATCTCATATATTTTCTTGAAAACAAATATGCATTTAGTTGGAAGAAATATTTGTTTACGTATGCATAAAATGATTAGCTATTATGTATATTTTTGGGAAAAAAATATGTAATTGCATGCATGAGAAGAATAGCTAATATGTTAGTTTTCTTTTGAAGAGGTTATGTATTCGCAAACAAGAGAATATAGCTATTATGTATTTACATGCATAAATACTAGTTATTATGCATTTAATTTTGAAAATAAATATATATTTGCATGCATGAAAGAAATATGCCCACATAATTAATAATATTGTATTATTTTCTTGGACATAAATTTGTGCACATAACTAATAACTATTATATTAAATTTTTTGAAATTAATTTGTGCATATAAATAATATTTATTGTATAAGTTTTGAAAAAGTAAGCATGTATTTGCATGTTTTAATTGTTTATATATATATTAGAAAAAAATCCACGGTTCTTGTGTGCATGAGCATAGGTTAAATATATTTATTTTCTTAAAAATATTTCTTCTGAAATTCTCAAAAAAAAATTATGGTTTTTTTGTGCATAAGTGATCAGGGGCTTAGTGTAAAAGCTCAAAAATTAAAGTGCTAAGAATTGAGTGGAAACTAAACGAATGCATCTGGCCCATCGCTAGGAATCCGATGCACTTTGTTTCATTGAAAACCGATTCGGGATGAAGAAGTTATAGTCTGCTGACTGCCATTTAGAACAGACGATTTAAAAAAAAAAATTGTAGAACACTGACATGTTGATGACATGGCAGCCAAGTCAGCATGCTGGGAATATTATTCAGTTTTTTCCCAATAGGACTCTGACAAGTGTTACAACAAGATTCACTTGTGAACTTTGAAAGTAATTTTTTTTTTATGATTTCTCTCCTAAGATTGAATTCGATTTTTTTTTATTATGAGGGACAACCCAACCAGAGGCTGACGCATGGTGCAGCTAGGGGCTGCCACATGCCCCCTCTGGTGGACCCTCTCCAACTCCAAGATTTTAATTTCAAACTATGCTATTGTCAAATTGCAATTTTATGATATGGGGGTTGAATTATTAAGCAGCTATGGTATTTAGATTAATTATATGGTGGTATTATACCATAGTTCAAACATTGGTGGCATTCATATATTATATATGGTAGGCGCAATTTAATTATATGGAAGGTTGGTTTATTATATGGCCCAGATTGACACATATTACAAAGTTCCAAATAAATAGACATATCCTAAGGTTCAATGGTGGAGCGCATATTACATGTGCTAAAGTTTGAATATAATGGTTTAATTTTCGAGGAGAAAAATGTATGAGTTCTGACGGAGGTCGGGGCTCGACCCCATGACCTCCCCCAACCTACACTCCACCCATACCAATGGGACATCAACTTGATCCTTAATAACCTATGCTCTCGACTACCATCTATGTTTATATTGTTGTAGCGGCAGGGGTATGGAGGGGGCCAGCCACCTCCCCATGCGACCAAGCCACAAAAACCACAGGCAAGTGGAAGTTTAATGACGGGATTTAAATATTAAACGTGGATTAATTAACATAATCCGTAAAGTTAAAAATGTTAAACCGAGATTTGTATAAATGCACTTAGTGTGTAGTTAAGCCAGCTTATCCGCCCTTAACTATCGTATTTGCATTAATTAAGACTGCAATTAACTTTGTGGAACTTTAGGGGTGTTGCCAAATTCAAAGAGACTTCCAAAGTTGGCAGACTTAACTGGAGTCTTCTCCAGATTTGGAGGAGGTTTCCTTAGAAAATTGAATGAGCCATATCTTGAGCAATTTTCGACCAATTTTGGCTCAGGAAGAGTCATTCCTAGCAGATTGGCATGCTCTAAACACATTGGTATCGGTTACAGAGGTAGATTAATGATTCTATGGGTTTTTTTTGTCACTTTTAAGAAAATAGAAGCCTAGGGCCACCATGAGGGAAGGTCATGCCTAGATCAGATGAAGGTCAAATTGACAGAATGAATAGTCATTTCTGATAGATTTTGACATTCTGGACTCATTGGAGTATGTTTCAGGAGAATTTAATGCATTTTTCACTTTTGAGCTAATACAGAGGCCTAAGCTGTGGAATCTGGACCAAGGAGATTTAGCCGAGGACAGGTGAACTCCTTCATCAAAACTCTGTGTTGATGGATCAATTGTGATGATTTTCTATTCTTTATGTTTTTATTGTTCAAAATATTGTTTTCATACTTTATGCTCTTGAATTCACTCATAAAAACTTAGTTAATTTACCTGTTGACACACATAAGAAAAAATGAAATCTATGTACATCAAGCATAAGACCAAAAATCAAATTTTAAATATAAAAATGAAATTAGTACAAAAAAGATAACATTCATACTCAGAGCAAGTTGGTATCAGAGCTTGGTTGAAAGGCAAGGTTATTTGCTTGATAGTTTCTTGAGTTTTGTGCAATTTTAATGGTTGCAAATTTGTGATGCTTGTAGAGAGGTGAAGGAAAATTTTTGGTTGCAAGTCCTGAGATTAGGACCAGAAGAGGGAGAGCTACAAGAGCACCATATTCACCCAAAGTTCCACTCATAGCCGCACTTGAAGCACCTCAAGTTTTGTCTCAAGAAGATGAGATTGAGGAGGTACAAGTTGTACAAGAAACTAAGTTGATTGAAGAGGTACAAGCATCAGAAGCTAAGATTGAATCCATAACCATCATGTTAGGTGTTGGAGAGACTCAAGGTCATTCGGAAGAGGATGATTTGAAGAGAGACTTCAATGACATAAAGAGGATGGTTAGAATTATGTTTGATGCATTTATTGTTGGGATGGCAGGAGAAGGTTATAAACTTCCACATCAAGAAGGACCTTCAGATGATAAGAAGGATGAAAAGAAGAGTTCAAAGTGTAGTGGAGGAAAGCCACCTCCATATCCACCATCTTCATCATCTTCGTCATCTCCATCAACATCATCTTCCACTTCCACCACAAAAACCACTCACACTCACTCAAAGAACACATGAGGAAAAACACCCTTACTCAAACTAGATGTCAAATTTGAGCTTCCAATGTATAATGGCGAGGTCAATGCAGAAATATTGGACAATTGAATACGTCAACTGGAGGTGTATTGCAAAATTCATAACCTTCATGAATATGACATAAAGATTCAATTGGATTCTTTGAGGATGGAAGGATCTGCACTTGTATGGTGGCAAGCAAGGACTCAAGAAGAGATTAAAAACTACAGTAAGATCTCTATGTCTTGGTCAATTTTTATTGCTGCCATTAAAAGGAAATTATATCCCTTAGTATGCAAAAGGAGATTATGGATTGGAAAAATTTTAGACAGTTGAAAGAGAAAAGTGTGCAAGATTATACTCATGAATTTAGGAGAAGAGCTCTTATTTTGGGTATTAATATATATTCTCAAGAAACTTTTTTAAAGTACATTGGGGGTTAGTGTAGTTACCTTAGGCACACTATTCTCATGTTTAATCCCACAAACATAGATGAATTTTTTGTTCAATCCACACACTTAGAAGCAAGAGGGAAATAGAACATATATGAGAAAATTGAAAGTGAGGGTAAAGGAAAGGGAAAGTTTTATGGAAGAGGAAATAGAAATATCTCTCTAAAAAGAGAGAAAGAAAAACTCACATGCAAAAATTGTTCAAAGACTAGCCATGATGAAGACCATTGTCGACGACCTCACCCAGAGTTGAAGCCAGACAAACTAAAAGCCAAAGAAAAGGGAAAAACATTTGTTATAGTTGAACATGACTTAGCATCAGATTCAGGAGATGAGAAAAAGATAACATCCATGGGTTTGAAGGGCAAACATAACAAGAACTAGTTCTTCAAATTGTTAAAATTTCACTCAAGATGAAGATACAAGAATAGAACTTTTCCATATTATAGTTGTCTCTAAACATACCAATATTGATACACTTTTTGATAGTGGGTCACAAGCTAACTTGATTTCCGAAGACTTGGTTAAGCAACTAGACCTTGAAACTATTAGACATACAAGGCCTTATCGTTTAGGTTTGATATGCAAGAATGAAAACTTGCAGGTTACAAGGAAGTGCATACTAAGATTCACCATCAATTCAAACTCTCTGGATGAAGTTGAATTTGATGTGGTTGTTGGGGTTCCCATGTTTTGGCCAGATTGGCAAGACCAAAAGATAATACAACATCAGAACCGCTTTGGGGCCCTAGGATCTAGCCCTCCTGGACCCTGAGAGGGATCTCTCCAATGAAACAAAGAATGATGTATCTTTGAAGCTCAAAATGAGATATTAGGCTAGTTATGAAGCACAAAGGATTTTAAAATGATTTGGTTGAAGGGTTGCTGGGTTGGTTAGGGGATCATGGACTGGGAAAGCAATGGAAGGAAAGGAACAAAATAGCAGGTTGTTTCAGCAAAGAGGATATGCCAAGAAAGTGCCATCCATTGGGCTATGGAGTCATGAAAGGAAATTACATGCAACAACTAGCCAAGGCTTCCAAAGGGCAAGTCATCTACACTAAAGGATCTTTTAGATTAGATGGTGGGATGAACATTAAGGAAAGAAGGTGAAAGAAGGAAAGACAACCAATTTTCTGTCTATAGATCAGGTCAGAGGTCATTTAACTCTAGAACTGCTTGGACATATTCAAAGGAAGCTCTCAAAGAGGGACAAAGGGGTTGCTTATAGATCGGACCAGAGGTCATTTAACTCCAGGTCTACTTTAGCAACTCCAAGGGAAAAATAGAAATAACAAAGAAACATCCAAGCAGCAAACCCTGAGTTCATAAATCAGCCAGTAGGCAATAACATCCACTACGCTGGTTAAACCACATGAATTCACTCTCAGATACACATAAAGCAGAAAACATTAAAAGTAGGGAGAGCAGGAACATAGGGCACCTAACAAGGGTGAATCCTATGTTATACTTCTGTTTCCTACCAGAAGAGCATGAAACAGTATGAAAATGTAATAAACAGAGTTAGGAAAAACATCACCAATAGTAATAGACCAGGATCGTGTGAAATGTTCTTTGATTAATTGATGCAAAACCAGTCATGTACAATATAGCTCAATGGCTGTTACAGTCCAGACTTTCTCCTCCCAGCCTATCACATACAACTACTCTGTTGCTCCCTCCAAAGACTGTCCTAACAATAAAATGAATCCCTCTAATAGCAATGACAGCAGCCAACAACAACCTTTACAATATGTTCTCGGGGGTTCTTATAGAAGAAGAGACGAAACCAGGAGTAGATACAAATTTAATGAGTCTCATTAAGACAGAATGGTAAAGGAGGCCAAGCCCATTCTGCTTAATGGCGCTATGTTGTACTTTGTAGACTGTCTGGAAGCGTCTGTCAGGTCGAGATTGACCTCCGATATGTTCTTTAAGTCCTTACAGTGGTCTGGAACTTTGTGCTAGCCTTCTGAAATAAATGAATTGGGTGGAAAATCTGCAAGGCCGCTCCATACCTACATAACTGCTGCCTGACTGTTTTAAATGAGCTTCAGTCAGTGTAATTAATCGTTTTAGGGCTCGAGGAGGCATGGGGATTTCTTGTAGGAAGGTGATCCATCTGGAGGAAAGTACTCTGCTGATATTAAACACAGATAAGACTTTGAAAGTGTGCTTAAATCTTCCAACTATGCCTTTTCCTTCGAATGCGGGGTTAAACATTAATTATATCAATGACATGCATTAACCCCTTCGGAATCTCTTCTGCTGATCCGTTGAAAAATGCTGGAATGGATTCTCTATGCTCTCTGTGCAATAAAATGAGTCTGTTATGAACCTAGATAGTGGTGGTAGAGGAAATGCTTCAGAGGCCTGGAGGAATAGTGGTGGAATAGTTGCAAGCGGTGGAAATGATGGAGAGTGGCTGAAGAACTGGTTAATAGTGTAAAGGACTGAAGATAAACACTTGAGAAAATTCAAAGGAGAATGGAGGAAAACAATGAAGAGGAGCCACAGATGTGGGACCTGGTCATGGCAGAGGGCGATAGATCAAGACCATCGAATCTTATGTGAGATCGACGGCAGAGATGGGGTCAGGGGGATCGCAATCGCAAATCGCAAATGAGGAGCGAGGAGAAATCGCAAAACGCAAAAAGGAACTTGCGATGCGATATTGCGACCGAGCGGGGTTGCAATGGGAGGAAAATGCGATAGAGGAAAGTGCGATGGGCAGAAAGTGCGCTAGGCAGAAAAGTCCGATGGGCAGGAAGTGCGATGGTGTGATATGCGATCGGAGCAATGTGCGATGCGAGAACTTGCGACGGGTGGATTTGCGATCAGTGATCGCATCGCAAATATTTGCGACGCGATCAAATCGCATCGCAAATATTTGCGATGGATCGATCGAACATAAACAACGAACATGCGAAATTGTGATTATGCGATTTGCGATGTAAGCAGCGGCGGGTTATATATGTGAGACCTTATAATAAGGTTTATATTATAATGTATGGCGGGGACGAAAAGGGAAGTGGTTATACGGTGGGGGCTTATAATAAACGTTAACATTGGTTTATTACAAGGTTCTAAGGGGTATGGTCGGGGAAGTTTAAAATGTAAGAAGGGAAATCGAAGGGGAGGCAGGAGGATGAGAACAAAGGCTTAGGGGTAAAGAAGAAGGAGGGAAAAGGAGGCCCTTGGGCATTTCTTCTTCATAACAGAGAGGCTTTATAATGGAAAAAAACAGAGGGGATTTTATCAAAGGACCAAAGGCACAAGGAGACTTCAAGGATGATGTGTTTTCAAGGGAAATGCATTCATTGAAGGCTCAAAAACATTTTAGCCCCCTATTTTCTTGTCAAAAAAATTATGGGGGGCTAACAGTGGCTCCACATGGGGATGGCTTCTTCTTGAAGGAGTCAAGAATTCAGAAAATAAATCTTTGGTGTAGGCCAGATGCCTGTTGCTTGAACCATTCTTTCTTTCTTTGATGAGTTGCCACAAATTGTGAAGACATTACATCAGCAGTAAAATTCTCCCAGACGACTACCTACCCACACTATAGTCCTAACACTTTTTCTTCTTGGGTGCCTTTGGACTTGCAGACCCTTTACATCATCAATTTTATTTTTTGCAAACAAGAAAATAAGCCTATTCTACTCTACCCTTATTACTCCATGAGACCAGATTAGACTGTTGGTCTCACATGTTTCTATACCTACACTACTACCTGCTAGGATTAGACTGTCTAGCAGGTTTCTTCTCTACATTCTAAGACATAAATTGAAACAACTAACTACATGCTCATAGACTGAGCTTTATTGAGCTTTTCCTACCTACCCTACTCTACTTGAAATATTTACAAGTCTAGATTACAAATACTGTCTTCCAATGCAACCAGTCCACCAAGTGATCCCATGGCTAGTTTTTCTTGCTCAACTCCTTGAGCAGGCTGGATAGGCAGGGCAGCTCCCACTCTTTTTGTTCAAAAAAAACAGCCTTGAAATTTTTTTTTTCTATCTGCAACATGTTGCTCAACAAGACCTTTGATCCTTCTTCAAATGTATGCAGGAAACATGCATAAGGATCACGAAAAGATACCTGGCTATGAATATCTGGAAGGCTGGCTTCAACCAGGATCTCTTCTTCTTCCACTGGATGGAGAAGTAGACTCTCTTGTAGTAGAGTGTCTCCTTCATCTTCTGAACTGGAGGACTCATCGTATATTGCAGTTGAGTCCTCGTTGAGCTCTGATATATTTTGCACTGTTGTGCTGAGCTCTGTGAAGAGATCAAAGTATTCTTGAGTAGGGGTGTATTCCTTTGCCTCCTCTTTTTCAAGAGAAGGCTCCTTAATTTCATTCTGCTCAAGAATCTCTTCTTTGCTTGCCTCCTCATCTTCTCAAAGGAAAGGCTGCTGGTTACCAGTCTCACTGATGATCCATGGTAAAGCAAAATGAAGATTCAAATAATCTTCATCTGCTATTATACTATCGTAGCTCTCCCCATCAGTGTCATAAATAGGCTGGCTCAACCAAGTCAACCATTCTGGGCGCTCAGCAGGTCTTTCTTCACCCTGATCCTCAGAGGAGTCTTCTGGATCTGAATCATCAAACTCGTAAGATGAATGAGCAGGGGAAATTGTTCTACAAAAGATTTCTGAGGTGGACCGTCGATTTAATATCTGATCAATCACCTCTTCGGTCAAAATAGGGTTTTCCCTCTCATCACGGACAGAAGAAAAATATTCCTCTTTTTCTTGTGTTGGCTGATTTGGAGGCATGATGTCTTCTTGAACCTCTTCTTCCATATCAGAATCTGCCTCTTCTATGTGGTCTCTTGTTTCCTTAAGGCAACTTTCCCTATCAGCCTTTGCTAATAGGTCTTGATATTCTCTGGTCAGCATAACACAAGACATAAGTGAGCAATCAGGAAGTTTCTGATCACCCTCCTCTTCGTCTTCCATAGATTCTTGAGCATCATACATGTCCTGCTCATTTTCTCGGTCTTGAGTTTGTTCTTGTTCTAAAGAAGACATGGGCTGTTCTAAATAATCATCATCTGAATTCATATTAGCCATGTACATCTCGAGCACTTTACCAAACATTTCTGTTATTCCACATAATTGATCATACAAAGAATTATACTTTGCATCCCTGTCCATGTTTGGATTCATGCTTTTGCAAAGAAGGCTACTGTTTCTTCTCAACCAGTTCAGTGTCCTTCACTAGTGGATTCATTAGGTCTTTGGATCATAGGGAGTGTGGAGTCGCCAGGTCGATGATTATGAATGTTTGAAGCAGGATGCTGTCCACCATTAGCAATGAAATGCCAAGCTAAAGGCAAAGTGGTCCCTTCCCCAGTGGAGTCGCCATTATGTTGGGGTTCCCATGTTTTGGCTAGATTGGCAAGACCAAAAGATGAGACAACATCAGAACCGCTTTGGGGCCCTAGGATCTAGCCCTCCTGGACCCAGAGAGGGATCTGTCCAATGAAACAAAGAATGATGTATCTTTGAAGCTCAAAATGAGATATTAGGCTAGTTATGAAGCACAAAGGATTTTAAAATGATTTGGTTGAAGGGTTGTTGGGTTGGTTAGGGGATCATGGACTGGGAAAGCAATGGAAGGAAAGGAACAAAATAGCAGGCTGTTTCAGCAAAGAGGATAGGCCAAGAAAGTGCCATCCATTGGGCTATGGATTCATGAAAGGAAATTACATGCAACAACTAGCCAAGGCTTCCAAATGGCAAGTCATCTAAACTAAAGGATATTTTAGATTAGACGGTGGGATGAACATTAAGGAAAGAAGGTGAAAGAAGGAAAGACAACCAATTTTTTGTCTATAGATCAGGTCAGAGGTCATTTAACTCCAGACCTGTTTGGACATATTCAAAGGCAGCTCTCAAAGAGAGACAAAGGGGCTGCTTATAGATAGGACTAGAGGTCATTTAAATCCAGGTCTGCTTTAGCAACTCCAAGGGAAAAACTGAAATAACAAAGAAACATCCAAGCAGCAAACCCTGAGTTCATACATCAGCCAGCAGGCAATAACATCCACTGCACTGGTTAAACCACATGAATTCACTCTCAGATACACATAAAGCAGAAAACATTAAAATTAGGGAGAGCGGGAACATAGGGCACCTAACAAGGGTGAATCCTATGTTATACTTCTATTGCCTACCAGAAGAGCATGAAACAGTATGAAAATGTAATAAACTGAGTTAGGAAAAACATCACCAATAGTAATAGACCAGGATCCTGTAAAATGTGCTTTGATTAATTGATGCAGAACCATTCATGTACAATATAGCTCAATGGCTGTTACAGTCCAGAATTTCTCCTCTTAGCCTATCACATACAACTACTCTGCTGCTCCCTCCCAAGACTGTTCTAACAATAAAATGAATCCCTCTAACAGCAACGACAGCAGCCAAAAACAACCTTTACAATATGTTCTCGGGGGTTCTTATAGAAGAAGAGATGAAGGCAAGAGTAGATACAAATTTAATGAGTCTCATTAAGACAGAATGGTAAAGGAGGCCAAGCCCATTCTGCTTAATGGCGCTGTGCTGTACTTTGTAGACTGTCTGGAAGCGTCTGTCAGGTTGAAATAGAGCTCTGATATGTTCTTTAAGTCCTTACGGTAGTCTGGAACTTTGTGCTAGCCTTCTGGAATAAATGAACTGGGTGGAAAATCTGCAAGGCCACTCCATATCTACATAACTGCTGCCTGACTGTTTTAAATGAGCTTCGGTTAGTGTAATTAATCGTTTCAGGGCTCGAGGAGGCATGGGGATTTCTTGTAGGAAGGTGATCCGTCTGGAGGAAAGTACTCTGCTGATATTAAACACAGATAAGACTTTGAAAGTGTGCTTAAATCTTCCAACTGCGCCTTTTCCTTTGAATGCGGGGTTAAACATTAATTATATCATTGACATGCATTAACCCTTTCTGAATCTCTTCCACTGATCCGTTGACAAATGTTGGAATGGCCTCTCTGTGCTCTCTGTGCAATAAAATAAGCCTGTTATGAACCCAGACAGTGGTGGTGGAGGAAATGCTTCAGAGGCCTGGAGGAACAGTGGCGGAACAGCTGCAAGCGGTGGAAATGATGGAGAGTGGTTGAAGAACTGGTTAATAGTGTAAAGGACCGAAGATAAACACTTGAGCAAATTCGAAGGAGAATGGAGGAAAACGATGAAGAGGAGCCATGGATGTGGGACCCGATCATGGCGGAGGGCGATAGATCAAGACTATCGAATCTTATGTGAGATCGACGACGGAGATGGGGTCGGGGGGATCGCAATCGCAAATCGCAAATGAGGAGCGGGGAGAAATTGAAAAACGTAGAAAGGAACTTGCGATGCGATATTGCGACCGAGCGGGGTTGCGATGGGAGGAAAATGTGATAGAGGAAAGTGCGATGGGCGGAAAGTGCGCTAGGCAGAAAAGTGTGACGGGCAGGAAGTGCGACGGTGCGATATGCTATCGGAGCAATGTGCATTGCGAGAACTTGCGACGGGCGGATTTGCGATCAGCGATCGCATTGCAAATATTTGCGACGCGATCAAATCACATCGCAAATATTTGCGATGGATCGATCGAACATAAACAACGAACATGCGAAATTGCGATTATGCGATTTGCGATGTAAGCAGCGGCGGGTTATATATGTGAGACCTTATAATAAGGTTTATATTATAATGTATGGCGGGGATGAAAAGGGAAGTGGTTATACGGTCGGGGCTTATAATAAACGTTAACATTGGTTTATTACAAGGTTCTAAGGGGTATGGTCGGGGAAGTTTAAAAGGTAAGAAGGGAAATCGAAGGGGAGGCAGGAGGATGAGAACAAAGGCTTAGGGGTAAAGAAGAAGGAGGGAAAAGGAGGCCCTTGGGTATTTCTTCTTCATAACAGAGAGGCTTTATAATGGAAAACAACAGAGGGGATTTTTTCAAAGGACCAAAGGCACAAGGAGACTTCAAGGATGATGTGCTTTTAAGGGAAATTCATTCCTTGAAGGCTCAAAAACATTTTAGCCCCCTATTTGCTTGTCAAAAAATTTATGGGGGGCTAACAGTGGTGACACTTGAGATATCAGGTATTGTATTAGGAAGTCCTTATCTGTATGATAGGAAAGCAGTAGTTCATCGCCATGAGAATAAGTATCACTTGTTTAAAGATGGTATTGAGTACATAATTAGAGCGCATAAGAAGAAGAGAAGTTTTTCTCTTATACATGCAGGAGAAATGAAGAGGATATTGAATGCAAGTCAAAATTTGACATTGTAGATGACCAAACAAAGAGATGTTTTGAATAAAACCTTTCAAAAATATGCTTATGCTTGTAATGAGATGTTTCAAGATTCTAATAGTTTGCCTTTGAAAGAAGGTGAACAAGATGTGACATAATTGTAGCAGTCAACATCAGTGTTGAGTAGTGTTGGAAATAAGATGTCGGTGCAAGAGAGTGAAAAGGTCAAAGAGAAAGCGACAAAGCAACTTGAAAAAGAAGGCATGGGTCCGACAAATTCTTATTTTTGGTTTCCAAAGGGTACATGGCAACGGCGAAGATACTTGTTCAAGATTCGACGCAAGTACAAAGCAAGATCAGCTAAGAATCACCATGGTGATAGTGTTCAAGGTGAGACAATTTTTTAGTTTCCTTTGATCAATGACCAACGAAGGAACAAGAGAGTTTCTACAAGAACATATTGCTACTCTGAAATTTTAGAAAAATTGCAGCATGACGATGTCAATGAAAACAAGAGAAGGTCACAAGAATCAAGGAAAAAGTTAACTTTTTTTGAAAAGCTCCAATTAATGAAAATGGGAAAATTTCAATTGATAAAGACTGGAAGGGTTAGGGAACAATACCCTCATCCACATGATCAGTAATTAGAGTTATTTTTGGGTCCAAAATGATTCTAGTGGGGAGGAATGATAAGGTTCTCAGTGTAAAGGCTCAAAAATGAAAGTGCTCATAATTTATTGGAAACTGAACAAGTGTGACCTGCATGTTGCCAAGAATCCATCAGACTTCATTTCGTCGAAAACTGACTATGGGTGAAGAATTTTTAGTCTGCTGACCCTCGTTCAGAACATGCAATTTTTTTAAAAAAATTGTAGAACAGACACAGTTTGTTGACATGGCAGCCTAGTCAGTATGCAGAGAATATTCTTTAGTTTTTTCCCAGTGGCACTGTGACAACTGTCACAATAGGATTTGCAAGTGAATTTTGAAAGTGAATTTTTTTTATCATTTCTCTCCTAAGGTTGAATTCGATTTTTTTTTTATTATGAGGGACAAACCAACTAGAGGATGACATGTGATGTAACTAGGGGCCACCACGTGCCCTCTCTGGTGGACCCTCTCCAACTCCAAGATTCGAATTTCAAACTATGCTATGGTCAAATTGTAATTTTATGATATGGGGATCGAATTATTAAAAAACTACGGTATTCAGATTAATTATATGGTGGCATTATACCATAGTCCGAACATTGGTGGCATTCATATATTATATATGGTGGGCACAATTTGATTATATGGAAGGTTGGTTTATTATATGGTTTGAATTAACACATATTACAAAGTTTCGAATCAATAGACATATCCTAATGTTCAATGGTGGAGCGCATATTACATGTACTAAAGTCCGAATACAATGTTTTAATTTTCATGGAGAAAAATGTATGAGTTCGGGCGGAGGTTGGGGCTTGACCCCACGACCTTCCCCAACCTACTCTACGCCCATACCAACGGGCCATCAACATGATCCTTAATAAACTGTGATCCTGACTACCATTTATGGTTATATCATTGAAGTGACAAGGGTATGGAGGGGGCCAACCCCCTCCCCATGCGACCAGATCATGAAGACCACATTCGAGCCGAAGTTTAATGGCGATATTTGGATATTAAACATGGATTAATTAACATAATCTGTAGTTAAAAATGTTAAACCGAGATTTATATGAATGCTCTTAGTGCGTAGTTAAGCTAGCTTATCTGCCCTTAACTACCAAATTATCATTAATTCAGACTATAGTCAACTTGCAGAACTTTAGGGGCACCACCAAATTCGGTGGGACTTCCAAAGTCGATAGACTTAACTGGAGCCTTCTCCAGAGTTGGAGGATATTTCCTAGGAAAATTGAATGAGCCATATCTTGAGAAATGTTTGACCAATTTTGGCTCCTGAAGAGTCATTCCTGGAAGATTGGCATGCTCTGAATATATTGGTATAGGTTATAGAGGAAGAGGAGAAATTCCATAGGTGTTTTTGTCACTTTGAAGAAAATATAAGCTGAGGGCCACCAGGAGGGAAGGCCATGCCTAGATCAGCTCAAGGCCAAATTGAGAGAATGAATTGTCATTTCTGATAGATTTTGACATTTTGGACTCATTCGAGTATGTTTTAGGAGCATTGGATGCATGTAAACAATATTTTTTTTAGTTTTGACCTAATACAGAGACCCAAGCCATGGAAGCTGGACCAAGGAGATGTAGCCCAGGAGGGGTGAACTCCTTCATCAAAACTCGGTGTTGATGGATCAATGGTGATGGCTTGTTGTTCTTTGTGTTGTTGTTGTTCAAAATTTGATTTTCATACCTTATGCTCTTGAATTCACTCATAAAATCTCAATTAATTTACCTGTTTACTGATGCAACCAAAAGGGTGCTTTTACCCACATGTGCAAACTAATTCCATAGTCTGCCTTATACCCGAGGATAGGTTCATACATTCTCTAAGAACCTTTTTAAAACCCATTATAAACCTTAATTAAATTATTTTATGCAGAAGCTCCTTTTTAAGTGGTTCTCAGATTTTATATCTCATATAATAAAATTTGTACTTTATGCCGTGGCCACCTTTTTTATCTTCCCTATTGCATATGTGGCATCGCACTTTTGCAATCTTAGGACTTCAGTGCTTCACACCTTTTACAACTTACCTCCCCGCTGATTCACCACTTAACAATTTTCACGATATTGCGACTTCATAATTTGCAGCTTCTCCACATCGCTCGTCACAAAATTTAACGTTTAACAATCAACATATCCCTTATCCTATGTGATATGCGATATGTGTCGCATCGTATCACAAAATCCTTATCTCACCGCAACTTAACACTTTATCACATCGCAAGGAAAATAACTTACAGTGCGAACTTTTACCAATAAACACATAAATCTGCGATGCATGATATACGCTTGGCTACTTCGCCGACATGTGGCTCCTCTCTACAACTATTTCCCCAAATTACCACATCGCAACTTAAATGGTTTCCCACTTATCATAGCTATATGTTTTACCTGCGACTGGAACCTTCAATAATATTTTATCCAGCCTTCACTTCATCTATCAACTGGAAATTTTAAACAAAATTTCTACGTGGTCAATATCCTCTTTGTCAACTACACCAGAATTGGAATCACTCATGATTCTACCTAGTTATTCCACTGTAAGTCTTTTTTCACTCAGAAAGACTTGTTCAATAATTAAAATTCATTCACAGAGAATTATTTCACACACAAACAATATTTATTCTATTATGGGTCACTCAGTGCGTAACAAAAAACAATCACACAATTTTTATGATTTATCAACACAACACCTATTCATGAACTCATAATCGAGTTTTCTATTCACCAGTAAATATTTACATAAGGATAAATTTCCTCTCGGCTTGATTTTCTCTTTCAGTGGCCTTTCAACACTTCTTCTTTATCTCTCTGCCCATAGGCTTTCCTCCTCTCTCTTCGTAGTTTTTTTTTTTTCAAATGAAATTCTATCCTTTAAATATTTATCAACATATTCCTAAGTTTTAGCAACTAACTCCTATAATTAGAAACCCATACTTAACTCTATATATGACTCATTCACTAACTCCTCAAATCATCCCTCCATCTCAGGGATTTGTTACATAGTTAATTATGACTAAGGTTTTTGACTAATGACTCAACACCTATATAGAACCTTCTAGACTAATACTTGTGAACTATGAAGCATTTACAAGACTTTACAATGATTATACAAAGAATTGTCCCTCTTGGACCAATGTCAAGAGCTTAGATCTTGAGTTCCATTAAAAACTTAACTTGAGGCTAGATGCTCCTGCATCAAACTCCCAAAGTAGAAAGAAGACATGATCACTTGATCATGTACCTTCAACCCTCGTCTTTCCTAGATCCCAAACTCTGTTTTGCTGCCGTCCATAAGCTACATTGTCTTCATAATTCTTCAGCTGCAATCTTCCAAGCTTACATGCTTTGTATTGTAGTTCTCTGCTATCTCTACCTTCATTGTTCTTCACTTTCCAAACAATTCCACAGTGGACTTCTTTCTTCATTCTACTATAGCTCATCTTATGTGTCTTCATTAGGTTCCATAGTTCATCTATGGCTTTTTGTAATTCAGTCTGTTGTTGCAACCTAATTTTTTTTTCCTTACTCTGCCATTTCACTTTGCTGCACTTTATCCATTCATCACTAAAATGCTGATTTATTTCTTCATCTCTTCTTGCTTCAATTTCTTCTTTTTCACTTGGAATTAATCCATTTACTACTGCAAATATTACTCTTGACATTGCTTCCTCCAATTCCCTTTTTAATTTTCTCATCTCAAACACATCATCAATATGTTGTTCATCAATTCCAACATATTTTTCTTCCTCTTCCATGACAATCCTCAGTGATTTTCCTTCACCTCCTTGACTTATTTTGATAGTCAATTCAACTTCTTTAAACATGACATCTTCATGCTTTACATCTTCCTTATCATTATGCCTTACCTAGCAACTTTCATTCTTCTTCAGTTCTAAAACAGACTCTCCTTCAACTTGTGACATGTCTGCCTCATCTTCATCAAAACTAGACATCATAAACCAATTATCAGAAAAAATATAAGGCCTTATTGCCTTTTCTTTCTCTGGAAACATCTTAGTATGTTGCTTTGATTTTTCCTCCAACTCCTTTTTTAGCACATTAGCATGCTGATTTAAATTCTCCAAAGAACTCAGGAGACTTTTAGCTAGTCTCACCTCCATATCTTCTATTTCAAGGATGTCTCTCTGCTCTGGTTCACAATAATGAACTCTTTCCTATTAGCTCCCTATATTACTAGTATAGTCCCTTATTGTTGTAACCCCCTTATTGTTATTATTGTACCCTTGTAACCCCCATATTGTTATTATTGTGCCCTTAAATTATTATTGTTAGGTCAGCTAGGATTACATTGTGGCCCCATGGACTCCTATATACAGAAACGAGGTTTTGTAATTTGAATCATCTAGGAATTGTGCATTCATTTAATCTATTGGAGGTTGCACACTTGAAGTGGCTTATTTTGAAGGCGTTGATATCTCTTTTCTTCTATTTTTGGATTTGGTTTCACAACATTTGGTATTAGAGCTTTGGATTCTAGGGTTTTCACTGCTCCAAAATAGTCATCATAGCATTTGCGCTATAAAAAAATTTCTACTAAGGTTCAGAAGCTAAAATTTTTAGAGTACGAAGCCGAATTCCACGGGAACATTTTTGCAAAATTTCAGAGCTTGGTTCGCAATATTTTCGAAGATATGATGTGTGGAATTTAGGGATTTTTACAGGCTCCTGAATTTAACCTAAACAGAGCATCGTGGTATTGTTGCGAGAACGTTTTTTCTAGGAAGTTTCAGAAGCTGAAATTTTTGGAGAGCGAAGCCGAAATCCTAAGGAACATCTTCACAAAACTTCGGAGTTTGGTTTGCAATATTTTCGGAGATATGATCTTTGGAAGTTAGGTATTTTTCAGGATCCCAAATTTCATCTCAAAGAGGTTATCGTGGGAAAATCTTCATATCTCTCTCTCTCTGAGCATCGGATTAGAATTTTGTAAAAAGTGGCCGCAAGTACACAAACTCTAGTTTCCTGTCTATCAATTTTAGAGCCAAAGAAGGAAACATGAAGATGTGGCAAGTCGTACAAGTTCACTCTACTGAACTAGTCCATAATTGGGTCATTGTGGGAGATTGGACATATCTTTGCCTTGAAGAATCCAAATTAGGTCAGACCTATGAAATTTGAAAGAAGCTTCAAAGGAATACTACAAGGCTGAATTTCAGATATTGAGGATCTGAAATTATATAGATAATTCAATTTCAATATAGAGCTCCTAAAAAGCAAGTAAAAGGTGTGTATTTTTTTCTCCCGAATTGCATAAGTCTTATTTGAAGAATCAATTTGAATTTATTCCAAGGGAATATTGTAGAATAGATATCAGTATTGGATTATAAAATGGCCTCTAAAAATAATTCAACACCCATTAAGCCTTTAGAAGGCTCTACTATGACTCGTGAAGACGAAGAATGGCAATGTGACATATCAAAATTACAAGAGCAAGTGCAACAAATTTCGCTCTCGCAAAGAGAAAAAAGAAATGACATGGAATTTTTGAAGAAAGGCATGGAAACTAAGATGGATGGTTTGAAGAAAGGCGTGGAATCTAAGATGGATGGTTTTAAGAAAGGCATGGAATCTAAGATAGATGACATGGAAGCTGGCATGGAATCTAAGATGGATGACATGGAAGCTAAGATCGATGAGAAAATGGAAAACATGAAGAATGATCGAAAAGCAGACATGGAAGGCTTGATGACAAGCTTAAAACCAGAAATGATTCCTAATGGCGGAAATATAGGAGAAGAACCTCATGATGAGAACAAAATAAATGTTAATCGTGATTTCATAAACTCGAATGTTGGTGGGAAGAACCACCATATTCCAAAAATGGATATGAGGAAGTTTGATGGAAAGGATCCTGTAACATGGATACTACAGATGGATCAATATTTTGATCTCCATAACGTGCAAAACACACAAAAGGTACACATTGCAACTTTACATTTAGAACAAAATACATTTGTATGGTATCGATGGCTTTGCTCCCGTAAAAAAATTGTCACTTGGTCAATTTTACGGAGGAAATGATAGCACATTATGAGGATACAAAGAGCAACACCTTCTTTAGCCAATTGATAAATCTCAAACAAAAGGGTTTAGTGGGGCAGCACATTGAGGACTTCCAAAAATTGAATATAAGGGTAACTGATATTCCAGAGGAACACGGGATTGATCTCTTCATAGGCACTTTAAAGGATAACATCCAACATGAAGTTCGTGTTCTGGAACCTGATTCATTGGAGAAGGCATTCAGGTTGGCAAGAAAATTTGAATGTAAAATTATGGCGACAAGGAAGCCTACCACTCAATTCTATAAAGAAGGAAATGTTGCTACGCCTAGATTTCCACAACCTACAAGGTTGACACCACAGCAATTAGAAGAAAAAAGAGCAAAAGGGCTTTGCTACAGTTGTGATAGAAAATACACTAAAGGTCATAAGTGTGCTGAGAAGAAATTATTTTACATAGATTGTGAAGAGGAAGAAAAAAATGAACAAGAAGAGGATATACACCAGGAACCAACCCTAGAAGAGGAAGAAATGAGTCCGACCATATCGTGTAATGCATTGGCAGGAATTACCACTCCTCAAACTCTCAAGATAGAAGGACATATCAAGAAGAAAAAGGTAATAGTGTTAATTGATTCAGGTAGTACCCATAATTTTATTCATTGTAAGGTAGCCAAGGAATTGAATTGTTTCCTATACCCAGCACCAGAATGTCAAGTGATGGTTGCAAATGGAGGAACTATAAATTTCTCTGGAAAATGCCAAAATATCAAGCTAACCATGGGGGAATATGTATTGAATAGTCCAATGCTTTCCATTCCTATGGGAGGTGCTGATGTTGTACTAGGAGTACAATGGTTACAATCTTTGGGGACGGTAGCTTTTAATTTTCAAGAACTTTTCTTGAAATTTTTTTCAGAAGGAAAGGAAGTCGAACTACGGGGTATTGAAGGGAAGCCAGGAAGGATAATAAGCTCTAATGTCATGACAAAGCTTCTAAAGAAAGAACAACGAGGTGTAATTGCACAATTATGCTCACTAGAAGTTCCAATATCAAAATCATCTATTTCTGCAGATCTCCAAAAAGTCTTGGACAATCATTCCAAGGTGTTTGAAACTCCCAAAGGACTCCCACCTATTCATGATCATGATCATGCTATTCGTTTGATTCCAGGAAGTGTTCCTCCAAACATCAGGCCTTATAGATATCCTTACGTCCAAAAGAGCGAAATTGAACGTATGATTGCTTTAGAGGCGAGTATAATTCAACCTAGTCAAAGTTCTTTCTTTGCTCCTGTAGTATTGGTACACAAGAAGGATGGATCATGGAAAATGTGTCCGGATTATAGGGAGCTCAATAAGCTCACCATTAAAGATAAATTTCACATTCCTATGATTGATGAATTATTGGATGAATTACATGGAGCAATTTATTTTACCAAGTTGGATCTTCGTTCAGGATATCATCAAATTAGAATGAAGACTGAAGATATTCCAAAAACAACATTTCAAACTCATGAGGGTCATTACGAATTTTTGGTCATGCCTTTTGGCCTTACCAATGCACCTTCTACATTTCAAGGGTTGATGAATTCCATTTTCAAACCCTTCATTAGAAAATTTGTGCTAGTATTTTTTGATGATATACTAATCTACAGCAGGTCTTGGAAGGATCATGTTGAACATGTTGACAGGGTGCTCAAACTATTGCAGGAGAAACAATTATATGCAAAAAAATCCAAATTCTTCTTTGGAGTACAAGAGGTGGAATGTCTGGGTCATATTGTATCTCACGAGGGTGTTAAAGTAGACCCTAAAAAAATTAAAGCCATTAAGGAATGGAAAGTCCCCACAACCATAAAGAAGTTGCGAGGATTTCTCGGGTTAACAGGGTATTATCGCAAGTTTGTTAAGAATTATGGGAGAATAGCAGCACCTCTAACAACATTATTGAAGAAAGATGCATTTTCATGTACTCCTGAAGCAACTAAGGCCTTTGAACATCTTAAAGAGGCAATGTGCCTAGCACCGGTCTTAGCTACGCCAGACTTCACAAAAACCTTTATTGTGGAATGTGATGCCTCAGGAAATGGAATTGGTGCAGTTTTAATGCAGGAAGGAAGACCCATTTCTTTTGAAAGTCGTCCAATCAAAGGAAAGTATTTACAAAAACCTATTTATGAAAAGGAAATGTTAGCAATACTGCATGCACTAAAGAAATGGCGAACTTACCTAATGGGAAGACACTTCAAGGTAAAAACTGATCATGATAGTCTTAAACACTTTTTGGAACAAAGACTATCATCAGAAGAGCAGCAAAAATGGGTCACAAAGATGTTGAGTTATGACTTTGAAATAATCTACAAAAAAGGAAAGCTTAATGTTGTTGCAGATGCACTCTCAAGAAAGAATGAAGAGGTGGAAGCATTGCTTTGTGCCATTCTATTATCCAACCAGATTGGATAACCGAAGCAAGAGATGAATGGAAGAAGGACAAAGATGTATGGACACTCATTCAAAAGTTGCAGCAAGATCCTAGTACATCTGATACATTTAGTTGGAAAAATGATTCCTTATGGTACAAAGGTCGCTTATATCTTTGTAAGAATTCCCAACTAAAACAAAAGATTCTTCTGGAATTGCACACTTCTCCTTTAGGAGGACACTCAGGATTTTTAAAAACTTACCACAGGGTGAAGAAAGAATTTTTTTGGGATAGCCTTAAATCTGATATTCAAAAGTTTGTGGCGGAATTTTTGGTTTGCCAGCAGAATAAAGTGGAAACAATTAAGACCCCGGGACTTCTACAACCTTTATCCATTCCAAGTCAACGTTGGGAGGAGATTTCAATGGATTTTATCACAGGTTTACCTAAGTCTGAAGGAAAAAGTGTCATCATGGTGGTAGTTGATAGACTTACCAAGTATGCACACTTTTGTGCATTATCTCATCCATTTAAAGCAAGTACAGTTGCTACTACATTTATGGACACAATTCAAAAACTACATGGAAACCCAAGGGTTATTGTGAGCGACAGAGATCCCATTTTTACTGGAAATTTTTGGACGGAGTTATTTTCTTGTTTGGGTACTCAATTAGCTCATAGCTCATCTTATCATCCTCAATCTGATGGTCAAACTAAGATAGTAAATAAATGTTTGGAAGGATATCTTCTTTGTTTTGTATCTGATAAACAAACACAATGGGTCAAGTGGTTACCTCTCGCTGAATGGTGGTATAACACTTCCTTCCATACTGCAGCAAAAATGACCCCATTTATGGCACTTTATGGATATCATCCACCATACATCACATCATCTTTAAGGGAAAATTCAAAGGTTCAAGCAGTGGAAGATCACATCGAGCATCAACAAGAAGTTCTCCAACTCTTAAAGGATAACCTGAATTTGGCACAAAATCGAATGAAACAACAGGCAGATCAACATCGCAGCGAGAGAAGTTTTGATGTAGGAGATTGGGTATTTTTATGGCTACAACCATACAAACAAATGTCCCTCAATCAAGCTAAGAAGGATAATAAATTATCGCCAAAGTACTATGGTCCTTACAAGGTGTTGCAAAAGATTGGTACTATGGCATACAAATTGGAGCTTCCTGCTTCTTCACGAGTGCATCCAATTTTCCATGTTTCATGCTTAAAGAAGGTTATAGGTGAAAATCTTCCAGTTCAAACAATATTGCTAGAACATGATGAGGAAGGAAAAATCATATTGGAACCTGAAGTGGTCACGGAAACAAGAACTCGACAGCTACTAAATTGATCAATTTTAGAGTATCTCATCAAGTGTAAGAACTTACCCACCGAAGATTCTACATGGGAGGATGAGAATTTTATACAGAATCACCCAGAGCTACTCAAGCATTGAGGACAACACTTTTCTGAAGGAGAGGGCCATGTTAGGTCCCTATATTACTAGTATAGTCCCTTATTGTTGTAACCCCTTATTTTTATTATTGTACCCTTGTAACCCCCATATTGTTATTATTGTGCCCTTAAATTATTATTGTTAAGTCATCTAGGGTTACACTGTGGCCCCATGGACTCCTATATATAGAAAGGAGGTTTTTTAATTTTAATCATCCAAGAATTTTTCATTCATGTAATGTATTGGAGGTTGCCCCCTCGAAGTGGCTTATTTCTAAGGCGTTGATATCTCTTTTCTTCTATTTTTGGAGCTGGTTTCACAACATTTCCTCTGTAATGTCGATTTGCTGAACTCTTATTACCATTATTGCATTCTTATATTCTTCTTCATGATTGTCATTCATGACAATTTCTTTGTCTTCCTTCTTCAACAATTTATCTTGAGTATATATCCTCTACTTTTCCAACTTTCTTCTTTGAAGGTATAACTTTTTGTATAACTCAAAAATTTCAATTGGAGTAGAATTTGGAATTTTTACACAGTTTTCAATACCTTCACCTATTGTTGACCAATCATCAGATGGGCCTTCTCCCTCTGCTAAATCTACACACATGTCTAAACCATCATTCTTAGAAATTCCAAACTCATTAGGCACAATAAATACCTTTTCTTTATCTTCATGTTTTAACTCATATCTGCTATTCCAATCTTCTCTCTTACCAGCTTCAATATTCTGCTGCACATTTCCATGATACCTCTCTGTCTCCTTTCATTTATGAGATCTTCCTATCTCAGTCTTAATATGAAGAGATTTCAGACTCTAATCCTTCTTCTTAACAAACTCTAAAGTTTGTTCATAATCCTATGATGTACCTACACACATACACAAAATATCAGTTTTAATACTTTGAGACCTCTTAGCCTCACTTGAATTTTCAGTCTTCAAGTCCTCTCCTATATACTCCTTTGCCTTGAATATCTCAGTTTTCTCTTGAGCATTCATCAGTTTATTTTTTCTCCTCTTCTATAGCTTATGCCACCTCATCTTTCTTCTCATGAGGAAACCACATATTTGGTCTTCCTCCTCCTACCAACTCCATCATGACTTCTAGATGGACTTCTATCTCAACTTCCTCTCTCTCATATTCTTCATCTCTCATCTGTCTCCATATTCCATTTGCTTTGGCATCTTCTTTCTTCACTTTGTGGTAGCTTCCTGAACCTATGTTATGAATATCAGTAGTCATATTCTTCTTATCTTCATGAGCTCCTCACTCACTATGAGTTGTACTTAAGCCTCTACAATACCAAGTCCTCCCTGCTATAACTTAACTCAAAAAAAATTCTCTATACTTAGCCACTTGTCCCCTCTCTAGAACTTTCTTTTGAGCACTCCTTTGCTCCTTCTAGGCTTCAACTCATATGCTTTTGAGAACACAGTTGTTCTCTCGTATTTCAATCACAATGAAATACTAGGTTCTGGCCACTCTTCTTCTTCCTCTCTCGAAAACCCTTACCAGTTTCCTTCATCACTGCTTCTAAGGCTTGACCTTCTTTTGCTGAGATGTCTTCACTTCTTCTCCTACCACTTGCATGTAGTCACTCTTCCCAAAGTAGTTACCACTATCTAACTTACTATTTAGGCTACAAGCCTCTTCTTCACTTGCATGCAAACTCCTATTTCTTATAGACTACTACTGGCATGTATCCTTCTTTTCACTGAACATTGTCTTGTTCTCCGGTGTTATCTTTCCTTTACTAGAGTAAACTTAATCTATACCCAAAAGAGATTTAACCTGGCTCTAATACCAAACGATGCATCCAAAAGGCTGCTTTTACCCACATGTGAATACTAATTCTATAGTCTGCCTAAAACCCGAGGATAGGTTCATACATTCTCTAATAACCTCTTTAAAACCCATTATAAACCTTCATTAAATTTACTTATGTGAAATCTCCTTTTTAAGTCGTTCTCGGGTTTAATATCTCATATAATAAAGTTTTTACTTTATGTCATGGCCACCTTCTTTATCTTCCCCACTGCATACGTGGCATCACACTTTGGAAATATTAAGACTTCGACGCTTCACACATTTTACAACTTACCTCCTCGCAGATTCACTGCCTAACAATTTTCACGATATTGCGATTTTTCAATTCGCAGCTTTCTCCACATCGCTCATCGCACACTTTAATGTTTAGAAATAAAAGTATCCCTTATCCTGTGTGATATGTGTGATATGCATTGCATCGTATCACAAACTCCTTATCTCCCCGCAACTTAACACTATATCGCATTGCAAGGAAAATAACTTACTGTGCGAACTCTTACCAATAAACACATAAATCTGCAATGCGTGATATGCGCTTGGCTGCTTCACCGACACGTGGCTCCTCTCTAATAATTCCCAAACTTACCGCATCACAACTTAAATGGTTTACCGCTTATTGTAACAATTTTTTCTACCCTGCAACTGGAACCTTCAATAAGATTCTATCTAGCCTTCACTTCATCTATCCACTGGAACTTTTAAACAAAAGCTCTTCCCAGTCAATCTCCTCTTTTTCAACTACTCCAGAACTGGAATCACTCGTGATTCTACCCATTTCTTCCACTGTAAGTTTTTTTTTTTCACTCAGAAAGACTTGTTTAATAATTAAAATTCATTCACAGAGAATCATTTCACACAGAAACAAGATTTATTCTATTACGGGTCACTCAGCGTGGAACAGAAAACAGTCACACAATTTTTATGATTCACCAACCCAACACATATTCAGGAACTCAGAATTGAGTTTTATATTCACAAGTAAATATTTACATAAGGATAAATTTCCTCTCAGCCTAATTTTCCTTTCAGTGGCCTTTCAACTCTGCTTCTCTACCTCTTTGCCCGTAGGCTTTCCTCCTCTCTCTCCGTAGGTTTTTTTTTTTTTAAATTAAAGTCTATCCTTTAAATCTTGATCAACAGATTCCTAAGTTTTAGCAACTAACTCCTATAATTAGAAACCCATACTTCTCTATCTATGACTCATTCAATAACTCCTCGAGTAATCCCTCCATCTTAGGGATTTTTTACATAGTTGATTATGACTACGCTTTTTGACTAATGAGTCAACACCTATCTAGAACCTTCTAGACTAATACTTGTGAACTATGAAGTTTTTACAAGACTTTATAATGATTATACAAAGTAATGTCCCTCTTGGACCAGTGTTAAGACCTTAGGTCTTGAGTTACATTACAAACTTAACTTGAGACCAGATGCTCCTACATCATTGACACACATAGGAAACAAGGAAACCTATGTATATCAAGCATAAGACCAACAAATACATTTTAAATCTGTATAGAAATGAAATAACTCAGAAACAGATTGCAGAAAACACAGATACAAGACCAGACAAAACAATGGCAGAAAAGAGGCTTCAACCTCATGGCATTCTCGTCATTCTCTCTTATTAAAATAAATTAGTTTACAATTTAAATAGATGAGATACAATGTCTAAGATAGTCCAAGCTATCTTAGACTCCTTTGGTTGAGATAATTTCTCACCAAAAACCCACCAAGATAGGAGTTACTAAAAAAACTCCAATATTTGAGGAACAACCCAGAAGTTAGGCACATATTCCTCACTTGGAATATTTAATTAATTAATTTATGTTTGGATTTATTATTGTTTTTGTGAGAGAGGCTAACAATCTGAAAATGAAATTAGCACAACAAAACTAACATTCATACTAAGATGAATAAGAATTAAATTATTGAATTTGTTTTACTTGAAAAAGGTTAAATGAGAACCTTGGAAAAATAAATGTGTATTTACATACACAAAAGATTAGCTTATTGTGTTAAATCTCTTTATGCACAAAAGAATAATATATATTGTGGAAAATAATAAGAATATTTATGCATAAATACATTAGTTGTTGTGTTAATTTCTTCCTTAAAAATAAATAAGTGTTGCATGCACGGAAATAATAGTTGAATGAGATAGGTTTATTGTAATGAAATGCACTTTACATGCATGGAAAGTAAAACTATTGAAACAAATTTATTGGGAGGAAATGAAATTTGCATGCATAAAAGAAAATAGCTAATTGGAATTTCATGCATAAAGGAGAAACTATTATGTTATTTTCCTTTGGAAAAAATTATGTCTCCATTCAAGGGTAATAGATATTATGTCTATTTCTTTAGATCATTTTTTCATACATGGGAATGAATTAATTAATGAGTTATTTTCTTGGAAAAGAAACATACATGTTGCACACAGAAAATAATGGTTAATGTTGTGCAATTTAATAAAATCTATGGAGCTAGAAGGGTGTATACTTGTACACACCAACCAAGGTATTAGTTTTATTTTTAAAAGGAATATTCTTTTATACATTTTATTTTAAACAATCTTATGCATATACAAGAACAACTCTTATATGTTACTTTTCCTTTATAAATATTATGAATTTGCAAACAAAATTATGTTAGCTTTCATCTAGAAATATTGTGTGTTTGCATACAAGATTGTGTTAAGCTTTCTCTTGGGAAAGGCTCTTTTGGTAGAAAAATAAAATATATGTATTCTCATGCATAGGAAAAATAACCATTGTGTTAGCTTTCTTTTACGTATTTTCATGCACCATAAGTAATAGCCGAGGGCCTAGGTTCTTTGAATAAAATTTATATAATTGTATACACAACAAGAATAGATACTATGTTTGACTTCTTAAAAAGAAAAAATATGTAAATTGAATGTATATAATGTTTGACTTCTTGAAAATAATGCTTTATAATAGGGGAAAGTGTATTTTCATGTGCAAGAAGAAAAGTTATTTTCATAATAAGGTAACACCTGTTCACATAATATTGGCTGATGGGCTAGGTCCTTTTGGATAAAGTTGATGTAGATGCATGAAAAGAATACAAATAGTGGTTGTTATTTTGAATAAGTTTATATAAATATATGCAAGAAGATGAAATATAAGATGCTATTATTCTTTAAAAGAATATGGACAATTATATTGGTCCGCCTTTGGAAAAGAATGTGAGTTTGTGCGAGGGGAATAGAAATTAATGTGGTATATATTTATAGACATGATTTGATAGTTATAAGTGTATAACTAAAGCATGTGAAGTGTTGTTAAAGGGAGCTTGTCATGACATTTTGGTTATGTTTCATGTATGCACATGAATAGATGTCACAGAATCATTAATAAAGATCAATTTTTGGATTATTAATACTTTATCTAATAATCATATCAAAGACTTTTGTTTACGACAACAATGGAAGGAAATAATGGTGATTTACGCAAAGGATAGTTTCTATTTAACATTGTGGTAGGTGAAGAACTAATTGCCCATGCAGATTTAGGAGTCCCAGTGGTAGGATGGTCCACTGATGGGAAACAACCAAGCCAAAAATACCATCAAGATTGTGAATTTGTGGGTAAATGATATCATGATGATTGTAATAGCTTCTAGCTAGACATGTTGTGCTTAAATGATATTTTTTTGTAATTATTTTTACAATTGTTAAGGGATGGACTCCCTTATAAGCCATTGAGTGAGGGGTGAACACCCTCACGAGCATTTAATAATAAAATTAGATGTTTGCTGGTTTTCAGCCTACAAGGTTTCTAGGGTATATCGGTGTACAATGATGTGATTTCCTATGGTTCCATTTTGATTATGGTAATTATTTGCATAACCAGTCATTTACATTACCAAGTATGTGATTAACTACCCTAGTTGAAAGAATCATGGAAATGATGCAAGGTTACATCAATATATTTATGATAATATTTTATAATAGTGGACATTATGTTATGTGACTTATTATTCTTTTACTAAAGATTAATTTATGTAATGATGAAGATTCTATCTAATAGCCAATAAAGAAAAATGGAATTAGTAATTCATAAAGTTACATGTCTAAATTTTCTAAAAAAATTATAATCCTATGTGTTTTCATGCGAGGTTTACAGGGGGATGTTACAAAAGTCGTCGCCTTGGAGGGAGAGGACTACCGCAAAAACACCAATAAATAACTTTCATAAAGAAAAAAGAATGAAACGAAGCAGATCCCATTGATTTTTTTGTGGACTGGAGGGTGATATTAGGATTGTTGTGGCCAAACCCTAGCCACAATTTGGTGGGAAATAAGAAGTGAGCACACAACTTCTATACATTGTCTTCTCAATAGCTTGCAAGTTGCACTCTGGTGATGTTTTCTTTCATCCACCTCTTAATTCGTTCATGTTTTTTAAGAAATGAAAAAATGCTTAGATTCACATGTCTAGCTAAAAGGAATTCAAGAATTACCCGAGGAACCTCAAAGTATTGAGCAAGAAGATGATGATGTATGCCTCGATAGAAATAATTCTTAGACAAATTCCCTTTCTCACAAATCTGTCACTGTAATCCTATATTTACACGGAATCAACTATCATAGCTCTTACATCTTCATGACCCTCTCGTGAGAGAGTTAAGCTAGAACCAACTCTAATACCATGACATAAATCAAAGTTGCACGCCACATTTCATCTTCAAATCAAGATACATCACACTAATATATTGCATTTAAGTTCCAACAAATTCTGAATTAGGAGAATGTTCTTGAGAAAATCTCTAAACAAATTCCAACAATCCTTAAACCACTCTCTAAATTAAACGTTATTCCTAACATTAAATGTTACAAATTATTTCATGTTTAATTTATTTAGTTTAAAAAACCCAAATATTAATTTGCAATTATAATACAAACATGTTTAATTTAAGCATTTATCTAGAGTTATTCTTATTCTCTTATTCTTATATACTTATTGGTGATAACAATCATAATAACAAAATAGTTTGACAAAATGAAAATATATAATGTAATAATTTTTATTTTATAAAAAATTATGGGGTGAAACATGAAAACTATATATTTATAGATTGCAAATTACCATGAAACAAAATTATAATGAAAAAAAATATTATCTTATAAAAATATTAAAAAAAAATATTAAAAAAATATTTATTATAATTATTAAAAAATTAATATTATTAAAATAAAAATTATCTTTCATAATGTTTTAATAAAGTAATTTTTTTAATAAATTGCATTAAATAATACTCATAAGAAAAAACTTATGATTTTTATAAGATTAAAAAATAAAATAAAAATGCATATAAAAAAAAAACATAAAGAAAATGCATAAATAACGTTATCAACATTAAAAAAATGTCTAAATTATTTAAAATATATTTGTTATAATTATTAAAAAATTAATATTATTAAAATAAAATTATCTTTCATAAATTTTTTTAATAAAGTCAATTTTAAATAAATTATATTAACTAATATTAATAAAAAAACTTATGATTTTTATAAAATTAAAAAAAAAAAAACATAAAGAAAATGCATAAATAATATTATTTATATAAAAAATTGTCCAAAATAATAAAAATATATTTGTTATAATTATTAAGAAAATAATATTATTAAAATAAGAATTATCTATCATAATTTTTTTTAATAAAGTCAATTTTAAATAAATTGTATTAAATAATATTAACAGAAAAAACTTTTGATTTTTATCGGGTTAAAAAATAAAAAATACATATAAAAAGAAACATACGGAAAATGCATAAATAACGTTATCAATATTAAAAAAAAATGTCAATCCTAAAATAATATAGATATGAGTACCCGCAGTCTGAGTACCCGCAGAAATTGTTTTGTGTACACTCAGCTATAAGCGTTTGGTCATATAGTCAACGCCAAAATGTGTGCATATAACGCACAAAAGTCTCTGACAATTGAAATTATACTATGACCGCCTGTTCCGACCATGATTATCAGCAATGGACATTTATTTGTAATTGGTGATCAAGGGGATAGTCTAGCTACTAAACGTTTATATTATTTTTATTTAGAATTATGCAGTGAGATTTTGATTGATTTTGATTATTTAAAAACTGGGCTCTCATATCTTGATTTTTTATTATTTAAAAGGTATTTTTAAATATCTAAATAGATTAAAGTTTTGAAATATTAAAAGATTATAAATTTTATAATTTCAAAATATTATAAATATTACAAAGGGTTTGAAATATTAAAATTTTATAAAATTTATCATTTAAACCTATTATTAATATTAGGTATATCATATTTTGGACATTGTAGTTTTCTAATGCATTATTTAGGAGATTGAATATTTGTTTTTTTAATATGTTTTTATAACTAATTGACTCTTTATATTAGTTAGATTAAAAATTGTTAATTAGTTGGGCCTTTCATGCCATTTTATTTTTATATTTTTAAGTCAACATGAATATATCTATCTATCTATACATGTATATAAAAGTGAAACATATTTTGGACATTGTAGTTTTCTAATGCATTATTTAGGAGATTGAATATTTGTTATTTTAATATGTTTTTATAACTAATTGACTCTTTATATTAGTTGGATTAAAAATTGTTAATTAGTTGGGCTTTTCATGCCATTTTATTTTTATATTTTTAAGTCTATATGTGTGTGTGAAACATATTTTGGACATTATAGTTTTATAATGCATTATTTAGGAGATTGAATATTTGTTTTTTTAATATGTTTTTATAATTAATTGATTCTTTATATTAGTTGGATTAATAATTGTTAATTAGTTGGACCTTTCATGCTATTTTATTTTTATATTTTTAAGTCAACATGAATATATGTGATTTTATTTTATTAAAAATGAATATAGTTAGGATAAAAATTAACTTTCATGAGCTTTAAAGTGAGAATGGGCAGTGGTCTATTCCCATGACTCCATGGAACAATAAAATTTGCCAGATTTGTGATACTAAGTAGGTGGAAGATGAAAAAATATTTCTTTTTAGACTGCTCAGCTCTTACTCACATCCCCTCTCAATTCCCTAACATATCAAACACTCCCAATCTTCTTGACCTATTAAACCATCCCTCCTATAGCAATCTTGGAGCGCTTATTTCCCTTCTCTTTGATCATAGAAACAAGACTTTGAAGAATCAAACTTAGATTCTATTTCCTTTCTTGAGGTTCGATAGGCCACATTGGCCTTAACAGACATTAATCATCACCATCATCATCATTATATATATATGGTGAGTAATAGTCATGTGTTAATGTCAAAGTCTAAGTCTAGATGGGAGTTTTGTGACACATAAGGTTGTGAGAGTTATGAGATATAAGGGTACAATGTGGTTTGGATTTTGTAGTAACTAGCTTAATAATGTAAGTTAATTGTTGCTTTGAATTTTGTAGCAACTAACCCAACTATGTAACTTAAATGGTTAAAGAATGCCATAGGCTTAGGACACAAATGCAAGAAACAAAGATGATTGTGGTAATATGCTTGGCAAGAATTCAAATTTTAGAGCTGGAAGTCATCTACATGGCTAAAAAAACCTTTCAATAACACAAATAATACAAAATCCTCATTTATAAAGTGCAAATGAAATAATAAATTTAATTATAACATTTCATTAAACAATAAATTTTTTTTTTTTTTTATTAAATCTTGAACATACTCACAATATTTATAAAGAAAAAATTCTGGAATTGGGCACTCTCTTTCTAATATAAGCATGCATATAGGTCTAAGTATATTATTTACCTTAAATTTTGTTATGGTCATTATTAGGTTGGTGTGAGAATTATGAGTTAGAGGGTGTTGAGATTCAACAAGATGATGATCCTAGTGAAAATTAAGCACCTACACTAGGTGGGGCCCGCAGGCTATGTTTAGGTGATATGTCTATTTTTAGAATTTGGATTAAATTCAATTTTTAGCAGTAGTCTATTTATAGATGGTTGAGAAAATTATATGGATGGATGGGCATCTATTTTTGGAATGCATGTGCGAAGGCAGTTTGTCGATCGCATGTCTAAAAATAGAATGCATGTCGATTATTGTTATCTCTTAACATAATTAGAGAATAAATAATAATCTGTTCTCTTGAAACACTTGATTTCAGTTAACTGATGTGGCAAACTAGTTAACTGAAGGAATTTTGATTTCGAAGGTTGGTTGGTGGGACATGCTAGTGGAATTTATTGTAACTGAGTGATACAAAGTTGTAACAGAGTTGGATGTGTAGTTATGTGAGTTGTAAAGTAGTTTAACTCAGTTAAGTGAGTTAAACTCAGTTGTGCTAGTTGTAACTAAAGATACGCTAGTGAGAGATCAATGAGTTAAATATTAAATTAATTCACATGGAGTGATCTCACATGCAACTGAAGATTTACTACTGTTAACTACATGCATGTTAGATCTAGTGGAGACCCAGTTGAGAGATACGTGAAAGGGACAATTTGACTATCAGTTGTGACTATAGCGGGTGCACACTTGCAACCAAATACACGTTGTATATTCCAATGAGGATTGCGCAGTCCAGGCAAGGCAAGATCAATTTCATTTAGGGATTGTGATTAGCAAGGATTTCACAATGGAGGCAGGCTGTCAGGAGGCAGTAAATTGGTGCATGTTTATGCCAATTTTTGTATGACAATGTGAGACGATTGTATATTGTACTGAGAGCTCTTAGATTAGAGTTTTGTATGAGATTGTTTCATTATCCATGATATATACATAATATATGATAGTGTGGTTTTTAGCTTTATGCTTTCCTGGTAAAAATATCTATGTTATGTGTGATTGATCTTTCTTCATCCGTTTGCAATTGGCAATTAAATTTCCTCAAAGATTTAAGTAGAAGGATTTGGTATTTAACAATGGCATATAATTGTTAGATTAGAAGAATCTGGAAATACATAATTGTATTAAAATTTCTACATGGTATCAGAGGAAAGAAGATTGCAATATTGAAGTAGTAGCCGAGTTTGTTGGTGGAAACAATTCGAATTTGCTGCAAGAATTTCTTGGTGCGACAATTGAGTAAACATCGAAATGGATTTCAATGGTTTGCAGTAGAGTATTCACTCAAGGGCATCTCAAAGTACATTTCATGGAAGGATAATATGGAGGCGGTGCTTGAAGATAATGGCTTGAAGGAATTCATTGACAGTGATGTTCCTAAGCCCACTTTGACAAATGCTGCATTACTTGATGCCTGTCAAAAGAAAGTCGCGAAGATGAGAAGGATTTTGTTAGAAGGTGTGAGAGACCATATTGTCTCACGCCTTCATGGGAAAGCCACTCCATTTTCAATGTGGAAGGATTTTACGAATCTTTTCTAAAGAAGCAACAACCATAGGAAATTGGCACTGAAGGATAAACTCAAAAAGATCAAGATGGAGAAGGGGGACAATATTCCTAATTATCTCACAAATTTTGTCTCATGTCGGGATGAACTGGGGAGTGTGGGAATAACGGTTGTTGATGATGATTTGGTGAGTTTGGCTCTCTTGGGACTTCCTAAGAGTTGGTACAGTTATCAAGACTCTGTCAATGGACAGGAAAAACTATCGGATTGGGAACGACTCTGGTCAGATCTAGTGCAGGAGGAGTTCAGGTGGAACGCCAAAGATGGCTCTTCATTAAAGCATGATGATGAAGAGGATTTTGCTTTCACTTCCAAAGTAAGGAAAGGGAAGGGGAAGAAATCCCATTCAAAATCTGAGGCTAAAGGCAAGAAGCTAGATTTTTTCAAGTACAGTGCATCTCGCCAATAACTGCCCATAGAAAAAGAAGAAAAAGAAGGTTGTTGGAGCTGCAACTGGTGAGGCCCTTGCCTCACAATTTGAAGTTTATTTCTCTTTGATCGCATGCTTGGTTTCAAGCGCAATGGGATCGGTGTGGTATCTTGATAGTGGTGCTTCCTTCCACGTGATGGGAGATAAGGACCGACTTTTCAGTGACTTGGAGGAAATATCTCCAAATGCATATAGAGATGGGAAACAATCGACGATACAGTGCGACCAACATTGGTACCATTACCTTTGAGAGGGAGTCAGGTAAACCATTTATGTTGAAAGATGTTATGCATGTTCCAGGTCTGAAGAAAAACATGGTCTCAGTCACGATGTTGGAGGACAAAGGTTATGACGTTATTTTCGGTGATGGAAAAGATTTCTTATGAAATAAAACAATGCGTAAAACCAAGAGAATAGGAATCCGATTCAAGAATCTCTACAAGCTTGAGGTAGATGGCTGTGTTGCAATGATGGCAAAAGTAGAAGAAGTAGTGAGCTAGGATGAGGGTGAATTATGGCACAGGTGATTGGGCTATATTCACCATGGTGCCCTGAAAATTTTGCAGTAGATTTCTACTTGACTTCTGAAGGGTACAGTTGCACAGTTAGATCAGTGCAAGGGATTTACTATGGTCAAGTTTGTGAAGACCACCTTTCATGAAAAGGAAAACCATGCTTTGGTGATCCTAGAGAGAGTTCACACAGACATGTGTGGGACATTCTCAGTTGCTTCAACAACAAAACAAAATTATTATGTTATTTTTGTTGATGACTATTCTCATAGATGCTGGATTTTCTTCATGCATATGAAGTATCAAACATTCTCAAAGTTCTGTGAGTTTAAAGCATTGGTGGAGAAAGATTCGGGGAAGCAAGTGAAGGATTTGTGGAGTGAAAATGGTGGTGAATACATCTTGACCAAATTCAAATACTTCTGTAGAAAATAAGGAATTAGAAAAGAACTCATAGCACCTCATAACCCATAGCACAAAGGGGCCATGGAGAGGAAGAACATAACGATCGTGGGTTCTGCACGAGCTATGCTGCATGATCAGGGCCTACCAATGCAGTTGTGGGCGGAAGCATGCAAAACTGTGTTTTATGTGCAAAAACGTTGTCCTCATAGTATACTAGGCATGGGTACACCTACGGAAGCTTTTACTGGTAAGAAATTGGATGTTTCTCACTTTAATATTTTTGGATCATCTGTTTATGTGCATGTGACCAAGAATGCCAGGAAGAAGCTGGAGCCAACTGCTAAAGTTGGGATATTTGTGAAGTACACAAAAACACCCCATCATTATTGTGTGTATTTTCCAAATAGTCAAATGACTGTGGTGCAATGGGATATAAAATTCAATGAGAAGAAAGCCATGAAGTTGTCGCTTGAGAGGGAGCTAGAATTACATGTAGAGGAGGAACTTTTGGCTCCCAAAAATGAGTCTCTAGATGTGGATCGGCCATAGGAGGAGGTTCATGGGGTGGATTAGTCCACTCACGTAGAGCCAAACATTAGAACTGGCAGAAGGCATACCACAGAAGATGAGAGGCTGAAGCTTGATGCGACACAGAATGTAGGAGTCCCTACTTCACAGCACAGACAGAGACAATCTCTTGACCGATTCATTAGATACATGGCTCTCATGAGAAAATTTATTGTGACTGAGCCATCTTCCTTTCAGGAAGCCGTGCAGGATCCCACATGGGTAGATGCAATGGTGGAGGAGTATGACTCCATTGTCAGAAACAATGCTTGGGAAATTGTTCCAAGGTCAGTTGATAAATCAGTGGTAAGTTCAAGATGGATCTACAAGGTAAAGCAAGCTGTTAATGGGAGCGTTGAGAAGTATAAGGAAATATTTGTGGCCCGGGGCTTCTCACAGATAGAGGGGATTGATTCTAAAGAAACCTTTGCACCTGTTTCACGGTATTCTTTTGTAAGGACCATCCTTACTCTCTTAGCACAGATGAGTTGGCACATTCATCAAATGGATGTGAAGACCGTGTTCCTTAATGGGATAATTGAGGAAGAAGTGTACATTGAGCAGCCTGAAGGTTTTGAGATCTTCAGCAGCGAGTCGCATGTGTGCAGACTCAAAAGAGTGTTGTATGGGCTGAAGCAAGCACCCCATGCTTGGTACACTTGGATTGACAACTATTTCACTGGACTTGGCTTCACCAAGAGTGGGGCGGATGCAAACCCATACCAAATTGTGGTGGAGGGTAGGATTTTAATCATTATTCTTTATGTTGATGATTTAATATTGATTGGTGATGAGCAGTTGATACACTCATGCAAGGAGGACCTTGAAAAGGAGTTTGAGATGAATGATATGGGCCTCCTTCACTATTTCTTTGGATTGGAAATATGGCAACGAGAAGGTGAAATTTTTGTGTTTCAAGGCAAGTATGCAAGGGAGATACTCAGTAGATTTCACATGGAGGGTTGTAAACCCATGGATACTCCTTTTTTAGGAAATTGGAGGAAAGAGGATGCTACATCTAGAGAGGTAGTGGATGCTACTGTCTATCGACAGTTGGTGGGTTCGCTCATGTATTAAGTTAATACAAGACCAAAAATATGCTATGCGGTGAACCAGCTTATTCAAGAGATATTTAAGCCTACCAAGATCTTTTGGAAGGTGGGCAAGCATGTCCTGGGATATCTAAGAGGCAGATCTGAGTATGGATTATGGTACAGATAGATGGATGAGGTGAAGTTGGATGGCTTCACGGATGTAGATTGGGCGGGCAACCCAACAGACATAAAGAGAAAATCAGGAGAGGTCTTCAGTATTGGATCTATAGTTTTTATTGGTACAACAGGAAACATAGATTCGTGGCATTCATTTCAGCGGAAGCAGAATACATGGCAGCAAGTCAAGCTGCATTGAGACTATCTGTATGAGGAAGATCCTAATTGGTTTATTCGGTTCTCATTTAGATCCTATAGTGATTCATTGTGATAGTCAAAGTTACATGAAACTCTCAATTAATCATGTGTTTAATGATAGACCTAAGCATATAGATATCCGGTATCATCATATCAGAGATTGTGTGCAGCAGAAGATCATGTTGCTTTAGTACATTCCTATGGAAGATCAGGATGCAAATATTTTGACGAAGGCGCTCAGCAGGAGAAAATTCGAATACCATAGAGGCATGATCGGGGTGAAGTATAATCCATTTCTTGTTGAGAGGGAGTGTTGAGATTCAACAAGATGATGATCCTAGTGAAAATTAAGCACCTACACTAGGTGGGGCCCACAGGCTATTTTTAGGTGATATGTCTATTTTTAAAATTTGGATCAAAGTATGTGTTTAGCAATATTCTATTTATAGATGGTTGAGAAAATTATATGGATGGATGGGCGTCTATTTTTTGAATGCATGTGCGAAGACGGTTCATCAATCACATGTCTAAAAATAGAATGCATGTCGATTATTGTTATCTCTTAACAATAATTAGACAATAAATAATAATCTATTCTCTTGAAGCACTTGATTTTAGTTAACTGACGTGGCAAACCACTCAACTAAAGGAATTTCGAGTTGAAAGGTTGGTTGGTGGGACATGCTAGTGGACTTCATTGTAACTGAGTGATACAAAATTGTAACACAGTTGGATGTGTAGTTATGTGAGTTGTAAAGTAGTTTAACTCAGTTAAGTGAGTTAAACTCAGTTGTGCTAGTTGTAACTAAGATACACTAGTGAGAGATCAGTGAATTAAATCTTAAATTTATTCACATGGAGTGATCTCACATGCAATTGAAGATTTACTATTGTTAATTGCATGCATGTTAGATCTAGTGGAGACCCAGTTGAGAGATAGGTGAAAGAGACAATTTGACTATTAGTTGTGACTATAGTGGGTGCACACTTGCAACCAAACAGACATTGGAGATGCCAATGAGGATTGCGCAGTCAAGGCAAGGCAAGGTTGAATTCATTCAGGGATTGTGATCAGCATCGATTACGCAATGGAGGAAGTAAATTGGTGCATGTTTATGCCAATTTTTGTATGACAGTGTGAGATGATTGTATATTGTACTGAGAGCTCTTGGATTAGAGTTTTGTATGATATTTTTTCATGATCCATGATATATACATAATATATGATAGTGGGGTTTTTAGCTTTATTCTTTCCCAGTAAAAACATTTGTGTCATGCATGATTGATCTTTCTTCACGTGTTTGCAATTGGCGATTAAATTTCCTCAAAGATTTAAGTAGAAGGATTTTGTATTTAATAGTGGCATATAATTGTTAGATCAGGAGAATCCGACTATACATAATTGTATTAAAATTTCTACAGAGGGGACAATTAATTTTAAAAGTTGAGGTAAATATATTACTTATCTTAGGTTTCATGGAAATCATCACTCTCTCATTTTTCTAGAGGTCTTGCCATTGTTACTATACCCTATGGAGAGGAAATGGAGTTTTCTAGTATCTTGCTCCTCATTTAGATAATGGTTAACACACCATGTGTATATGGGCATTGTAGTCTACAAAGAGAGAGCAGGGTTTCCTTCGTGTATTTCCCTAAGGTTTTTTTTGTGTCTTGATGAAGATTTTGATTTGAGTTTGTTAAGGTTATGGAGGCACTTTCCAAGGGTTTTTCACCTAAGGTGTTAACATGGTGTTGTCCCATTTGCTTAAGGTGATCCAATTACACGGACTTCAATTGTGGCACGAGCAACCATTGAAGGACATTTTCTACCAATATTTAGGGTTAGATATTTTGACTGGTTCCAAATCATTATACATATATATATATATATATATATATATATATATATATATATATATTATCATCGAGACTCTCTTATCAATATTTTCTCAAGTAGGTATGATTAGTCAATTTTTTTATTCTATGATGTTTTATAATAGTTTTTCAAAATCATTTCCTAAATTTTAATAATTTTAAAAAATCCATAATTTTTAAATTTTCAAATGTTCTTTCCCTATGGGAGAGGAGATCTGGGATGGGACATAAATCCTCATTTATGGCAATACCTTTTCCATATTTGTTATACATTTTAAATGGATTTCAAATTATTCATTAGCCCAGTCTCTAGCCCTTGAAAATCCCTTTTAATGACACCATTTATTCCCTGACCCTTTCATTGATGCACTAGTCTATCCACACTACACCATTCTTAGTTCATTCCATATGTCTCTAAGATGCATATAGACATGGGGCCATATACATGAACATTGTTATTTCATTCCATATGTCTCTCGCTTGACTTCTTGTAGATATATGCGTATAGACACGTGGCCATCTACACGAACATTCTCATAGGAACACAAACTTCTACATGCAAGTAGGAGGCCTATGCAATTCACTTGGAAAATATAATTCCTACTTGTCTTTGTTGTGATGATTTCCAAGAATAGGAGTCTATCCCTAGTGTTTAGGAGTTTTTTGAGGCCTAGTTGGTTAAGAGATTCCCTCCAACTAGTTAGCCTCCTAGATTGGTGTGTGGTGTGTGATTGAGATATTCACTCAGCCAACAGATTTTATGTCTAAGATAGATTAGCCATCTCGAGACATAGCTCCTTGTATTTATATTGTATTATTATTTTGATCTAAATAAAATTTATGTGTGCATTTTGCAAATTTAACTTTGTATCATATGCCATATGGGCTTGGGCCTTGGCCCTTCCGAGACCGAGGGAAATAAAAAACATATGTATTTATTTTGAGATGTATTCATAGTGTGTTTTTATTTGAGTTTGTTGTCCATAAAATAATGCTATCGTGTGGACGACTCAAGCTGCTAATACTCGTGAGGAGAGTCGTATTGGCTATAGTCATTGCTTTCTATGGTGAGGTTATCGGGCAGGGACTAAATTTGTTGTTTTTTTAATAAATATTGGGAGAAGCACAAAAGCGCACCAGTCTATCGAGAGGGCTCTGCGGTGGGTGGATGACCCATTGTCAACCGCAACCTGAGGTGGAGAGTTGTGTACATAAGGTGGTGGAGCTTGGCATATGTCTTTGTGGAGACACTTCTAGTGGTGTGTTGGATGATTATTGCTAAAGTGTTGGAAGACCTATCTGGAAGAGTCGAACCAACGTTATTGAGTTCGTGTGGTCGCGTATCTATGGTAACCTATGCATAAAAAGGAAGCCTTCTACTGTATGAATGTGAATACCTCTACACGTTGGAGCAGAATCAAGAGAGACATGGTATTACGAAGTTGGAAATCAACCTACGGTGCGCTCGGGCTTCAATAGCGAGAGAAATTTTGCATGAGGAACAAAAACAGGATATCAGGGATGAGAACGAAATTGTTCAAGGGAGGCATCAACGATTTGTTAGAATTCACAAGGATCGTCAGTATTTGGATACAATGACTAGACAATATTTAGATTTTGACTTTGAGAAGTTCTGCTAAATATATTTTGAACGTTTATGTTTGCTAGCTGGCCCAGTGAATAACTAATAGGAACTTGGAGGACCGTATTCATCTTCCTTTTCATCCCAACTGTGAAGGAAACATTACCAACCTAACCGTTAACTCGTCTACAACACTCCTTCCTCATTCTTGTCAGTGTGGTGTATGGTGCAATGACGAATGTTGAATTCTTGAGGAAACTGGGATCTCAATTTAGTCATATTTATTTGCAGAGGCTTTTTAGAAACAAATGTTTGATTTTCCTCTCTTAGATATTGTTAACTATTGCTGTCCATCATTATAGAATTTAGTTTCTTTCTTTCAGTTAACAATTCATTCAAACCTAATTGTCTGGTATTGACATTCTAGATGTATAAATAATTCATTTCTTCATCATTAATGCAAGTTTTCCCATTGTGGAGTTTATTCCTCCGTGTACAATGGTATCAGTGCGTAAAATCAATTCGTAAACTCCATGTTTTACTTTAATTCATTATGGTGATTTGCAATGGAGATGTGATCTTTAGATGTGATATCAGTTTGGCTTCAAAAAAATTTGAGGGTTCAGTTTATCGACTGTCGCAAAGGAAGCTTGTGGCATACCAAATGTTTTTGGTTTACTACAATATCAGAGGCTCTTGTGTAGCTTTCCAATATATGTTTGGACTGGTGCGGTGAGCATGGAGACTGGAGGAGGTGACGTTGGAACAAGCTGGAGGTGGAGCCAATGTTACAAAATTGTTGGAGGCACTGAGTTCTGCAAATACACTTGCATGAAAAGTTGTATGAGGTATCATTCATGTGCTGCAGTGAGTGATACAACTACATAGATTAAAAATGGAATATAAATTT